>CM029023.1:15824271-16422513 GCA_016801055.1 Panax notoginseng | reverse complement strand
GGAGTTGAAACATGTCACCATCAAAAACAGGTACCCATTTCCACGTATTGATGAACTGTTTGAACCAGTTGCAAGGAGCACAATTCTTTTCAAAGATCGATCTTCATTCTGATATCATCAGCTGAAGGTTAGAACTGAGGATATTCCAAAGACGGCTTTCAGAACTCGGTACGGGCATTATGAATTCCTAGTCATGTCCTTGGATTGACTAATGCTCCTGCTGCCTTCATGGATATGATGACCGGGTATTCAAGGAATATTTGGATCACTTTGTGGTCGTCTTTATTGATGACATCCTTATTTATTCCAAAAGCCGTGAAGATCATGAGCAACACTTGAGGCTGGTACTACCCAAAAGCTTCGTGAATACAAGCTTTATGCCAAGTTGAAGAAATGCGAGTTCTTGCTGGAGGAGGTAGCATTCCTTGGGCACGTAGTATCAAGACGTGGAATAATCGTTGACCCGGCAATGATTGAAGCTATTCAAAGCTGGGAGCAACCTAAATCAGTGACCGAAGTACGTAGCTTTCTTGGTTTAGCTGGTTATTATCGGAGATTCGTGGAAGGATTTTCTCGAATCGCTACTCCATTAACTCAGCTGACTCGGAAAGATACAAAGTTCGGTTGGAGTGAAGAATGTGAAAAGAGTTTTCAAGAACTCAAGAGGAGACTCATTTCAGCACCTGTTCTAACAATACCATCTGGCTCGGAGGGATTTGTCATCTACAGTGATGCTTCGAGCAAAGGGTTGGGATGCATTCTCATGCAATATAGAAAAGTCATAGCCTATGCATCAAGACAACTCAAGGAATATGAGAGGAATTATCCTACTCATGATCTAGAGTTGGCAGCTGTTGTCTTTGCACTTAAAATTTGGAGGTATTACTTGTATGGGAGAAAGGTGGAGATCTTTACGGATCATAAAAGCCTCAAATATTTCTTCACTCAAAAGGAACTCAACATGCGACAACGACGTTGACTTGAACTGTTTAAAGATTATGATCATACCATTCAATACCATCCTGAAAAAGCGAACGTGGTAGCTGACGCATTGAGTAGAAGATCATATGCAAGTACGAGTGCGATATTGTCAACACAAAGGCCCATTTTGTGTGACTTACAAAGGATGTAGATAGAGTTAAAGACTCCAGGGACCCATGTGATGATGGCGAATATACGAGTAGAACCAATTTTAATCGATAAAGTTAAAGCTGCTCAAGCTACAGACCTGGAGCTGATGCGTATGAGGAAGAAAGTGCAAGAAGTGGCTATGCCGGAAGCAAGAATCGATGAAGAAGGAATACTTTGAGTCAACTCCAGATTTTGTGTTCCTAACAACCCTGATTTAAAGTATGAAATTATGATGGAGGCGCACAACACACCGTTTGCAATCCATCCTGGAAGTACCAAAATATATCATGATCTTCGTCATACATTTTGGTGGAGCAATATGAAGAGAGAGATAGCGCTGTTTATCTCAAGGTGTCTAACTTGTCAACGAGTCAAAGCGAGCATCAAGTACCAAAAGGTCCATTGCAACCACTTGAAATTTCAGAATGGAAGTGGGAGCACATTACCGTGAATTTCGTTACCGGTCTTCCTAAGGTTTCTCAAGGTATAGATGCGATTTGGGTCATTGTTGATAGATTGACCAAGTCTGCTCATTTCTTACCGATACGAGAAACTTATACACTTGAACGTCTTGCTCGTATGTACATAAACGAGATTGTAAGACTGCATGGTATGCCAGTATCCATAGTTTCTGATCGAGACCCAAGATTCACTTCACGATTTTGGGTTAGTTTACAAAAAGCTATGGGCACGGATTTACGATTTAGTTCGGCATATCATCCTCAGACGGACAGACAATCAGAGAGGACTATTCAAACTCTAGAAGATTTATTAAGACTCTGTGTACTTGACTTTAAGGGAAGTTGGGACAAGTTCTTATCATTGGTGGAGTTTTTCTACAACAACAGTTATCAAGTAAGTATTGGCATGGCTCCATTCGAAGCGTTGTATGGAAGAAAGTGTCGTTCTCCAGTATGCTGGGATGAGGTGGGTGAAGCAACGTTGTTGGGACCGGAGTTGGTACGTATGACTATAGAAAAGATTCAAACGATACGACAACGTATAAAAACCTCACAAGATCGACAAAAGAGTTATACTGATCTTCATCGAAAGGACGTTGAATTTGATATAGGAGATCATGTGTTCTTACGTGTTGCTCCATGGAAAGGAGTTACGAGATTTGGAAAGAGAGGAAAGCTCAATCCTCGATTCATCGGTCCATTTTTAATCCTCGATCGAGTAGGAACTGTGGCTTATAGACTCGCTTTACCGCCAAGTATGTCTCGTGTTCATAACGTTTTTCACATATCCATGTTACGTAAATATGTGGAAGACCCGAACCACATTATTGAGTTAGAACCGGACGAAATAGTAGAAGATTTGACGTATGAAGAAGTTCCTGTTCAAATCTTGGATAAGAAGGAACGTATTTTACGCTCCAAGGTTATACCTCAAGTCAAAGTTTTGTGGAGAAACCACGATATTGAGGAAATGACTTGGGAGTTAGAATCTGAAATGAAATCAAGGTATCCATACCTCTTCGACATAACAGGTACGTACCCTAATTTCGAGGGCGAAATTTCATAAGAAGGGGAGGTTGTAAGACCCAAATTTTTATAAATAAAGATAAATTTTCTATAAATATCATTTTTGAATATTATGGAGTTAATTTGATATAATGTTATAGTTGTGGGTAATATTTATAAATTTTGCAAATTACGCAAGTTGTTATATAATATTCGATTGGTCGGGGAATATTCGTTTTAACAGGGAATATTCGTACAACGACACAATCATTGATGGACCCCACAACAGAATTATTGTCGAATTGAGAAAACGACAAAAATATTTTATAAAAATAACGGCGGAAGTTTTACCATTGATACTGTTGAACTACTCGATAGTAAAAGTACAGTAATACGTGTGGTTGCATAGTAGCACACGGTATTGATTATTAATACTTATGTGAGAAGTCACTCAGTTTGATTCAATTATTGTCAGTTAATAATATGAATTATTTAGCGATAATAAAGTTTTGTTTTATTCGTATTATTAACGTAATAAAACAGAAACATCTTTTTATATAAAACAGAATACTTTATTAAAGTTATTCTATAAATAGAATATATTATATTTTATTTAAAAGATTTTTCTTTAAATATGGACTGTCAGATTAAAGTAATCAATCTGGACCGTTCATGGATTAGTTACTATGCATTCTATTTTTCTATAAATAGTAGCTCATTCTTTCATTATTTCTTACGAATTCACTGAACTCTAGAGAGAGAAACTATAGAGAGAAACTATAGAGAGTGAGAAAAAAAGTATTCTGCTACTTAACTACTTCCTTATTTCAGTTCTTCTTTAAAACGGTAAGGGGTGTTATTCTTTCTTATTCATGATGAGAACTGTTGTTATTCCATTTCTTATTATTCTGTTGGAATAACCTGTATACGCGGTCTACCATATACTTGGTGACATTCTTCTATTATTTTGTTGGAACATCCTGTCTGTGTGTTTTACACCGGACCTGGTTTCGTCTTTATTATTATTCTGTCGGAACATCATGTCTGTGTGTTTTACACCAGACCTGGTTTCGTCTTTATTATTATTCTGTTGAAACATCATGTCTGTGTGTTACCGGAGCTGGTTCCGTCTTTATTATTATTCTGTTGGAATATCATGTCTGTGTGTTTTACACCAGACCTGGTTCCGTCTTTATTATTATTCTGTTGGAATATCCTGTCTGTGCGTTTTATGTCGGACCTGGTTCCATTATTTATTATTCGGTTGGAATAACCTGTCTGTGCGGTCTATTGCATGCATGGTGATTTCTTTTGTTATTCCATTCTTTATTATACTCAGTTGGTTAAGTTTTGACTTCTATACTCCATGAAATTTGTGGAATATCCTTGATAATTATGTTTCATCTAGTATCTTTTCATGAAAATATTCTTCTAAGCATTCTTGAATTTTACTCCACAAAGCAGTATCATGTTGACAATTTGGACGTTGTAAATTCTTGGATAAATTAATTCTTGAACTTGTTTTATTGAATTCTTATATCATTGTCATCATCCTCATATTTATAAAATGTTGAAAGCCATCTGTGGCCTGTAGTGCATAGATGGACTTGGTATGATTATGACCAGGGATTATTCGATATAATCATGACCGTAGTATTATAAATGATATGGTAAAAGTCTTCATAGTGCATTGGTTGACAGTTGTTGGCATGATCATGACCATTAATGAATACACGAATATCCTTGGCCGTAGTGCAGGGGTGATTCGATGATGTGGATTATTTTATTAAGCTGAGTCCCAGCGAAAACAGTGTTGAAAAATCTTTTAAATCATAGAAGATAGTAGATTTTATTTTCTACTTGACTCTTTTAATGGATTGCTTGTTCCGCTGCAGTTAAACTTGATGTTCGTTATATTTTATCAGTTTAACACTGTTGAAGGCTAATGATAATTTATTCTGCATTATCTTAGTCATAATATTCCTTACTGGGCTAGTTGAACTCACCCTTTCTTTCACTGTTCTATTCAGAAAATGAGAATATAGCTGGGGCGAGTCGGGGAACGGAGTGATGAACCAAATGATAGTATTAATAGTCCTCACTATTCTGTTAAATAGTGTGACAATAATTGTAATGAGGACTCCTTTTGAGTTTGTATAGTCTCTAGTAGACAATAATTATATTCAAACTCACAGTTATATTTTGTCGTATTGTACACGACAGTTGTATTAGTAAGTTGTATTTGTATTCTGTACCATGTATCTGACGACCCAAGATGGGTGATGTATACCTAATTTTTGGGGCGTTACATTTTTATCGCATCAGTATATATTAATAAACTAAACGAAATATCAATCATTAGCTACCTCCTCCTCTTAAAAAAAACACAATAAAAGAAATTGAAACCCAATAAAAGAAATCGATTTGATAGTTATATAAATATTATTTTAACTAAAAGTATTTTAAAAATTCACTTGTTTACAAATCATTATACCTATTTTCTTACCCAACACTATTCATTAAGGATAAATTGAAATTTATTACTCCTTCTGTTTTAGGATAAAGATTTTGGCTGACGTTTTGTGCATATAAAAACATTATTAAAATTATTTATATTAAAATTTTTATTGAATTGTATAGTTTTTTGCACATAATTAATGATACTCCATCCGTTCCGTAATAATTGACGTTATAGAGCAAGTTTTTTATTTCAAAATATCTGGCATTTTAAGATTTCTAAGAGAAACAGTTACAAATGTTACCAAAATACCCTTAAGGTTAATAGTCCACAATTTTCAACTCTTTTTTCTTTCCTCCATATATATCTGTGCAATTTACCTATTCTTCTCTCTCTCTCTCTCCTCTTTCTTTTTCATTACTCTTTATCTTTCCTTCATATATATATCCGTGCAATTACATATTCTTCTCTCTCTCTCTCTTCTCATTTCTTAAGTTTTCTTTATCTCCTACTAGCAAGTCTATCATCTTTATCACTTGCAACTCATTAATATCCATATACTCACCTTCTCCTTTACAATTAACACAAATGATGGAAATCTCTAAATTAGTATTCATGCTTCTTCTAGAGAGAAATATGGGTGATTAAATTTTGGAGAGAGAAATACTCCTCACGATTTTGAGTATTAGAAGTAAGGCTGTAAAATGAGAAAATAGTTCGGGCTCGATTCGTACTCACTCGACTAAAAATTCGATTCGAGTTCGACTCGAAATATAAATGAGTCAAATATGAACACATTTTTAAGTTCAATAAATTACTCGAACCTACTAAAATTGTAATTTTCTATTGATACTCGGATCATATTCGTTCGAAAAGTTCAAACTGCTCGGGCTCGATTCGGAATCGTGCTCGACTCGATAGCTAAATGAGCCTCAATCAAATTTTATTTTATACTGGATAAATGATGAGTATGAAATATGTTATATTTTTATTCCTTAATACTTAATCTTTTGTATTTATTTTGTGCCTAAATAAACTCATTATTCTTATATTTTTATTTTAGGTACAATTGAAGGGGTTTCATGATTTTAGAAATAAATTGGAGGAGGTTTACGGGATTCCTAGCAAATCAAGGATTCAACAATTAGTATCATAAATGGATTTGGATTCACGCGGCAATGAGTTTAAGCACATGACAATTGTGGGATTTAATTCCAATTTTAAATTTGAATTTTAGAGTCTAGAAGAATAGTTTTTACAATTCTATTGTAATTAGGATTTCTTTTAGACTAAGATTTATTTTCAAATTGAATTCTATTTCTTTATGAAAATTAGTGTAATCTATAATTTCTTTTAGGATTTGGATTTCTACTTCCTATAAGATTTAAAACTTTGTCTAGCACTATAAATAGAGGATGAGAGTCAGGGTTTTATGCATTCAATCATCTACTATATTCTCTCATCTACAATATTGGAGAATTGAAGACATGAGCTAAGTTCTTTTTATTCAGTTCTAATGGATGTTGAACCTTATTTATAATTAATGGTTAATTGAGTATTCATTATTTATTCTTTCTCACATGAAATTCATTCTTGATAATCTGATTTAATTTCTAAATGCTATTTGGCTTAACTGATTTGATTTCTGCAGGATTGAGTTGGTTAACGAATATCATATGTTAGATCAAGAAATAATATTACGTGTAATTGATATTGTTTCTAATCACAAGTAGTAATTAGTAATATCTGATTGTGGACAAGTTTTTGAGTATTGCTATGATTATCAGAAGATAAGTTAAATAATCCGAGCTTATGTGTCTGTTGCTTGGAATAGTCTAATTCCCTAGTTCTTAATGTTGCTATTATATTAAATCTAGAGAGCTTGTTCTAGGTTATATAATTGTTAGAATCTTGTGAAGAGCTTGTTTCATTGAGTGACAATCTAAGGGGAGTTTCGGGTAGCAGAACTTGTTGTTACCTAGGGCTATTAGTTTCATTAAAGGGTAAATAATGTTACACTTGATTAATCTATTATTGTAAAAAGGTGATACTGAACTAAAGAACTGAAGATTTTTATTCATTGTTTATTCTTATTACTTTATTCTTGTTAATTTAGTTAATTAATTAAAAATCCCCTTTTCATTAGAAACCATAGGATAAATATAAAATAAATCACTCTCTGTGGGATCGATCCTTGCTTACTATTGTGCTAATTGTTTAAATTTATAAAGTGAAAGTGAGGTTAATTTAGGAGTGTAAACGACAGCTCTCAAATTTTGGCGCCGTTGCCGGGAAGTGTTATTTGTTTTTGTTTATTCTTTGTTTTCGTTTATTTTTATTATTTTCTTTTTCTTTTTGTTTTATGACTCAATCCTCTAACTTTGTTGACTTAAATTTTGATCAAGAGATAGAGAAAACTGTAGATACAAAAGAAGTTCTTGTTCCATCACTTGAAGTGGAAGAGATGGCGGTGCCACACAATAACAGAACTTTGAAAGAACTGGCTACTCTTGATCTGACTCAACCATATTTTTGTATCGAGTATCCTACTTTAGATGTTGCTTTTGAACTTAACTCTAGACTAATTCATCTTTTGCCTACTTTTCGTGGTCTTACAGGTGAAAATCCATATAAGCATCTAAAGGAGTTCTATGTGGTGTGTTCCACGATGAAAGCACAAGGAGTGGCAGAGGAGCAGATCAAGCTTAGACTTTTTCCATTCTCATTGGCAGATTTGGCTAAAGACTGGTTATACTATTTACCTTCAGGATCAATACGATCATGGACTGATATGCAAAGGTTATTCTTGGAGAGGTATTTTTCTGCATCAAGAGTTACCGATATAAGAAAGGAGATATGTGGAATCAGGCAGTTCAATGGAGAGAATCTCTATGAGTATTGGGAAAGGTTCAAGAAGTTGTGTTCCAGCTGTCCACCTCATGGAATAGATGAACATTACTTGATCCAGTACTTCTATGAGGGGTTGCTACCAATGGAAAGAAGCATGATTGATGCAGCAAGTGGAGGAGCACTGGTAGACAAGACTCCAAAAGCGACAAAGAACTTAATTGCAAACATGGCAGCTAACTCACAACAGTATAGAACTAAGATGGATCACACACCACAAAGGGTAAATGGGGTAAGCACGAGAGACTTGGAGCAACAGATTTCTGATTTAACTATTTTAGTTCGACAAATGGCTGCAAGGAATACGCAAGGTATTCAGCAAGCTCAACCTCAGTACCACACAGAAAACCAAGAAGTACCTGTCAATTCTGGGACATCTATGAAGGATATGTTCAAGGCATTCATGAACCAAACACAACATTTCATGAGTCAGACACAACAATTCCAGCAAGAGACAAGAACTTCTGTTCAAGATCTGAGGGACCAAGTTGGTCAACTTGCAACCAGTGTAGGAAGGTCACGTTCTCAAACTGTTGAGAATGTAAGTGTCATAACATTGAGATGTGGTACAGAGGATCAGCAACAAGAAAAGTCAATACAAAACAAGTCAGACAATAGTGAAACAAACAGCAATGATGTACTCAAGCATAAATCTCCACCTCTTTCAGCTTATGAACCGAAACTACCCTTTCCCCAAGTTCTAACAAGGAATTGGAAAGTTGGAAAAAATTCAACGTGGTATAGAGAGTCTAATGAAAAATTCCTAGAAGAAATCTCGAATAGGGAACAAGAACTTAAAAATGATGAGGAGTTCACTAGTGAAAACCAGTTGGAAGTGCTTGAGGCTACTACTGAATTTGAAGAAGAAATCAGGTATTCAAAGTTTGAAAAGGATGAACAAGAGGAAGAGGAGAACAATTTGATAAGTTCTGCAGATATTTACAAAGAGGATATAGAGGATACATCGGTACAAACAATAAAAACACTACATGATACATACCATTGGACCTTAACTATGGAATTAGATGAGGCACATGTCCAATTCAGCATATATGAAGTTAAAAGGTATCTTGGTAATATTAATTCTATTTTTTCAACTGATGTTGTTGACTCTATAGTGCAGGAATCTTTTGATCAAATACAATTATACAAGGAGGATTTGAGGGCTGGAATGAAGCAAAATCAGGATCTGAAGGATGCTACTAATGAAGAATTGAAGCTGTTACCAGTCCACTTGAAGTACACAAGTCCAATTACATAGGATGAGAAGGATGATGTCAGGCCAATGACAATAAACAAGGGCAGCTGCTTGGGAGGCAACCCAAGATCTCAGATTTGATTTTTCTATCCCTTCACTTTTTAGTTTTTTTATTGCATGTTAGCTAGTAGTATTTTCTTCTTTGCATGATTTTCTTATATTGGGGACAATGTAAGGTTTGAGTGCGGGGGGAAGATTTAGGTTTTTATTTTACTTAGGAATATTAATCCGATTTTAATGGGAAATTTGAAAAAAATTAATGCTTTTGAAATTTTTTTTAAAAAAAAAACTTGGTTTCATGATTCTATTTGGCTATGTGTTAAAAGGTTAAAGTCAAAAATTGAAAATTAATACTAAATTTTAAAATCTATTTATTGCTTAGTTGGTTAATGAATGATGAAGACTAAGCCATGATCCATAGTAATTGATTTGAATTGAATTTGTGATTCATGAGTACTTGAATATGAGAAGCATGTTTATTTGGCTAAGTTATTTGTGGAGTTGTCTATGTGCACTGATTTCACGACTTAGAACTGTTTAACTTGTTTATGTTGTTGCAGAACCATGTGAAAAAAATGATGAATAAAAAAAAGAAAATTAAAAATCTGCTTCAATGTCCATTGTGCGAAATAACTGGGTATCTAAGTCTCGGGAAGTATCAGTATTCACGCTGAAAAGTGTGATGGATAAAAGCAGCTTGACTAGTCGACTTTTATGGCCTTTGTTACTTGAATAAGTAAGCCTTAGGGGTTTTTCTACACCTAGCGCCCTAAGATCATCTGGTTTGGGAGTCGTTGGTGGAAAGTTCGCTAATGGGTAACTCTGAAAAGCCTAAGAATAGGAGACATTGCACATGTCAAGAAAAGAAAAAAAAAATATACGAAATAAAAGAAGCATGAAAATACATTCATCTGTGCTAAAAAGAAGGTTCTATGAAAAAACTTAAAAAGCAAGAAAAATTTGTTCTTGGTTGCGAGTCAGTATGCACGATTTTTGCTCCATGGTAACTAAGTTGAGTAAGTATGTAGATTTTAGGAAAGTTTCTTATGTGGTTACAATTTGGTTTAATGAAATTCATTGGTGAAATAGTAAGGTTGTTCATTGTGAGTTAATTGACAAGGCATTAATTAAATTTTTACAAATTTAGTGTTGATAGTCATGATTTGTACCTTGAAATCTTTTGACATTATGGTTGAATAGAATTTTTCTAGAAATCAAATTTTTGGTTTACACGAGAACGTGTAAAAAGATAAGTGTGGGGGAATTTGATGAGTATGAAATATATTATATTTTTATTCCTTCATACTTAATCTTTTGTATTTATTTTGTGCCTAAATAAACTCATTATTCTTATATTTTTATTTTAGGTACAATTGAAGGGGTTTCATAATTTTGAAAATAAATTGGAGGAGGTTTACGGGATTCCTAGCAAATCAAGGATTCAACAATTAGTATCATAAATGGATTTGGATTCACGCGACAATGAGTTTAAGCACATGACAATTGTAGGATTTAATTCCAATTTTAAATCTGAATTTTAGATTCTAGAAGAATAGTTTTTACAATTCTATTGTAATTAGGATTTCTTTTAGACTAAGATCTATTTCCAAATTGAATTCTATTTCTTTATGAAAATTGGTGTAATCTGTAATTTCTTTTAGGATTTGGATTTCTATTTCCTATAGGATTTAAGACTTTGTCTAGCACTATAAATAGAGGATGAGAGTCAGGATTTTATTCATTCAATCATCTACTATATTCTCTCATCTACAATATTGGAGAATTGAAGACATGAGCTAAGTTCTTTTTATTAAGTTCTAAGGGATGTTGAACCTTATTTATAATTAATGGTTAATTGAGTATTCATTATTTATTCCTTCTCACATGAAATTCATTCTTGATAATCTGATTTAATTTCTGAATGCTATTTGGCTTAACTGATTTGATTTCTGCAGGATTGAGTTGGTTAACGAATATCATATGCTAGATCAAGGAATAATATTACGTGTAATTGATATTATTTCTAATCACAAGTAGTAATTAGTAATATCTGATTGTAGACAAGCTTTTGAGTATTGCTATGATTATCAGAAGACAAGTTAAATAATCCGAGCTTATGTGTTTGTTGCTTGGAATAGTCTAATTCCCTAGTTCTTAATGTTGCTATTATATTAAATCTAGAGAGCTTGTTTTAGGTTATATAATTGTTAGAATCTTGTGGAGAGCTTGTTTCATTGAGTGACAATCTAAGGGGAGTTTCGGGTAGCAAAGCTTGTTGTTACCTAGAGCTATTAGTTTCATTGAAGGGTGGGTAAATAATGTTACACTTGATTAATCTATTATTGTAAAAATGTGATACTGAACTAAAGAACTGAAGATTTTTATTCATTGTTTATTCTTATTACTTTATTCTTGTTAATTTAGTTAATTAATTAAAAATCCCCTTTTCATTAGAAATCATAGGATAAATATAAAATAAATTACTCTCTGTAGGATCGATCTTTGCTTACTATTGTGCTAATTGTTTAAATTTGTAAAGTGAAAGTGAGATTAATTTAGGAGTGTAAACGACAGCTCTCAATAAATTTTGTGAACCAAATATGAGCAACTCAACACTCGAATCGACTCGATTCGTTTACACCCTTAATTAGAAGTCCTATTTTGGAGAGTAAGAGCATTTTCAAGTGAAAAACCAGAGTAAATTGGCTTTTCACTTATTCATGCAAGGGTGTTTTTGACAATACAAAATAACTTTAATTAGTGGAGCAATTATATAAATAATTGCCTTAATAATTGTGCAAAGCCAACAAATTTAATTTATAGATCTCGAATTTATTTAAAGGTTAAATGAATCAAGACGAGTTAAGTGAAGAATGCTCTTTCATATGGAAATGGTTTCAAAAAAGTATATAATCTAATACTTCCGTCTCATTTACTTGATAAACTTTGATTTTTATTGTTAAACCTATCATTTTAATTAAATATATGTATTTAATTTTTTAAAATCACGAAGTATGGGATTAGTAATAAATTCTATTTGTCAAAATTCATAAAAAGAATAAAAAAAATTAGTTTTAGACTAAAAAAAACTAAATTAACGAAATTAGAGTATAATAAACTATAACCAAAAATTAGAGTATGAACCAAATTAGAAAACTGTAACCAAATTACAGTATGAACCAAAACTAAGCTAAGAAACAACTAGCGAACTGGAAAAACAGAGAATAAATAAATAGAATATAACTCTTAATCAAAATTCGTACATTATAAGACCATACAATAATAAATAAAACCCTAACCCGAAATTAGGGCCAAAAGAATAACAAATAGAGCATCTCCAAAGTCCAATCTCATTCTCATAAACACTCATCATTCCCATAGATCAAAACCCCCAAATCTAGTTATATAACATATATAGTTATATATATCTATATAAATCTCTGAATGCCTCTTTTACTGCCAAATCAGGGAAACGAATGACAAGAACAGCGAAATGAAAGCGAATGCACCAGACATCGCCGGGTAACCGGCTGCGGATTGCATCATTATTGGCGCCGGGGCCGGAGCCAGATCGATTTCTTGCGCTACCGCCACGGAGGTGGTGTACGTTGTGGCCACCGCTAGGATTAAGAAGAACAGAGCACCAGAGATTCCCTTCAACGCCATTATAGATTTCTAGAGAGACAGAAAGAGAGACAGAGAGAATCAACAGGCTAGATAAAGAAAGTAGATGATAGAGAAATATTGATGAGGTGAATTTTGATGTAAGTTAACTAGTAGAGAAGCTAGGAATTTATAGGCGTCTTTTTTTTTTTTCTTCTCATTATTGAGAATTTATTTAATTTAATTTAATTATTGAGTTTGGTAACGTTCAAATCGAACGTTAATGGACGGTCCCACCGTCACTCTCGGGATTCGTGACTTTCCTGGAAGACAGTGAAAGAGTATATTGGGGGTTTAAGTTTAAAAGTGGAAACTAGCCGTTATTCCGTTACTGCTAATTTACAGCGGTTCATATATATTAATTTTGGATTAAAATCCCATCATTTTAGAGCAATATTTCAATTTTTCTCTATATCTATACATATTTAAAGACACAAATATTATATTTAGTAACATAATAAAATTTTAAAAAATAATATATTTTGTAATTTTAAATATTAATTTTTAATTATCAAATATGTAAATAATTATTGACGATAACTTTTTTTAAACATGTGATACGGTGGATTAATTTTATAATTTTATCCATTCTTATGTATTTTATGTATTAATATATGTCCCAACTATAAATTAATAAACAAAAATTACACTACATAAAATTTAATACATCTAATCAATGAAAACAATAAATTTTCTCATAAATTTTTTTTCCGTATAGGGTGTATTACATTTAGTGTTTAATTGATCAAAAGTCAATCTTAAATATAATTTTTTGTAAAAAAAATTAATTTAATGAAGCCATTGAAACACAAAAATTGTGCTATTAACATAGTTGTTTATGTATATTAAAAAAATAGGTTAAATACATAATTTTGGGGGTAAACACAACTTTTAATAATCTATTTTATTAAGTGAGAAAAATAATGGCTCTTTGAGGCTATGTAATAAATTTTCTGCCCCTTTTGTCATTTAAATTTTGATTTTATTATAATTTCATCCTTTTTATTTTTTTGTACTTTATTTTATTTTATCCCAGAATTTAGCAAAACTCTTGTGATATTAGTGTACTCCCTCCATCACAAATTAAGTGCACACTTTTGATTTAATTTTTTTGGTCAAATTGACCGATTTTAGAATTAATAATTAATTATATATAAATATATTTTTAAAATTATAAAGATCGGAGTTAATAGTAAATTTATCTAGTTTCTTATGTTATAATCTCTTCACCTGAATTTTATAAATAAAATGGAACAAAAATTAGTTATGAAAATGGTCGATTTGACCAAAAAGTCAAAACTGAGTATTTAATTTAGGACAGAGAGTAATTGTACATGCAACTTGTGTGGTGTGTGCCATCAGACCTAGTTTTAATAATTTATAGGAAAGTAAAACTGTAAAATGAGCAAACAGTTCGAGCTCGATTCGAACTCGCTCGACTAAAAGTTCGATTCGAAGTATAAATGATTCAAATATGAGCAAATTTTAAAGTTTGATAAATTACTCGAACATCTTCAAATTGTAATTTTCTATTAATACTCAGATTATATTAGTTAAAAAGTTCAAAATGTTCGGACTCGATTCGAGATCGGGATTGACTCGGTAGTTAAATGAGTCTCAATTAAATCTTATTTAATACTCGATAAATTTTGTGAACCAAATTTGAACAATTAAATACTCAGCTTGATTCAGTTCGTTTACACCATTATAGGATAAGTATAAAAGTTAAAATTAGTGAAAAGCCAAAATACACTATTTTACTCCCTTCCATTACACATTCCCTCCAATTCCCGTCAATACATCATATTCTTATAGTTTTAGATAGTATAATTGAAATCAACAATGATCAATTAATTTATAATATTGAGTAGTATTATTGTTTCAAAAATAAATTTAGTCCGACATTTTTTCACCCTTTGACGAACATGTGGATTTTTCATCAAAATTTCATTTGTTGAAAATTCTTTTAAACTTTTAACGAAAAAAATATTTTTAACATTTCTAAATTTTGGTAGTATTGATCTGAATATCATCAACTATTTATTAATATATTTTGATTATTACTAATAAAATTATTAAAATAAAAAAGTATGATTTATATATGAAATTAAAGGGAAGGTGTAATGGAAATCCCAAAATACACTACTCCATACTATATGGCTTTCATTTGAAAGCATTAGGAAAATGGCATTTCTACTCATCCACATTCACATTAATTACCTTGAACTGAATTAATGAAGAAGAAGATGGTACGTTCTTATCAATCCTCTCCTTTCATTTCAATTCATTTAAAATTTGAGCCACAGGCCACCCACAACTTCAACAACCCGAAGAATGGTCAGAAATTATCCACATGGAGGCCAACAAAAACAGGACAATACACGTTCTTGGTGATGGGGAAACCAATATCCCAACTGTTCTTAGAGCCCGTTCGGCAACAACTTATTTTAACATGATTTAAAGTTAAAATATAAGTTGACTTACAAGTTGTGAATTCTATAAGTAAAAGCGTTTGACATTAATTTGACTTATAAGTCAGATATTAAGCTAAAATAAGTTATGAAGGTATTCATTTCATAATAACTTATAAGTTAAAATCAAATGTAACGATTACTTAATAGAAAGAAAGGCAAAATAGACATTATATTTGGCCAAAATGACTTATAAAATAAGTTTCAAATATTTTCTTATTTTTTTGACTTAAAAATCAACTTATAATTAGAAAAATAAGTCATTGCCGAACAGAGGAATAGTGGCCAATGACTTATAAGTCACTGCCGAACATGCTGTCTTCTTAGTGTAGGTTCTTTTTCTGTAGTCCATAAATGCTTAACCAAAACATGTCAAGTTAGTGTTGGAATTTCTTGTGGTACCTTACATTAGCTTCTCTTGTATTCTCTTTGATTTCATAATAGTTGTTTCCTTTGGATTATATGACATACATGTAGAAATATATGTGTAATTCAGTTTCCTATCATTGGTTGTGATTTAATTCCGGAAAAAGAAACTCAGTTGTGGTGATCTATTAGTAGATGATTATGGTTATGAGATTTTTGCTCATCAAGTCTCTATCCAATGGGAGTGGTTAGAATGAAGTTATTTTTGTTCAATTGATCAATACAGTGTCAACACGCAGGCTTGGAGGTGATCCGTATCCGATTATGTTTGAAGAACATTTTAAAGGAACTCGATATCTAAGTTTGTGACCTGAGAAGGGAAATTAGGTAGAATTACACAAGCATTTAATTTTAGGCTAAACTTCCTAGTGAGATAGGTACACCAAATCAATTTTTTTCAAGAAACTGTTAGACAAGTTATAATACTATGTCCTCCCGTCTTGTTTTGGAATTATCTTTAGGCTCTTTGACAACCAAATTGCTGTTTCTCTTGATGACACAGCTTCTTCCCCAAATGGTCTTAGCACACCTGCAAGTTCCTCCAGCCTTTTCTGTGCAAGTAATTGTGCACAAAGCTCAAGCAGGGATTCCAATGCTTCTGCTCTTTTTTGTCTCATATTATTTCCTCCTTCAATCCTCATATTGCCACTGGATGATGCATTTTCTTTTCCCAAATTGGGCCTTGTAGCATCATCATCTGCTTCCGGGGATGCCTCAATTTCATCCGCAAGTGTTACTGTACTTGTTGTTGATGTGTTTTCAGAAGCTACATCTGAATTTAAATTGGGGATTTCTGTTGTGTGTGAACAGCAGATATGTACATGTTTGCCTAATTTCGTTGATTCTGATGGATTTTCTTCTTTGAAGATTTTATTACTATACATATGGTATGCAGTTTGCACCGTCTCCAAGTTGGCGTTTGCATTTTCATCAATGCATTTGGACTCATGCCTGGAACAATTTATGGAATCAATTTGTTTAGTTTCGACTTTTACTTGATGGGAATCAAGAGAAATTTGCATTTCTTGTTTTGTTGAATTTCTTGTCAGCACATCATTTCTATCAACTGTGAGAACCTCTTCTGACTGCTTCAACACTTGTATTTTTCCAAGTCTGGGGATTTTACTGAGCATAGGCTTGTTGGGCAGCCGGGCTAACGTTAAGTTATCCTTTAAGTCCTTTTCAGGCTTTACCGGAAGAAAGATTGCTGATGAGTTGCTGAATTCAACAACATGTGGTTGTAAATGAGGATGCCTCAACAGCTCCGCGGCCTAAGATGTGAAATTACATAAGCAGGCATCAGAGTAAGGTTTTTATGGTTTTTTTCTTCTTTTTTTTTAAAAAATAATATAAAAAAAACTTAAGAGTAATTTTGAGATTTGGAGTTGAAGGACTAACAGTTGGTCTGTGTTCTGGGTTTTTCCTTAGCATGCTTTTAATCAATCGTTTCCTGTGGTATGAAAAGAAATTCCGTCTATTGTTACTTTGGTTCTTGCTACTGTATAATCTAGGAAGTTAGTATAGATACCACGGAAAGGGTGCTGTTACTTACAATGTAGAGGAATACGCTGTAGGGAGTGGAGAGATAGAGGACCGGTTGATTTTGCTTATGAGTCCAGCCATATCCTGTTTAATAAAGTTCTAAAGATATGGATACAAATAATATCAATGCATGACAAAGTTATAGCTCAGTCTCTGTCGGGCAAAGGATATGTTCATTTTTGGGTGTGTTAGGCTCGGTTTAAGACATGCCAAAAACATATTTATACAGTATATTTACAACTATATGGTAGATAAACTGAAATATATAACGTATAAATTTGTTTACAACAACCCTTAAAAGGGAACATAAGACATCCTTTGCAGGACGGAGGCAGTAGCTTAAGCTGAGGCTTACCGGAGCCCTATATGCAGGGTGATGTGCAGCTATTTCAAACAAAGAGCAACCTGGGAGAGTAGAAAAATGTCATTTATAGTGAAGTTATGACACCAAGTACAATATTTATGTATAGGAAACAAGAAGACTGTGCCATTGAGCTGTATACCTAGGGACCAGATGTCTGATTTGTAGCCATAGGGTATATCTGCTAAAAGTTCTGGACACATGTAGTTTGGAGTGCCTACAACCTAGTTACATTTAGCAGCACCATTAACAAGTTAATATTAGCTAACCTCGGCAAATATTGCCACTCATTATCAGGAAAATCGAAAATGAACTAAAAGAATGAGCTTATAATGTCTGCAATCTGCAACACTAGAGCCCCAAATTTCAGTACAAGCCATATCCTATTCTCAAAGTAATTCAATTTGGTTCATCTAAGGAACATGAGTAAGGTCCGATCCATCTGGATTAGTGACAAAGGGCTTGTCATATTGGATCGCGTTTGACTTGTTCTTGAAATTTATCATACCTGTCATTTCTAGCTTCCTACCAATGTTACATAAATTTTGAGGTTCAATACTGTATTTTGTGTAATTTAAACTCAGGATTCTTGTTTGTCTTCTCCGTTAGCCTCCAGGATGTTCTTAGAGAATCCGAGGAGTTCATTGAATAGCTTCTTAGAACAAAATTAACTTGCAAGGACCTTTATAAGATACGGTGCAACTATGATTAAAACAAAAGACTTGCATAGACTTGGCTTATGTTATGCTGCTTAGTAATAGTTTCTCTATATTTTTGGTTTTTTACTTGAGGGGTTGTTCTACTTTGTATATTTTTTCTTGATATTTTTAAAATAAATAAATCGACGGCATATGAGTAACTTAAGATCCACTTCAAACAAGTTTGGAAATAAATTAGGACCATTATCATGGATAGTGGCCATTTTATGTGTAAGAAATATTACATAGCTAAGAGGAAAAGAGATGTGAATGAACTATTACCGAAGAAGCAAGGTCATCTTTGTTGAGCAGTTTTGCAAGTCCGAAATCACCTGTTTAGTTGTTGTGAGATAAAAATCACTGAAAAGACCATAAAAATTTAAATCACATATATTCTATTTTCATACTTACCAAGTCTGATATCGTCGTCTTTTGTGAGGAATATGTTGGAACACTGAAGTCATGAAACAGAGAACAATTTAAAATCTTAATTATGTTTTTTTGTCAGAGGAAGTCAGTTGAGGTATATACACAGATATACCTTTAGATCCCTATGGAGGACTCGGTTGGAGTGAAGATAGTCTACAGCTAGCAACAGTTGAGTCATCCATTTGCAGAGCTTCTGCAAGAGAAAGTAGTTCAGAATGGGGTTTAGTTGTATCTTAGAATCAGTATTTTTCTTTGAAATAGACCATAATGTTCTTGCTGATCTTTCCCGCAACTTACCTCCTCAGGGAAATATGTTCCTCTAGCTCTTTTTATTATATCAGCCCTGAAAGATCACAATAGTAAAGAAAGTATATGGATTTTAGAATCGGATGGAACTTAACGGATCATGATTCCAAGCAGTCCAAGATGGGAAGTTCATATGGCAGTCTAAAGAAACAAGTTGTATTGGTTTAGCAAAGACTTGCATTTCATATGACCTTTGTTATACAAGTATTATAAAATTACAACTCGCTGCTATATAAATGCAACTTGATTTAACAACAAAAAAATAAAAAAAATTGCAACTTGTTTCTTTAGACTGTACAAATGGACTACCCGTTTGAACTGCTTGGAATCAGGATCCGAACTTGACCTTAAAGTTTCATTATAGATCAGTAGACGGGGAAGATTATGGACGATTTTATAGGATGGAACTTGTACAATGTAGTTTCATCATAATTTGCTTTTACAAATCTAAGAGAATTGTAGACGTCTATTACCAGTTTTGTTTTGAAAGACGGTTTAATTTAAGTACATTATCTTACATGTCTCCTCCTTCGCAATAACTTGTCACAATGCATATACAGCAAGCCTGAAAATTTTAAGTTACGTAATAAGAAACTGGCATTGTATATAAATCGCCATTATTCTTTTAACCTCATTGTTACCCTTTTCAGTTATTTGAGGTTCAAGAGCAAGTATTTGAAAACCATGAGAAGAAAGTTTGCCAACATCTACCTTTTCCACCCATGCATCTTTGTACTCCACTATATATGGATTATGTAGCTTCGCAATCAAATTCATCTGCAATTGAAGCAGCAAACTTAAGGTGAGCAAACTTTTGTGCCTGCCTAACATTTAAGAGTATATGCAGATAATATATAAGAAAATGATATATATTGTGACTTTACATGTCGACTTTTCTATTACGAGTTACGTGGATAACTATAATTAGTAATATTTTTACGATGTATTTAATATAGTAGGCCTTTTTTATAATCATATCCAATCCCGTGTATTGATATACGTCGCAATGTAATTCGGCAGAAATCTTTTGCAATATATTGCAGGACTCTAATATATATGAGAAGTTCTATAATTGGATCAACTGTTCAATGAGGTCAATATGTCAAACTTTTGAATGTAATATCTATATGATATCTAGTCTATTTTTTCTCAACCAAAAACAAACAGCTCTTAATATGTGGCACAAATTCTCTCCTTGAAAATCATTTATGCTTTAAATTTTCATACGATTGATCAGTCAAGTTTTACCTTCTTTTATCTGATAGCCTAAACAAGTACTGGCAATGTATTAAACTATTGACATCATTAGGCCTTGTATGTGATTTCCCCCCTTTTTATGGTACAGTTTGTTTATAGGCAAATCATAGGACAGATGGCTTCAAAGTTCATTTGTGCATTTGGATCCTCAGAACAGAACATGTATAGGTAATCATCATCTTTAAGCCAAATGTTGTGTTTGTTTGCATATTATGATAAAATGGTTGTTATGTTTAGAGCCAAAATTGTCAATTATGTGAAGAAAATTACATTAAGATGTAATATGAATAAGAAGATAAATTTGTTTGAATGTCAATAACCTCTTGATGCGCAGTACGCTTAAATTTCTCTTTTTGTTTAGCCAAACGAATCTTCTTCATTACATACCTGCAAAAAAAGAGTGAAAATGCTTAATGAGCAAAGCAGTTTTGGTTGTTTGAGTTTGCAGAGCTTCTTTAGAATATCATTTACTTTAAGCCAAGTTTGGCAACTTATTTCCAAGCCTTGCATTTGGAATTGATGCCAAGTATAATCAAATTCTAACTCTATGAAATTACAAATATTCTTTCAATGTTAATTCAAAAGTTTGGAATTGACTTGCCAAACATAGCGTAACTGCAATTATATATATGCAAGTATAATCAAGATTTAAGCATGCTAGGAGATATGTATGTACCTGTTACATTTTGTTGCCTTTTTCTTCTGGGGCATGCAGAAATATTATTATGATAAGTGAAAAACACATAATGCAATGAATTTCTTACTTCTTTTTCTCAACCTTGTGAAGCACAAGAAACGCAGTTCCAAAACCACCTCTACCGATCTGTTCTATCACTTCATAATCTTCCATATTCGACTTATTGTCATCGTTCTTCATCTCCGTCAGCACCTAGAGTGCAACAAAAACACTTCTAAAGTTCAATAGAACAGCTTAAACTTAAGCTGTAATTCCTTACCTACTTCATCCTATATATACACACACACACACAAGCACTCATAAACACACATTTTACTTGGGTCCCCTCATCATTGTAGGGGCGAGCATGGTGCGGTTTGAAGTCCAAACCGCACCCGAAACCGCTTAGGTGCGGTTTGAAAAATTCAAAATTGCACATGAAATCGCTTGTGATTGGTGCGGTGCGGTTTTAAAGTGTGCGGTGCGGTTTTAATTGGTGCGGTTTCGGTTCCAAAACCAATTGAAACAACAAAAAAGTCTAAGCCTTCAATAAAATTTAACATAAAACTTACATCGAGCAATTAACTCAGTGACAGAATTGGCAATGCGAATTATATCAAGCATGCTTTAAAACTAAAACATACGCTATATAAAACAATGGAAACCATATATTCGATAACAAACAAGAATGTTTATCTAGTTCCTCAAAAATTAAAAATATATACTGGAGATAGAATGAAATTCTATCTCATATATTGCAGGGAGGACTTATAGAATATAATCCTAACTATACCTAATTTGAAAAATAATCTATTAGACTATTACTATTATAGCATTGACATTAACCAATGCATCAAGTACTCGAGCCCCTCAGTTATAAGCCCCTCCAATAACGCATCAAACAAATTCAAAATTTCAAAATCCAATTGCTTAGTTTTTAACTCTATAACCTCTAATATTTCTTTCAATTGGTAAAAAAATGACAATGCAAGACTGGAGTTTTCTCTGAGCGTGTTCAAGTGAAAAGTAACTTTAGAATTTACTAGAGATAATACATATATACACACACATGGTGCGGTTTCGGTTTTATGCGTGCGGTTTTGGCTAGTAACCAAACCGGAACAATAAATTTGGTTATTCAACTCACTTAAAATCGCCACGTACGCCGGAACCGTTGGTGCGGTTTTAATTGGTGCGGTTCGTGCGGTTTCGGTTCCAATTTGGTTACTTGCTCAGCCCTACATCATTGAATAATTTGAATTGAAGTTCAGAGAGTTTCAGGAGCCTTTCACTGTGGTGAAGAAATGAAGCACAGTAATAATTAGTTGGAGCTATGAGCTAGCAGCGACATTTATCATGAAAACATGCAACAACCCTGAAAAATTTATATATATATATATATATATATATATATATATATATATATATATATATATATATATGAAAAAAATGTAGGTAGACAACTGTGCAAGTTCCAAATTTACACAGTATACTATCGTACGATCGTAGAGTTAAGTTACCCTACGATCGTAGACTACTGACTGATAGTAGAGTAGTTATTCTACTACCGTAAAAACTTATAGTGAATCCTCAAATCGTAGAGTGACCACTAAATCTTACAATGAATGATATATGTGGTAACCATATAAGATTCTATCGTCACTATTTACCATGAATAAGTTCCATATATGTGTGTGTGTGTGTAGTTTACATGTTTGTGCGTGTGAATTGAATTGAAGACGCTTAGGATCTCAAATCTTGGAAGGAAATGAAATCACAGTAATTGTTAGGCAGAGCCGCAGAGAGCAGAGACAATAAATATGGAATCATACAAGGACAATGAGTATTGAATGTACATATATCATACTTACCTAACCATTTGAAAATTTCCTCAAATTGTAATAGCCTCGAGAAAATTATGATGGCTATAATGGATATAAATACAGGGAAAGCAACTAGACATGGGTATGAAATTTAATTAAGAAAGGAGGGAAGTTTGAGACAAAAGCAAAGCAGCACATTAGAAGTATGTAAAAAGGTAAAAAATATTTAAATATTTAAATGAAAAAGGGGGAAGGTTGCTTGTTTTTTCAGATTTCTGGTACATGATTATTTGCTTGTGGTTGGTATGTCACTGTCTTTAATCTGAATATCTCAACCATTTTATTTGAATCTTCTACAGCTTGAGATTCATCACATAGAATTTAGAATGGAATAGGTCATGATATTTGCCGGCTTCATATCATTAATTAATTCATAATTTAGAGATAAGTACATTTGGTGTTCAATTGATGCTTTAAGGTCTCAAGTTTGTCAATAGTTTGGCTACTTGTGGGCAATTTGCCAAATTTTTAGATTATGGATTGTTGAAGTGGAAGTGCCCAACCCCAAGGGGTTGGCCTAGTAGTCGAGGAGGTTTGCTCCTTTTTTTGACTTCTCGGGTTCAAACATTAGGGCCAGCACCCAGGAGAAAATCTTTTGAATACATCATGCTATCCCTTAAGATATAGCGTCCAGAAAAAGATTTAGTTCCGGTTAATGAATAAACTGACAAATAAACTCTTACTTTCAACAAAAAATGGAAGTGCCCATGTGATGACTTTTTAAAGTACTTGGTTACATTGTTTTAAAAAATATTAATGACAATTTAAGTTAATTGTGTGCTTTGGGATTTTATGTTTTAATAATTTATCAATAAATTTGTATTTTGTGCTTTTGCAAAATGTATTTTAGCCAAAAATAAAAATAAAAATTGTTACTTTGGTCAAAAGTATTTAAATTTTGAAACTCAAATATCTATTTAAAAGTGCTTTCATAGAGTTATCAAACACCGAAACATTTAGTCTAGAAGTCCATATATCCAAAAGCTTCTCCAAATGGGCTCGAAGTGTTATTAATGGCTGGTTCAGCCTTCAGTGAGAAATCTTTTTATTATGGAAAATACAAATACTCTCTCAGTTTTATAAAGAAAAAGTTCTATTTAAAAAATGTGTAATTATTAAAGATGTATTTGTGAGATTTTATCCTTTCTTTTAAACTGTGTAAGCAAGGACAAACGCAGAACTTATGTCTAATAAGGGCTTTATATATAAGAAGGTGATATGACCTTAGCATAATATAATGATAATTATATAAATAGATATTATATGTCAAATGAAGTAATATAAACTGATTATAAATCATTAGATAAAGTGGAGACTAAGTTTATATAAAGTGGACAAACTCATTCTCAAGTTAGTAAAAACATAAAAAAATTGTACAATATATAAACCTAGTGGAGACCGGTAGCGTATCCAGGAGTTTTATCAAGGGCGATCATCCTTATAATGAAAGAAAATTAATTTTTTTATGACAAGTTCCATGAAACAATGGAAATAATAATTAGTATAATTCAAGAAATATAGAATTCATTATAAATATATTAAAATCATTACAAAATATTTTTTTGCAGTCTTGGATTTTTTTACAATCAAATACTCCCTTCGTCCCTATTTAAATGATATTTTAGAGTTTTTTATTTGTCCCTAATTAATTGACATTTGTTCAAATCTAGGAGATTAATGACAATTTTTTTAAAATTACCCCTCATTACTCTACCTATTTTTTTGGTATTTTAAACTCTTGTGCTATGATAAATTAATGATTTAAGGGTATTATAGATAATTGAGTACTATATTTAATGCTTTCCAATCATTATCTTAATTCTTGTAAAAAGTCATTTAAATAGAGACGAAGGGAGTACTTCTTTTTCAAATTTCAATGTAAGCCGCCATTTATTGACTCTTGAGTAGACTCGAATCGAGGACATTTACTAGTTTCGAGATTTGTAAAATAATTGCGAATATATTTTTGCATCCTAATAAAAAAAGAAAAGCAAACGTAAATACACATACACACACAAATACAATCGAGTACAATTAGAAGAAAAAAAAGCCCTACTCCTAAAAAAAATATACTCTATATATAATATATACGTTAAAACAATTTAGGGCAAATATGCTCAATTTCATATCAATTATTCATAGCATAATTATCTTTATATGTAAATCAATAAATAAAATCAATTTAAGACAATATGCTGGCCAAATTAGAAGAGGAGAATATCCTAATTAAAATTTAGTGAAAATTAAAGTTTAAAGAAACATATCATAGAATTTGAGAAAAAATTAATATCATAGAAAAAAATATCAACATGGTTACAATTTACAATTTTATCGAAAATGAAGATATGATATGCCTAATTTTTTTAATTGAGATAGCAAATGAATTTTGTACAAATCATAAGTATTGTAACTTTAGACTCCTATTTTGTACACGTTGTAAATATGTTGTAAATATTTGTTGGGTATAACATGAATACTTATTGGATTTAGATTTAGGTATTACCTAGAATCCAGTTTGGTTTAAGAAAGTTATCTTTTTTAACTATACTCGATTTAGTATTTCTAATCCTATTTTGTTATGGATTTCCTATGGCCTATAAATATGGGTGCTAGGATTTTAGAGAAAGATATTCAAAGAGAGATTTAGATACATTCAGATATATTCAGATATATTCAGAGACATTCAGATACAATTCAGAGATATTCAGAAACATTTTAAGAATTCTCATAGTTCTATTTCTTTATCTTGTACTCTTCAAATATTTATTTAGTGAATTTCTTCTGCCTTCTCCGTAGTTTTTTCCCGATTTGGGTTTACACGTAAAAACTTGTGTTATTATTTTTATCTTTCTGCGTTGATTTATTGTGTTTGCCATAGTTTGTCATATCAAATTAGTATCAGAGCTTGGTTATTATCGATCCATATTATGGCGTTAAAGTTTGACTTCATCAACGAAATTTGATATTGACAAATTTGATAGGAATATTAGTTTCAGTCTTTGGCAGGTTCGGATGAAGGTTGTTCTTACTCAGCTAGGCTTGAAGAAAGCTATTGTAGGGGAGCCAACGAAGCCTGTAGATATGGCTGATGCGGATTGGGAGACGAAAAAAATAAGCAGGGATGTTACTTTTGATGAGTCTGTTATGCTTCATGTGACGCCCCCAAAATAGGTATACAACACCAATTCTGAGTCGCCAAATACATGGTACAAAAAGCAAACTACAACTTCAATAATACAATTGTCGTGCAAAATACGACAACACATAATGTGAGTTTAAATACAAATATTATCTTCTAGACAATATCCACACTCAAATAAGTCCTCATTACAATTATTCAAACACTATTTTACAAAAATAGTGAGGACTACCAAAACATCTTTCTAGAACCATCACTCCATACCCCGACTAGATCCTGCTATGTTCTTACCTCCTTAGAAGAAAAATAGAACAAAAAGGAAAAGGGTGAGCTCAACTAGCCCAGTAAAGAATATTATGACTAAAATAATATACAACAAATTATCATTAGTATACAACAGGGAAAAATCTGATAGAATATAATCGACAACAAGTTTTAGATCAACAACTGCAGCGGAAACAACAAACCATTAGAAGAGTCAAGTAGAGAATGAATTCTACTATCTTCCAAGATTTAAAAGTCCATCATCAATATTTTATCCTTGTAACATCAATTAATAATCATCTTTAACCAAATATTCATCTTTGCACTACAGGCCAAAGATATTTATTTGTATCACCAGTCAGTCATGTTCATCTCAACACCTGTTCATCTTTGCACTACAGGCCAAAGATATTCATCAGGTAATCATACATCTTTGCACTACAGGCCAAAGATATTCAGTAATATCATCATTTAGGACTGAGGATGATAAAAAATATCTTAAAGAAAACGAATCCAGTAAGACAAGAGGACAAATAGTAGGGATTCGTATAACAGTTTATCCAAGATCAATAATACTTCATAATAATCAATTATGAAGCAGAATTCAAAAATAAAGATCAAAACATGGAACAATCAAAGATAATAACCATAATAGACATCTTGGACAAAAAGAGAAAATTTTATTTTTCGGTGAATAGTGCCGTATTCGTGAATAGTGCTGTATACGTGAATAGTGCCGTATACGTGAATAGTAATTCCGACACAAAAAGTTCTAAATTTGATAAAAAAAACTCATATCAATATTTCAGCATAATGATATTGAAGAAAATAATATCATTTAAGAAGAAAATAATATCCCTTACCTCAAAATATGAGTACTTCTGGTCGGAATACCGGTATAAGGCTAAAAGAAACTTGCTCTGATGAATAGAAACTCTTAAAGTATCTAAATACTCACAAAATACACTCAATAATCTAGAGAGAAAGAGAGAAAACTTGTTTCTGGTGTGATTTTCAATTCTAACTTAGCCCTCTATTTATAGGAAAATGTTAGCACGCCGAAGCAGACTTAACCTGCAACCTGATGGCTTTACCTACTACTATTTCCACCCACCACATTTGAATAAAAATCTCAGCACATTTCTTTACCAACCAAGAGTGGGGCCCACCAATTCTAGAATTTTCAATCAAAATGATAAACTCCGAAAATTCAACAATTTCTGAACTAGTCATCTCGTAAAATTCATAATAAATCATACGTTCATTTTTAACGGTTCAAAATTTGTGGACATATACTCAACTTATATATGTATAACATATCCAAAAATTATCACGATCCAACGGTCGGATTAAAAATTATAATCCCCGCAAAATATCTCAAAAATCCTAATTTTTAATACCTCCATTCCGACAAAAATACTGATAAAAACCTCAACATTAACTCCTTCATTTTTAACCACAAAAATATATCCCTCATTTATATCCACATAAAATAAATATTTCCTTATCATATGAATCAATAATTAATTATTCACAAATAATATTACAGAATCACATTTATGACAACCAGGCCGTTCCCAGGAAAGAGGGGGCTTTCCAATAAGAATTTCTCCTTACTGGCGCGCAATTAGATGACCAAACCTCTCCTTAGACAGAACTTTCTAGACATTACCAATAATATTATCTAATAATATTATTCAAATAATATGAATTATTGATCTGATAATGGAAAATACTGTGCAGCAACAATTATTGAAACAACAATAATATAAAATATCAACGCAGTAATTATTGAATCAATAAAATAAAATATTGAACAATAACTACTGTAATAATTATTGAGTAGTGCCTTCTTACGTAAGAATCAATAATTGGTGCAATACCGTGTGCTACTGTATTTTAACCACCAGGTATTCCAACAGTATTAACGGTAACAACTACGCCGTTAATTATAAACAACTTATACTTGTCGTTTTCTTCATCCAATCGCTTTCCGTTATGGGGCCCACACAAGGCTGCGCCGTCGTACGAATATTCCCCGACAGCAAGAATATTCCACGACCAAACGAATATTTCCCGACAAAATGAATATTTTATAACCACTTGCTTATTTTGCAAAATTTGCACATTTCACCCACAACCAAAGTATTATATCAAATTAACCCCTTATTATTCACAATAATATTTAGAGAAAATTTAATTTTATTCATTAATAAGTTGGGGTCTTACAACCTCCCCTCCTTATAAAATTTTATCCTCGAAATTGACGTACGTCCCTGATATTTCGAAAAGGTGAGGATACCTCGCTTTCATTTCTGATTCCAACTCCCAGGTCATTTCTTCAATAGCATGGTTTCTCCACAAAATTTTAACTTGTGGTATAACCTTTATGCGTAGGACATGCTCTTTCCTATCCAAGATCTTAACAGGTACCTCTTCGTACGTTAAATCTTCAGCTATCTCGTCTGGTTCAAACTCAATAATGTGGTTCGGGTCTTTAACATATTTACGAAGCATAGATATGTGAAAAATATTATGAACACGAGACATGCTTGGAGGTAATGCGAGTCTATATGCCACATTTCCTATTCGCTCAAGAATCTCAAATGGACCAACAAATCTTGGATTGAGCTTTCCTCTCTTCTCAAATCTTGTAACTCTCTTCCATGGTGCAACACGTAACAATACATGATCCCTAATATTAAATTCCACGTCTTTCCGATGAAGATCCGCATAACTCTTTTGTCGATCCTGTGCCGTTTGTATACGTTGTCGAATCGTTTGGATCTTCTCTGTAGTCATGCGTACCAACTCTGGTCCCAACAATGTTGCTTTACCCACCTCGTCCCAGCATACTGGAGAACGATATTTTCTTCCATACAACGCCTCGAATGGAGCCACACCTATGCTCGCTTGATAACTATTGTTGTAGGAGAATTCCACTAATGTTAGGTACTTATCCCAACTCCCTTTGAGATCTAGGACACAAAGTCTTAATAGATCTTCAAGAGTTTGAATAGTCCTCTCTGATTGTCCGTCCATTCGAGGATGGTATGCCGAACTGAATCGTAAATCCGTGCCCATAGCTTTCTGCAAGCTAACTCAAAATCGTGAAGTGAATCTTGGGTCACGATCCGAAACTATGGATACTGGCATGCCATACAATCTCACAATCTCGTTCACGTACATACTAGCAAGACGTTCAAGGGAATAAGTCTCACGTATCGGCAAGAAATGAGCGGACTTGGTTAATCTATCAACAATAACCCAAATCGCATATATGTCTTGAGAAACCTTGGGAAGACCCGTAACAAAATCCATAGTAATGTGTTCCCACTTCTATTTCAGAATCTCAAGTGGTTGCAATGGATCCTTTGGTACTTGATGCTCCGCTTTTACACGTTGACAAGTTAAACATCTCGAGATAAACTCCGCGATCTCTCTTTTCATATTACTCCACCAAAATGTATATCGAAGATCGTGATACATTTTGGTACTCCCAAGATGGATTACAAACGGTGTGTTGTGTGCCTCCATCATTATTCTATGCTTCAAGTCAAAATCGTTAGGAACACAAAGTCTGGAGTTGACTCGAAGTATTCCTTCTTCATCGATTCTTGCTTCTGGAATAGCACCTTCTTGCACTTTCTTCTTCATACGCATCAGCTCCATGTCCGTAGCTTGAGCAGCTTTAACTTTATCGATTAAAGTCGGTTCTACTCGTATATTTGATATCATCATGTGGGTACTTGGAGCCTTCATCTCTATCTCCATCCTTTGCAAGTCATACAAAATGGGCCTTTGTGTTAACAACATTGCACTCGTACCCGCATATGATCTTCTACTCAATGCGTCAGCTACTACGTTTGCTTTTCCAGGATGATATTGGATGGTATGATCGTAATCTTTCAACAGCTCGAGCCAACGTCGTTGCCGCATGTTGAGTTCCTTTTGGGTGAAGAAATATTTGAGGCTTTATGATCCGTATAGATCTCCACTTTCTCCCCATACAGGTAGTGTCTCCAAATCTTCAACGCGAAAACGACTGCTGCCAACTCCAAATCACGAGTAGGATAATTTCTCTCATATTCTTTGAGTTGTCGCGAGGCATAGGCTATGACTTTCCCATGTTGCATGAGAACACATCCTAACCCTTTTCCTGAAGTATCGCTGTAGATAACAAATCCATCCGAACCAGATGGTATTGTCAGAACAGGTACCGAAATGAGTCTCCTCTTGAGTTCTTAAAAACTATTCTCACAATTCTCGCTCCAACCGAGTTTTGTATCCTTCCGAGTCAGCTGAGTTAACGGAGTAGCGATTCTAGAAAATCCTTCCACGAATCTCCGATAATACCCAGCTAAGCCCAGAAAGCTACGTACTTCGGTCACCGACTTTGGTTGCTCCCAACTTTGTATGGCTTCAATCTTCGCCGGGTCGACAGATACTCCATGTTTTGACACCACGTGCCCAAGGAATGCTACTTCCTCAAGCCAGAACTCGCATTTCTTCAATTTGGCATATAGCTTATTTTTACGAAGCCTTTGCAGTACCAGCTTCAAATGGCGCTCATGATCTTCACGGCTTTTGGAATAGATGAGGATGTCATCAATAAAGACAACAACGAACTGATCTAAATATTCTTTGAATAAACGGTTCATCATATCCATGAAAGCAGCAGGAGCATTAGTCAATCCAAAAGACATGACTAAGAATTCATAATGCCCGTACCGAATTCTGAAGGCAGTCTTTGGAATATCCTCAGTTTTAATCTTTAGTTGATGATATCCAGAACGAAGGTCGATCTTTGAAAAGAATTGTGCTCCTTGTAACTGATCGAACAGGTCATTAATGCGAGGTAGCGGATACCTATTCTTGATGGTGACATGGTTCAATTTTCGATAGTCAATACAAAGTCGCATACTCCCGTCTTTTTTCTTTACGAATAAAACAGGAGCACCCCAAGGAGACGTACTAGGACGAATAAAACCGATGTCCAACAACTCTTGTAGTTGGACTTTTAACTCCTGAAGTTCAATAGGAGCCATTCGATATGGGGTTTTAGAAATGGGCTTTGTACCGGGTTCAAGGTCAATAAAGAATTCAACTTCACGTTCTGGGGGTAGACCAGGAAGTTCTTCAGGAAATACATCGGGAAATTCTCTAACAATAGAAACATTATTCAAATCTGACTTGTCTTTGTTCAAATCCATAACATGGGCTAAGAAAGCTTGACATCCGTTTTTCAATAAACGAATAGCTTTGTGGCTTGGTATGACAGTGACTGATTTTAGTGGTTTAGTAGTTTGAATTCGTATGACAGGTTGGTTAGGAATATGAAAACTAACAACCTTACGAAAATAATCAATTTTAGTATGATGAGTGGTTAACCAATCAATTCCTGAAATCACATCAAAAGCAAGTATCTTTAAAGAGATAAGATCAACAGGTAATGTGATAGTGCCAACTTGGATCATGCAAGATTTATAAACAGTAGATGTAACGAAGGTTTCACCCAACGGAGTTTTAACAGATAAGTCAAAGTCTAATTTCTCCGGAGTCAAGTTTAAACGTTGAGCACAAGCAGGAGAGATAAAAGAATGGGTAGAATCAGTATCTAGTAAAGTATAAACTTCGTAAGAATTCAAGATTAGCTTACCCGTGATCACCTTGTTTGGGTTTCTCGCGTTTTTGCCTATCATGATAAATGTCCTTCCAGGAACCGCTGATTTCGACTTATCCAGGATAATTTTTGGAGTCACCATCCCTGCTGAACTTGGTTTTGCTACAGAACACTCTCGAGCTATATGACCCTCCTTTCCACAGTTATAACATATCTTAGATTGTTGTGGGCAGTTTGGGCTGATATGTCCCTCTTTCCCACATTTGTAACATACGACCGGTGGTCGTTCTCCTCCCCTAGAAACAGTTGATGTTTGTGCTGACGTCTTCACGTTATCATTGTTGTACCTTCTCTTCTTGAAATCTCCTCTCGACTCGCTCCTTCTATTATCATGACCACGATTACCACCAGAGTGGTTGCCGCTTTTGTCCGAATATTTTCCTCCCTGCTGATTTTCATTGCTTCGATGACTCCCGCCACCGGTATGACCCTGGTTGTGGTCCCTCGGTTGCACATACTCATTATCTCGCTCTAATAATTGAGCCCTGTTTACAACATCTTAATATAAAGAAAATTTATAAGAGATAAGATATTGCCAAATCTCGAGTTTTAGACCTCTCAGAAACATCCTTGTCATTCGTTCCTCATTTTTGACCAAATGAGGTGCAAACCTGGATAACTCTGCAAACTTCGCCTCGTACTGGGACACCGTCATGTTGTTTTGTTCCAGTCTGATAAACTCCACCTCCTTCATATGGCGAATACTTTCAGGAAAGTACTTGTCATTGAACAGTTTTTGAAATGTTTCCCAGAACATGTTGAGTGCGTCAGGCTGGGTACGCTTCACAGACTCCCACCAGTAGTCTGCCTCACCGCGGAACATAAAGGTGGCGAATGGAACCTTCTGTTCCTCCGTGCATCCCAAGACATCGAATATCTTGGTAATTTGCTTGACCCACGTTTCCGCCATGATCGGATCCGGCTTTCCCTTAAATTCTGGTGGTCCCAATTCTTTAAACTGCTTAGCTGTGACAAACCGCGCGTTGTTATCATTTTCACCCGTATTCTGCACACGAGTCTCCCTTGTCTGATTTTGCATGAACTGCAAAAAGCTCCTAAACATTCCATCATTCATCGTTTGCTCGGTAACGTTGTTTATAGGAGGAATATTGCCTTCTTGTTGCACGTTCCCCTGGGTGGTGATCAAAGGTGTCTCCACGGTCTGATTTACTCCATTCTTAAATACTGCCATAAAACAAGGGTTAATAGTCATGTCATATATTATTCCTATACTCTGACCGACCAAATAAATACCAAATAAACTTAGTCAGGTCATACTAGCGAAAGAATTTCCGTCTCTCCCCTCCTAGTTCTTGTCTCACATCTCAGCTAGGGATCATATCCCTAAGCTCTGATACCAACTGTGACGCCCCCAAAATAGGTATACAACACCCATTTTGAGTCGCCAAATACATAGTACAAAAAGCAAACTACAACTTCAATAATACAATTATCGTGCAAAATACGACAACACATAATGTGAGTTTAAATACAAATATTATCTTCTAGACAATATCCACACTCAAATAAGTCCTCATTACAATTATTCAAACACTATTTTACAAAAATAGTGAGGACTACCAAAACATCTTTCTAGAACCATCACTCTATACCCCGACTAGATCCTGCTATGTTCTCACCTCCTTAGAAGAAAAATGGAACAAAAAGGAAAAGGATGAGCTCAACTAGCCCAGTAAGGAATATTATGACTAAAATAATATACAACAAATTATCATTAGTATTCAACAGGGAAAAATCTGATAGAATATAATCGACAACAAGTTTTAGATCAACAACTGCAGCGGAAACAACAAACCATTAGAAGAGTCAAGTAGAGAATGAATTCTACTATCTTCTAAGATTTAAAAGTCCATCATCAATATTTTATCCCTGTAACATCAATTAATAATCATCTTTAACCAAATATCCATCTTTGCACTACAGGCCAAAGATATTTATTTGTATCACCAGTCAGTCATGTTCATCTCAACACCTATTCATCTTTGCACTACAGGCCAAAGATATTCATCAGGTAATCATACATCGTTGCACTACAGGCCAAAGATATTCAATAATATCATCATTTAGGACTGAGGATGATGAAAAATATTTTAAAGAAAACGAATCCAGTGAGACAGGAGGACAAATAGTAGGGATTTGTATAACAGTTTATCTAAGATCAATAATACTTCATAATAATCAATTGTGAAGCAGAATTCAAAAATAAAGATCAAAACATGGATACAATCAAAGATAGTAACCATAATAGACATCTAGACAAAAAGGGAAAATTTTATTTTTCGGTGAATAGTGCCGTATTCATGAATAGTGCCGTATACGTGAATAGTGTCGTATACGTAAATAGTAACCCCGACACAAAAAGTTCTAAATTTGATAAAAAAACTCATATCAATATTTCAGCATAATGATATTGAAGAAAATAATATCATTTAAGAAGAAAATAATATCTCTTACCTCAAAATATCAGTACTTCTGGTCGGAATACCGGTATAAAGCTGAAAGAAACTTGCTTTGATGAATAGAAACTCTCAAAGTATCTAAATACTCACAAAATACACTCAATAATCTAGAGAGAGAAAGAGAGAAAACTTGTTTCTGGTATGATTTTCAATTCTAACTTAGCCCTCTATTTATAGTAAAATATTAGCACGCCGAAGCAGACTTAACTTACAACCTGATGGCTTTACCTGCTACTATTTCCACCCACCACATTTGAATAAAAATCTCAGCACATTTCTTCACCAACCAAGAGTGGGGCCCACCAATTCTAGAATTTTCAATCAAAATGATAAACTCCGAAAATTCAACAATTTCTGAACCAGTCATCTCGTAAAATTCATAATAAATCATACGTTCATTTTTAACGGTTCAAAATTTGTGGACATATACTCAACTTATATATGTATAACATATCTAAAAATTATCACGATCCAACGGTCGGATTAAAAATTATAACCCCCGCAAAATATCTCAAAAATCCTGATTTTTAATACCTCCATTCTGACAAAAATACTGATAAAAACCTCAACATTAACTCCTTCATTTTTAACCACAAAAATATATCCCTCATTTATATCCACATAAAATAAATATTTCCTTATCATATGAATCAATAATTAATTATTCATAAATAATATTACAGAATCACATTTATGACAACTAGGCCGTTCCCAGGAAAGAGGGGGCTTTCCAATAAGGATTTCTCCTTACTAACGCGCAATTAGATGACCAAACCTCTCCTTAGACAGAACTTTCTAGACATTGCCAATAATATTATTCAAATAATATGAATTATTGATCTGATAATGGAAAATACTGTGCAACAACAATTATTGAAACAACAATAATATAAAATATCAACGCAGCAATTATTGAATTAATAAAATAAAATATTGAACAATAACTACTATAACAATTATTGAGTACTAGCCTTCTTACGTAAGAATCAATAATTGGTGCAATACCGTGTGCTACTGTATTTTAACCACCAGGTATTCTAACAGTATTAACGGTAACAACTACGCCGTTAATTATAAACAACTTATACTTGTCGCTTTCTTCATCCAATCACTTTCCGTTATGGGGCCCACACAAGGCTGCGCCGTCGTACGAATATTCTCCAACAGCAAGAATATTCCCCGACCAAACGAATATTCCCTGACAAAATGAATATTTTATAACCACTTGCTTATTTTGTAAAATTTACACATTTCACCCACAACCAAAGTATTATATCAAATTAACCCCTTATTATTCACAATAATATTTAGAGAAAATTTGATTTTATTCATTAATAAGTTGGGGTCTTACACTTCATAAGAACAAGAAATCTTATATTCCTTGTATTGATAGTTTTGATAGTGTTGGTCAGAAGGTGGAGCTTGAAATAACTTCTCCTCAGGTTCAAAAATTACAGCATAGTTCAGATCATATGCCTACTACTATTATTGTAGATGAGAATATAATTCCAGAGGATTTCACTCGTGATTCCTGGTCACAAAAGTCCTGAAAAAAACCTAGATGTTTACTTAAGACCTCTAATAGACGAGTTGAAGGTATTGTGGGAGGATGGAGTGCAGACTTGGGATATTTTCACGAAAATAAATTTCAACCTTAGGGCTGCGGTTATGTGGACAATAAGTGACTTCCCTGCTTATGGTATGTTAGTTGGATGGAGTACACACGGGAAGTTGGCAAATCCGTATTGTATGGAGCATAAAAAGTCTGTCAATCTATCAAAAGGTAGAAAGCTTTGCTGGTTTGACTGTCGTCGTCGTTTCTTGCCGGTAGATCACCCATTTCGAAAAAACAAAGAACACTTCAGGAAAGGGAAAGTAGACAATGATATGCCTGCACCGCGATTGTTGGGGATAGAGATGCATGACCGTGTGATGAAATTGTTGGTTATCCCATTCGGAAAGACTGTTACCTCAAACACAATCGATGGGTTTGGCGAGTCTCATAATTGGGTTCGCAAAAGCATCTTTTGGGAACTGCCTTATTGGTCTACAAATTTGATTCGGCATAATCTAGACGTGATGCATATTGAAAAGAATGTGTTCGACAATGTGTTTAACATCGTGATGAGTGTTACGGGCAAGACAAAATATAATGATAAAACACGGTTGGACATGAAAGATATTTGTAAATGTCCTGGATTAGAACTTTATGAATCTACAATTTGTAAGATGTTCAAACCGCATGCAAGGTATACATTGTCCAAAAAGCATGTTGAAGATGTGTGCACATAGATTAAGTTTCTCAAACTACCAGATGGATATGCGTCAAACATTGCAAGGTGTGTTACGGGTGGAAAATTACAAGGGATAAAGTGTAAGACCCCAACTTTTTATGAATAAAGATTTAATTTCTCTAATTATTATTTTTGAATAGTAAGGTATTAATTTGATATAATGCTTTGGTTATGGGTGAAATGTATCAATTTTGCAAAATAAGCAAGTGGTTATAAAATATTCATTATTATCGAGGAATATCCATTTGGTCGTGAAATATTCTTGTTGTCGGGGAATATTCGTACGACGACGCAACCATTTGTGGGCCCCATAACGGAAAACGGTCGGATGAAGAAAATGATAAGTTTGAATTTTTATAAATAACGACATAGTTGTTACCGTTAATACTGTTGGAATACCTGGTAGTTAAAATACAGTAATACGCGTGGTTGCATAGTAGCACATGGTATTGCACAGTATTTTTGGATTATGATTCTTACGTAAGAAGGCACTACTCAATAATTGTTACAGTAATTACTGTTCAGTATTTTATTTTATTGATTCAATAATTGCTACATTGATATTTTTTATTATTGTTAATTCAATAATTGTCACTGCACAGTATTTCTCATTATCAGATCAATAATTCATATAATATTATTAGATAGCATTATTGACAATGTCTAAGAATGTTCTGTCTAGGAAAGAGGTTTGGTCACCTAATTACACGCTAGTAAGGAGAAATTCTTATCGAAAACTCCCTCTTTCCTATGAACGACCTGGTTGTCATAATTATGATTCTATAATATTATTTGTGAATAATTACTTATTGATTTATATGATAAGAAAATATTTATTTTATGTGAATATAAATGAAAGAATTAATGCTGAGGTCTGTTATCAGTATTTTATCAGAATGGGGGTATTTTATCAGTATTTTGTCAGAATGAAGGTATTAAAAATCGTCCGTATATGAATTTCGGTTATTTTCTGTTTGGAATTTGAAAAAACTTTCTTCTACAAAGTTGTAGAGAATTAAATTTCCTATAGAATAAACATGAGATTTGAATTTTTCTGATAAAAGGGCTATTTATTATGAATTATTGAAGTTTCAGAAATAAATATTTTTATTAAAAATATGGGTGGGCCCCACTTTTGATTGGTGTGGAAATTCTAAATTTTGGTGGGCCCCACTTGTGGTGGCTGATAATTTGGTCAAGGAGGTGTGCGTAGAAATTTTTTTTAATTAATATTTTATTAATTTAGTCTGCTTTGGCGTTCTGGTATTTTTCTATAAATAGGGTGCTTAGTTAAAATTGAAAATCACACTAGAAACATAAGTTTTCTCTCTCTATATTATCGAGCGTATTTTGTGAGTATTTAGATACTTTGAGAGTTGCTTATCAGTGCAAGTTTTCTTCAGCATCATATTCGATATTCCAGTCAGAAGTACTGTTCTTTTGAGGTAATGGATGCTATTTTCTTCATAAATGATGTTATTCTTTCAATATCATTATACCAAAATATTGGTATGAATTTTATTATAAAATTTTTACCTTTTCATGTCGAGTTTACTATTCACATATACGATACTATTCACGTATACGGTACTATTCACGAATAAGGCACTATTCACGAAGTATGATTTTTCTTATGAAATCTTTACCTTTTGTGTCGGGGTTACTATTCACATATATGACACTATTCACGTATATGGTAATATTCACGTATACGACACTATTTACGAATACAGTACTACTCACGAGTACTATTCACGAAATATAATTTTTCTTATGAAATTTTTACCTTTTCGTGTCAGGGTTACTATTCACGTATACGACACTATTCATAGAAAAAAAATAAATTTATTTTCTTTGTCCAAGTTGTCTATTATGGCTACTATCTTTGATTGTATCTATGTTTTGATCTTTATTCTTGAATTTTGTTCTATAATTTTTTATTATGGAGTATTTTTGAACTTGAATAAATCAAATTTTGACCAATCGGGTATTCGGGGCACTTTTCGTGTCGGGTTACTATTCATGGGTTGCTATTCACCCGGTTACTATTCACTCTAGTATTGTTCACTCGGGTATTTGGGACACTTTTCGTGTTGGGGTACTATTCTTGAAGTACTATTAACGGGGTACTATTCAATTAAAAAAAATATATTTCTTTTCGGTCCAAATCATTTTTGAGTACAATATTATTCCATGAGAAGATGTGATTATTTTTCAGATAGTTGGTTGAAATTATAATAGTAAATCAGTATGGATCGTTGGTTTAAAGTTTTAATAGTAACTTGTCCCTTCGATATTCCAAGAGTTACTTGTCTCTTCGGGGTTCCAAGAGTTAATTGTCCCTTCACAAATAGTAGTTGTCTCTTCAATATTACCAATATTCATTTTGACCCTTCGTTAAGACCAAGAGCTACTTTCAGTTCTTCTATAAATAGAAGCTCATTCCTTTATTATTTTTTACGAATTCACTGAAACTCTAGAGAGAGAAACTATAGAGAGAAAGAAGAAAAGTATTTTGCTACTTCACTGCTCTAGTATTCAATTTTTCTAAGGTAAGGGATATTATTATTATAGTAAGGGGTATTATTTCTTTCGTATTCATGAAGAGAGCTATTGCTATTTCAGTCCTTATTATTCTGTTGGAATAACCTGTATATGCGAAGTACCGTATACATGGTGAAATTCTTTTGTTATTCTATTTTTTATTATTATGTTGGAATAACCTGTCTATGCGAAGTACTGTATACATGGTGAAATTCTTCTGTTATTCCATTCTTTATAATTCTGTTGGAATAACCTGTCTACGTGGACTATCGCATGCATGGTGAATGACCTTTCGTATTCATTCTTTATTAAATTGTAGAAATGATCTGTCTACGTGGATTACTGCATGACGGATGAAAATCCATTTGCGATTTTATAATTTTTTTGACCCTTAAAAATTCTGGAAAATTTTAAAATGATAATTTGATGAGTTTACTAGATTGTGTCCAAAAATAGCGATTTTTGGATGTATAGATTAGGAGTTATGAATTTTATAGAAAAAGACTATTTTAAAAGTAAACCCTTATAACTCCTTGTGGTTAACTCCAAAATTGGTAAAATTTTTATTGGGAGTACATATATATAACAAGAGTATACCTTGTAAATTTCAGAATTTTTGGACAAAAGTACAATTTATGATAAATGTCTAAATATTCGGCAGTTTTGGCCATATGAAAAATAGTAAATGAATTTTAAAAATTCTGAGAAAAATATATGTTTAATATGTGAGTATATTCTGCTAAATTCCAGAAATGAATAATTTTTGGGACTGATTTGGTATTTTTCAGAAAAATAGTTTAGTTACGAACATATGAATTAAATATGTTATGTGAAGTTAAAAAATTGGTAAATAAGAGTTTATGGCTTGGAAATCCTATATAAGGTATATGCAGATTTTTGATAAGTGATTTGATCATTGGTGATGAAATCTTATGAGTATGGCATTTTGAATGATTAAATACATTATTTGGTAAAGTGTAAATAATTAAAATAAATTGTTTATAAGTTTAAGAAGTGATTAAAATATTATTAGAATATTAATAATATTAGATTATTAATTTATTAAGTGATTGATAATATATGGATAAATTTAAAGTCTTTAATATTTATCCTTGATTTCGTTTGATTAATGCTTATATCATTGTCATCATCTTCATGCTTATATTGTGATGAAAGTCATATTTGACTTACGTGAAAAAATGGACTGTTGATTATTAGTTTTACAGTTGTATATCTTTACCTTACGTGCAAAGATGGACTGTTAATTATTGGTTTTACAGTTATATATATTTGGCTTACGTGCAAAGATGGATTGTTGATTATTGATTTTACAGTTGTATATCTTTGGCTTACGTGCAAAGATGAACTATTGATTAATGAGTATCTTTGGCTTATGTGCATAGATGAACTGTTTATTGGTATGATTATGACCAGGGATCATTCGGTATAATCATGGCCCGTAATATTATAGATAATGTGGTAAAAGTCATCATTGGCCCGTAGTGCATTGATGGACAGTTATTGGTATGATTATAACCAGGGATTATTCGGTATAATCATGACCATTGATGATTACATGAATATCTTTGGCCGTAGTGCATGGATGATTCGATGATGTGGATTATTTATTAAGCTGAGTCTCAGCGATAAAATTTTGATTATACACTTTAAATTCGTAAAAGATAGTAGATATCATGCTCTACTTAACTCTTTTAAAATACAGTTGTATGTCTTTGGCCTGTAGTGCAAAGATGAATTGTTAATGAATATCTTGGTCGTAGTGCAAAGATGAATTTATTAGTATGATTATGAACAGAAATTGTGATTTGGTATAACCATGATTTTTGATGTTTCAGGTGAAGATAGGTGATGCAAATTATCTTCGTCCTGGGTGCGAAGAGGAATTTAGAACCACAATTATGATTATGAGTTATTCATATGATTGTGGACATGAACTGTTGATTGATGTTACAGGGATAAAACATTGTTGGTGGACTTTTAACATGGAGAAGATAATAGACCTTATGGTCTATTTGACTCTTTTAATGGATTGCTCGTTCCGCTGCAACTATGGTTGAAAAGTTTTATCATCTACCATATGTTCTAAATCTCTGATTTATTATTGATGAAAGCTATTGATAATTTAATTATCTTTAGTCATGATATTCTTTACTGGGCTAGTTGTGCTCACCCTTTTGCTTCACAATTCCTTTCAGGTAATAAAAGTGTAGATGGGTCGAGCGGGGTATTAAGAGGATTAGAACGGTGGTCTATAGCTGTTGAGGTTCTCCCTAAATAGTATGGAAATAATTTTATTGAGAACTTTAGATAAGTGTGTCGTATTGTATACGTCATTTGATATTTAATTTTGGTGAATCGAATAGGGTGAGGTGAACCTAACTTTGGAAGGGTGTTTTGCCACTATCATACAAGATATCTAATGATATACAACCTCGTGTTATCATAAGACAGGGTTGTACACATTCACTTGCTGAATATATCTACGAGCACTACCTATATAATCTTGGAGTTTATTTGAAATAAAATTTTCACTTGGAGACAACGGAGATAATTATATGTCAAGAGAAGACTCACCATTGAAAAGAAGATGATAGTAATCTTTTCATTTTTCTTTGGGGTCTATTGGGTCAACCAAGGATAATTCTGTGGACATATGATATCTATCATAACCTAGACGCATGGCCTCCCATGTACGAAGGTTTCTTTGAGCACTTCCCAAAGATTTTAATTTTTAAAACTGTTTTTGACTGTACTTTTATGTAAAGTACCATTGTAATGTTGTGGTCGAGGCACCATGAGAGTTACATACATTTGTATTAAAACTCATAGTTTAACTGTGGTCGTATTCTGCACGATAGTTCAACAGTTGTATAAATAAAGTTTGTATTTAATTTTTATAGTATGATATCTGGTGACTCAGAATGAGTTGTGTGGATCTATTTCGGGGGCGTCACAAATGTCATCAGAGCTTAGGAATATGGTCGCTGGCGGAGATATGAGTCTAGAACTAAGAGGGAAGAGACGAGTAATATACTTCGCTAGTGTGCGACTTACCTAAGCCGAAATTTTTACTTGATAAGTTGACAATTTGTTGTAAGACCCCAAATTTTATGAAATAAAAGTATTCAATTTTTCTATTAAGTAAATGGTTAAATTGATAAAAAGTTAAAGTTAAGGGTGATATATGAATATTTTTCAAAATAAGCAAGTGGTTATAAAATATTCATTTTGTCGGGGAATATTCGTTTGGTCGTGAAATATTCTTTCTATCGGGGAATATTCGTACGACGGCGTAACTATTTGTGGGCCCCATAACGAAAAGAAATTGGATGAAGAAAACGACAAAATTGAGTTTTTATAAATAACGGCGTAGTTGTTACCGTTAACACTGTTGGAATACCCGGTGGTTAAAATACAGTAATACGTGTAGTTGCACAGTAGCACACGGTATTGCACAGTATTTTTTTCAATTATTAATTCTTACGTAAGAAGGCACTACTCAATAATTATTACAGTAGTTACTGTTCAATATTTTATTTTATTGATTCAATAATTGTTGCGTTGATATTTTATATTATTGTTATTTCAATAATTGTTGCTGCACAGTATTTTCCATTATCAGATCAATAATTTATATTATTTAAATAATATTATTAGATAGCATTATTGGTAATGTCTAGAAAGTTCTGTCTAAGGAGAGGTTTGGTTATCTAATTGCGCGCTAGTAAGGAGAAATCCTTATTGGAAAGCTCTCTCTTTCTTGGGAACGGTCTGGTTGTCATAATTGTGACTCTGTAATATTATTTGTGAATAATTAATTATTGATTCATATGATAAGAAAATATTTATTTTCTGTGGATATAAATGAGGGATATATTTTTGTGGTTAAAAATAAAGGAGTTAATGTTGAGGTTTTTATCAGTATTTTTGTCGGAATGGAGGTATTAAAAATTAAGGTTTTTGAGATATTTTGCGGGGGTTATAATTTTTAATCCGACTGTTGGATCGTGGTAATTTTTGGATATGTTATACATATATAAGTTGAGTATATGTCCACAAATTTTGAACCGTTAAAAATGAACGTATGATTTATTATGAATTTTACGAGATGACTGGTTCATAAATTGTTGAAGTTTCGGAATTTATCATTTTGGTGGAAAATTCTAGAATTGGTGGGCCCACTCTTGGTTGGTGAAGAAATGTGCTGGGATTTTTATTCAAATATGGTGGGTGGGAATAGTAACAGGTAAAGCCATCAGGTTGTAGGTTAAGTCTGCTTCGGCGTGCTAAAATTTTCCTATAAATAGAGGGCTAAGTTAGAATTGAAAATCACACCAGAAACATAAGCTTTCTCTTTTTCTCTCTATATTATGAAGCATATTTTGTCAGTATTTAGATACTTTGAGAGTTGCTATTCAGTGCAAGTTTCCTTCGGCTTTGCATTCCAGTCAGAAATACTGCACTTTTGAGGTATGGGATAGTAAGTGATTTTAAGGGTTGTTATGATTTTCAGTTTCGTAATTTTTTTGAACTTCAGAAAATTTTGGAAAAATTTAAAATGATATTTTGATGAGTTTTATTGATTGTGTCCAAAAATGGTGATTTTTGGATGTATAGATTAAGAGTTATGAATTTTACGGGGAAAAACTATTTTAAAAGTAACCGCTTATAACTCCTTGTGGTTAACTCCAAAATTGATGAAATTTTTATTGAAAGTATGTCTATATAATATTAGTGTACTTTGTGAATTTCGGAATTTTTGGATAAAAGTACAATTTATGATAAATGTCTAAATATTCGGCGGTTTTGGTCATATGAAAAATAGTAAATGAGTTTTAAAAATTCTGAGAAAAATATATGTTCAATATGGAACTATATTCTGCTAAATCCCAGAAAAAAAAATATTTTTAGAACTGATTTGATATTTTTCATGAAAATAATTTAGTTATGAGTAAATGAATTAAATATGTTATGTGAAGTAAGAAAATTAGAAAATATGATTTTATGGCTTGAGAATCATATACGAGTTATATGCAGATTTTTGATGAGAGTTTTGGTTATTGGTGATGAAATCTCAAGAGTTGACATTTTATGATGATTAAATGCATTAATTAGTAAAGTGTAAACAATTTAAATAAATTGTTTATAAGCTTAAGAAATATTATTCTTTTAATATCATTATACCGAAATATTGGTATGGATTTTATTGTGGAATTTTTACCTTTTTGTGTCGGGTTTACTATTTATGAGTTACTATTCACGAGTTACTATTCATGAGTTACTATTCACAAAAAAGTTGGTTTCTTTTTCTGACCAAATTATAGTTGATTTATGAATATTACTCTTGAGATTAAAACTATATGTTGATCATATTATTTTTATTATCATATATAACATTTTTATAACCCTAATGATGATATTTCTCTTTGACTTGAGTGTAAAGATGGGTAGATTTCTGGTATGATCATGACTATGGGTTTCCTTTGGCCAGTAGTACAAAGCTGAATTGTTGACTGGTATGATCATGACCATTGAATTTATAATTGAATATCTTTAGCTTAAGTGCAAAGGTGAAATGATCAACATGGTTATAATTATTGTTTATATAAATTCTGAAATGATTATATATTTCTTTGAGATATTAATATATTTGGCCTGTAATGGAAATATGAACTGTTGATTAATATCTTTGGCCTGTAGTGCAAAGATGATATGTTGATGAATATCTTTGGCCTACAGTGCAAAGATGAACTGTTGTTGAATATCTTTGGCCAGTAGTGCAAAGATGAACTATTGACGAATATCTTTGGCCCGTAGTGCAAAGATGAATTTATCATTATGATTATGAATAGTAAATGTGATTTGGTATAACCATGATCTTTGATGTTTCAGGTAAAGACAGGTTATGAAAATTATCTTCGTCCTAGATGAGAAGAGGAATTTAGAACCACAATTATAATTATGAGTTATTCATATGATTGTGGACCAGAATTATTGATTGATGTTACAGGGATAAAACATTGTTGGTGGATTTTTAACATGAAGAAGATAATAGACTTTATAGTCTTTTTGACTCTTCTAATGGATTGCTCGTTCCGCTGCAACTATGGTTAAAATTTTTATCATCTACCATATGTTCTACATCTCTGATTTAATTCTGTTGAAGGCTATTGATAATTTATTTATCTTTAGTCATGATATTCTTTACTGGGCTAGTTGTGCTCACCCTTCTGTTTCACAATTCCTTTCAGGTAATAAGAGTGTAGCTGGGTCGAGCGGGGGTAACAGGGGAATAGAACGTTGGTCATCATTTAGGAGTTATATTTGGTGAATCATCTAGGGTGAAGCGAACCCAACGTTAGAAGGGTGTTTTGCCACTATCATACAAGATGTCTAATGACATACAACCTCGTATTATCATAAGACATGATTGTGCTCATCCACTTGCTGAGTATATTTACGAGCACTACCTATATAATCTTGGTGTTTGTTTGAAGTATAATTCTCAATTAGAGACAGTGGAGATAATGATAAGTCAAGAGAAGACTTACCATTAGGAAGAATATGATAGTAATCTTCTCGTTTTTCTTTGGGGTCTATTGGGTCAACCAAGGATAATTCTGTGGCCATATGATATCTATCACAACCTAGAAGCATGGCCTCCCATGTACAAAGGTTTTCTTCAGCACTTCTCAAAGATTCTAATTTCTAAAATAATTTTTGACTATATCTTTATGTAAGGTGTCATTGTGAGGTGCTGTCCACGGTTGGGATATGAGTCACATTTGGTATATATTTGTATCCAAACTCACAGCATATGTGTTGTTGTATTTTGCACGATAATTATTGTAATAAAGTTGTAGTTATTTTCTGTACCATATATTTGGCGACTCAGAATATGTTGGATGGAATGGACCTGTTTTTGGGTCGTTACATTTTGGTATCAGAGCTTAGGGATATTGTCTATGGCGGAGATCGGTAAATATAACTAGGAGGGGAGAGATTAGTAAATCCTTCGCTAGTGTGTCCTACCTAAGCTTATTTGTTGGTCAGTCATAATATCGGGATATTATGTGATATGTTAATTTGTTCAATTAACCCTTGTTTTGAAGCTGTATTCTAGAATGATATCTGAAATACAGGAGATGAGCAATGGAAAAATCATGATGACAGGGAAGATGGAATCTGAAATGAAAGCAATGTATTCTCAACTCTTTGAATTACCAGGTACGTAAATTTCGAGGACGAAATTTCATAAGGAGGGGAGATTGTAAGACCCCAAATTTTATGAAATAAAAGTATTCAATTTTTCTATTTAGTAAATGGTTAAATTGATAAAAAGTTAAAGTTAAGGGTGATATATGAATATTTTTCAAAATATGCAAGTGGTTATAAAATATTCATTTTGTCGGAGAATATTTCTTTGGTCGTGGAATATTCTTTCTGTCGGTGAATATTCGTACGACGGCGCAACTATTTGTGGGCCCCATAACAGAAAGCGATAGGATGAAGAAAACGAAAAAATTGAATTTTTATAAATAACAGCGTAGTTGTTACCGTTAACACTGTTGGAATACCTGGTGGTTAAAATACAGTAATACGCGTAGTTGCACAGTAACACACGGTATTGCATAGTATTTTTTTCAATTATTAATTCTTACGTAAGAAAGCACTACTCAATAATTGTTACAGTAGTTACTGTTCAATATTTTATTTTATTGATTCAATAATTACTGCGTTGATATTTTATATTATTGTTGTTTCAATAATTGTTGCTGCACAGTATTTTCCATTATCAGATCAATAATTCATATTATTTAAATAATATTATTAGATAGCATTATTGGCAATGTCTAGAAAGTTCTGTCTAAGGAGAGGTTTGGTCATCTAATTGCGCGCAAGTAAGGAGAAATCCTTATTGAAAAGCCCCCTATTTCCTGGAAATGGTCTGGTTGTCATAATTGTGACTCTGTAATATTATTTGTGAGTAATTAATTATTGATTCATATGATAAGGAAATATTTATTTTATGTGGATATAAATAAGGGATATATTTTTGTGGTTAAAAATGAAGGAGTTAATGTTGAGGTTTTTATCAGTATTTTTATCGGAATGGAGGTATTAAAAATTAGGATTTTTGAGATATTTTGCGGGGGTTATAATTTTTAATCCGACCGTTGGATTGTGATAATTTTTGGATATGTTATACATATATAAGTTGAGTATATGTCCACAAATTTTGAACCGTTAAAAATGAACGTATGATTTATTATGAATTTTACGAGATGACTGGTTCAGAAATTGTTGAAGTTTCACAAAAAAATTGGTTTCTTTTTCTGACCAAATTATAGTTAATTTATGAATATTACTCTTGAGATTAAAACTATATGTTGATCATGTTATTTTTATTATCATATATAACATTTTTAGAACCCTAATGATAATATTTCTCTTTGACTTGAGTGTAAAAATGGGTAGATTTCTGGTATGATTATGACTATGGGTTCCCTTTGGCCAGTAGTGCAAAGTTGAATTGTTGACTGGTATGATCATGACCATTGAATTTATAATTGAATATCTTTAGCTTAAGTGCAAAGGTGAAATGATCAACATGGTTGTAAGACCCCAAATTTTATGAAATAAAAGTATTCAATTTTTCTTATAATTACTATTCAGTAAATGGTTAAAATTGATAAATATTAAAGTTAAGGGTGATATGTGAATTTTTTTTTCAAAATAAGCAAGTGGTTATAAAATAATCATTGTTGTCGGGGAATATTCGTTAGTCGTGGAATATTCTTTCTCTGTCGGGGAATATTCGTACGACGGCGCAGCTATTTGTGGGCCCCATAACGAATAACTGTCGGGTGAAGGAAAACGATAAATTTGAGTTTTTACAAATAACGGCGTAGTTGTTACCGTTAACACTGTTGGAATACCCGGTGGTTAAAATACAGTAATACGCGTTATTGCACAGTAGCACACGGTATTGCATAGTATTTTTAAAATTATTGATTCTTACGTAAGAAGGCACTACTCAATAATTGTTACAGTAATTACTGTTCAATATTTTACTTTATTGATTCAATAATTGCTGCGTTGATATTTTATATTTTTGTTTCAATAATTATTGCTGCACAGTATTTTCTATTATCAGATCAATAATTCATATTATTTGAATAATATTATTAGATAGCATTATTGGCAATGTCTAGAAAGTTCTGTCTAAGGAGAGGTTTGGTCATCTAATTGCGCGCCAGTAAGGAGAAATCCTTATTGGAAAGCCCCCTCTTTCCTGGGAACGGCCTGGTTGTCATAAATGTGATTCTGTAATATTATTTGTGAATAATTAATTATTGATTCTTATGATAAGGAAATATTTATTTTATGTGGATATAAATGAGGGATATATTTTTGTGGTTAAACAATGAAGGAGTTAATGTTGAGATTTTTATCCGTATTTTTGTCGGAATGGAGGTATTAAAAATTAGGGTTTTTGAGATATTTTGCGGGGGTTATAATTTTTAATCCGACCGTTGGATCGTGGTAATTTTTGGATATGTTATACATATATAAGTTGAGTATATGCCCACAAATTTTGAACCGTTAAAAATGAACGTATGATTTATTATGAATTTTACGAGATGACTGGTTCAGAAATTGTTGAATTTTCGGAGTTTATCATTTTGGTGGAAAATTCTAGAATTGGTGGGCTCCACTTGTGGTTGGTGAAGAAATGTGCTGAATTATATTTCAAATGTGGTGGGTGGGAATAGTAGCAGGTAAAGCCATCAGGTTGCAGGTCAAACCTACCAAAATTTTCCTATAAATAGAGGGCTAAGTTAGAATTGAAAATCACACCAGAAACATAAGTTTTCTCTCTTTCTCTCTCTATATTATGAAGCATATTTTGTGAGTTTTTAGATACTTGGTGAGTTGCTATTCATCAGTGCAAGTTTTCTTCAGCATCATATCCGATATCCAGTCAGAAGTACTGCTCTTTTGAGGTAAGGGATAGTAAGGGATATTAAGGGATTTTAAGGGTTGTTATGATTTTCAGTTTCGTAATTTTTCTGATCTTCAAAAATTCTGGAAAAATTTGAAATGATATTTTGATGAGTTTTCTTGATTGTGTCCAAAAATGGTGATTTTTGGATGTATAGATTGAGAGTTATGAATTTTATGAGAAAAGACTATTTTAGAAGTAACAGCTTATAATTCCTTGTGGTTAACTCCAAAATTGATGAAATTTTTATTGGGAGTACATGTATATGATAGAAGTATACTCTGTAAATTTCAGAATTTTTAGACAAAAGTACAATTTTTGATAAATGTCTAAATATTCGGCTATTTTGGCCATATGAAAAATAGTAAATGACTTTTAAAAATTCTGAGAAAAATATATGTTCACTATGGGACTATATTATGCTAAATCCCAGAAAAGAAATATTTTTGGAACTGATTTGGTATTTTTCATGAAAATGGTCTAGTTATGAGTAAATGAATTAAATATGTTTTGTGAAGAAAGAAAATTGGAAAATAGGATTTTATGACTTGAGAATCCTATATGAGGTATATGCAGATTTTTGATGAGGGTTTTGGCTATTGATGATGAAATCTTAAGAGTTGACATTTTATGATGATTAAATGCATTAATTAGTAAAGTGTAAACAATTTAAATAAATTGTTTATAAGCTTAAGAAATGTTATTCTTTCAATATCATTATACCGAAATATTGGTATAGATTTTATTGTTGAATTTCTACCTTTTTGAGTCGAGGTTACTATTCATAAGTTACTATTCACGACAAAATTGGTTTCTTTTTCTAACCAAATTATAGTTGATTTATGAATATTGCTCTTGAAATTAAATCCATGTTTTGACCATATTATTTTTATAATCATATATAACATTTTTATAACCTTGATGTTGAAATTCTCTTTCGCTTGAGTGTAAAGATGGGTAAATTATTGGTATGATCATGACTATGGGTTCTCTTTGGCCAGTAGTGCAAAGTTGAATTGTTGACTGGTATGATCATGACCATTGAATTTATAATTAAATATCTTTAGCTTAAGTGCAAAGGTAAAATGATCAACATGGTTATAATTATTGTTTATATAAAATCTTAAATGATTATATATTCTTTGAGGTATTAATATATTTGGCATGTAGTGCAAATATGAATTGTTGAGGAATATCTTTGGCCTGTAGTGCAAAGATGAATTGTAGATGAATATCTTTGGCCCGTAGTGCAAAGATGACCTGTTGATGAATATCTTTGGCCCGTAGTGCAAAGATGACCTGTTGTTGAATATCTTTGGCCAGTAATGCAAAGATGAACGGTTGAGGAATATCTTTGGCCTGTAGTGCAAAGATGAATTGTAGATGAATATCTTTGGCCTGTAGTGCAAAGATGGTCTGTTGATGAATATCTTTGGCTCGTAGTGCAAAGATAAACTGTTGTTGAATATCTTTGGTCGTAGTGCAAAGATGGATTTATTAGTATGATTATGAACAGGAACTGTGATTTGGTATAACCATGATCTTTGATGTTTCAGGTAAAGACATGTGATGAAAATATTCTTCGTCCTGGGTGCGAAGAAAAATTTAGAATCACAATTATGATTATGAGTTATTCATATGATTGTGGAAAGGAACTGTTGATTGATGTTACATGGATAAAATATTGTTGGTGGATTTTTAACATGGAGAAGATAATAGACTTTATAGTCTATTTGACTCTTCTAATGGATTGCTCGTTCCGCTGCAACTATGGTTAAAATTTTTATCATTTACCATATGTTCTAAATCTCTGATTTATTATTGATGAAGGCTACTGATAATTTAATTATCTTTAGTCATGATATTCTTTACTGAGCTAGTTGTGCTCACCCTTTTGCTTCACAATTCCTTTCAGGTAATAAGAGTGTAGCTGGGTCGAGCGGGGGTAACAAGGGAATAGAACGGTGGTCATCATTTAGTAGTTATATTTGGTGAAGAAAATAGGGTGAGGCGAACCCAACGTTGGAAGGGTGTTTTGTCACTATCATACAAGATGTCTAATGACATACAACCTCGTGTCATCATAAGACAGGGTTGTGCTCATCCACTTGCTGAGTATATCTATGGGCACTACCTATATAATCTTGGTGTTTGTTTGAAGTATAATTCTCAATTAGAGACAGTGGAGATAATGATAAGTCAAGAGAAGACTCACCATTGGGAAGAATATGATAGTAATCTTCTCGTTTTTCTTTGGGGTCTATTGGGTCAACCAAGGATAATTCTGTGGCCATATGATATCTATCATAACCTAGACGCGTGGCCTCCCATGTACGAAGGTTTCCTTGAGCACTTCCCAAATATTCTAATTTCTAAAACAGTCTTTGACTATACCTTTATGTAAGGTGCCACTGTGAGGTACTATCCACGGTTGGGACATGTGTCACATTTGGTATATATTTGTATCCAAACTCACAGCATATGTGTTGTTGTATTTTGCACAACAATTATTGTAATAAAGTTGTAGTTGTTTTCTGTACCATGTATTTGGCGACTCAGAATAGGTTGGATGGAATGGACCTATTTTGGGGTCGTTACAATGGTTATAATTATTGTTTATATAAATTCTGAAATGATTATATATTTCTTTGAGATATTAATATATTTGGTCTGTAATGCAAATATGAACTGTTGATGAATATATTTGGCCTGTAGTGTAAATATGAACTGTTGATGAATATCTTTGGCCTGTAGTGCAAAGATGATATGTTGTTGAATATCTTTGGCCTGCAGTGCAAAGATGAACTGTTGTTGAATATCTTTGGTCATTAGTGCAAAGATGAACTGTTGACGAATATCTTTGGCTTGTAGTGCAAAGATGAATTTATCAGTATGATTATGAATAGGAAATGTGATTTGGTATAACCATGATCTTTGATGTTTCAGGTAAAGACATGTTATGAAAATTATCTTCGCCCTATATGAGAAGAGGAATTTAGAACCACAATTATGATTATGAGTTATTCATATGATTGTGGACCAAAATTATTGATTGATGTTACAGGGATAAAACATTGTTGGTGAATTTTTAACATGAAGAAGATAATAGACTTTATAGTCTATTTGACTCTTCTAATGGATTGCTCGTTCCGCTGCAACTATGGTTGAAATTTTTATCATCTACCATATGTTCTAAATCTTTGATTTAATTCTGTTGAAGGCTATTGATAATTTATTTATCTTTAGTCATGATATTCTTTACTGGGCTAGTTGTGCTCACCCTTCTGTTTCACAATTCCTTTCAGGTAATAAGAGTGTAGCTGGGTCGAGCGGGGGTAACAGGGGAATAGAACGGTGGTCATCATTTAGGAGTTATATTTTGTGAATCATCTAGGGTGAAGCAAACCCAACGTTGGAAGGGTATTTTGCCACTATCATACAAGATGTCTAATGACATACAACCTCGTGTTATCATAAGACAGGATTGTGCTCATCCACTTGCTGAGTATATTTACGAGCACTACCTATATAATCTTGGTGTTTGTTTGAAGTATAATTCTCAATTAGAGACAGTGGAGATAATGATAAGTCAAGAGAAGGCTCACCATTGGGAAGAATATGATAGTAATCTTCTCATTTTTCTTTGGGGTCTATTGGGTCAACCAAGGATAATTCTGTAGCCATATGATATCTATCACAACCTAGAAGCATGGCCTCCCATGTATAAAGGTTTCCTTGAGCACTTCCCAAAGATTCTAATTTCTAAAACAGTTTTTGACTATACCTTTATGTAAGGTGTCATTGTGAGGTGATGTCCACGGTTGGGATATGAGTCACATTTGGTATATATTTGTATCCAAACTCACAGCATATGTGTTGTTGTATTTTGCACGACAATTATTGTAAACAAGTTGTAGTTATTTTCTGTACCATGTATTTGGCGACTCAGAATAGGTTGGATGGAATGGACCTGTTTTGGGGTCGTTACATTTGTGATATGTCAATTTACCTTTGTTTTGAAGATATATTCTAGAATGATATCTGAAATACAGGAGATTAGCAATGAAAAAATCATGATATAAAGGATATAACCGGAAAGGTGCAATCCAAAAAGAAAGCAAGGTATTCTCATCTCTTCGAACTACCAGGTATGTAAAATTCGAGGGCGAAATTTCATAAGGAGGGGAGATTGTGAGACCCCAAATTTTATGAAATGAAATTATTCAATTTTCTAATAATTATTATGTTATTTAGTAAATGGTTAAATTGATAAAAAGATTAAAGTTGTGGGTAATATTTATAAATTTTACAAAGTAAGTAAGTGATTATATAATATTCGATTGGTCGGGAAATATTCGTTTTAATAGAGAATATTCGTACGACGGCACAATCATTGGTGGACCCCCTAACGAAAGTATTGTCGTAGTTAGAAAATGACATAATTATCTTTTTATAAAAATAATGGCGGAGGTGTTACCGTTAAAACTGTTGAACTATCTGCTAGTAAAAGTACAGTAATACACGTGATTGCATAGTAGCACACGGTATTGATTATTGATACTTACGTGAGAAGTCATTCAGTTATACTCAATTATTACTACAGTAATTGCTGCATCATATCTCTCATATTATTGATTCAATTATTATCACAGTATCATCTGCATAATATGATATATTATTAAATCAATAATTGAGACGGCAAAGTTATTCATATTATTATTTATAATATTGACAATGTCTAGAAGTTCTGTCAAGGAGAGGTTTGGTCACCTAATTGCGCGTCAATAAGGAGAAATTCTTATCAGAAAGTCCCCTCTTTCCTGAGAACGACTTGATTGTTAAATATTGTAAATTATAATATTAATGATGAATAAGTTCGTGTTGATTAAAGATGAAATTGATAGTTCCATTATGTGGGAATTATTAGTGTTAGTAGAAATCGATATTTATTTCGATAATAATTGATGTCTTGAGGTTATATTGACCAATCGGGTATTCGGAGCACTTTTCGTGTCGGGTTACTATTCACGAGTTGCTATTTACCCAGTTACTATTCACTATAGTATTGTTCACTAGGGTATTTGGGACACTTTTTGTGTTGGGGTACTATTCCTGAAGTACTATTCACGAGATACTATTCACCCAAAAAAATATATTTCTTTTCGGTCCAAATCATTTTTGAGTACAATATTATTCCATGAGAAGATGTGATAATTTTTCAGACAGTTGGTTGAAATTATAATAGTAAATTAATATGGATCATTGGTTTAAAGTTTTAATAGTAACTTGTCCCTTCGGTTTTCAAAGAGTTACTTGTCTCTTCGGTGTTCCAAGAGTTATTTGCCCATTCGCAAATAGTAGTTGTCTCTTCAATATTACCAAGAGTCATTTTGACCCTTCGTTAAGACCAAGAGTTACTTTCAGTTCTTCTATAAATAGAAGCTCATTGCTTCATTATTTTTTACGAATTCACTGAAACTCTAGAGAGAGAAACTATTGAGAGAAAGAAGAAAAATATTCTGCTACTTCACTACTCCAGTATTAAGTTTTTCTAAGGTAAGGGATATTATTATTATAGTAAGGGGTATTATTTCTTTCGTATTCATGAAGAGAGCTATTGTTATTTCATTCCTTATTATTATGTTGGAATAACCTGTATATGCGAAGTACCGCATACATGGTGAAATTCTCTTCTTATTCCATTCTTTATTATTATATTGGAATAACCTGTCTATGCGAAGTACTGCATACATGGTGAAATTCTTTTTTTATTCCATTCTTTATTATTCTGTTGGAATAACCTGTCTACGTGGACTACCGCATGCATGGTGAATGACCTTTTGTATTCATTCTTTATTAAATTGTGAAAATGATCTGTCTACGTGGATTACCGCATGATGGATGAAAATCCATTTACAATTTCGTAATTTTTCTGATCCTCAAAAATTCTGAAAAAATTTAAAATGATATTTGATGAGTTTTCTAGATTGTGTCCAAAAATGGCGATTTTTGGATGTATAGATTAGGAGTTATGAATTTTATAGGAAAAAAAGTAAACCCTTATAACTCCTTATGGTTAACTCAAAAATTGATAAAAATTTTATTGGGAGTACATATATATAACAGGAGCATACCTTGTAAATTTCAGAATTTTTGGACAAAAGTATAATTTATGATAAATGTCTAAATATTCTGCAATTTTGGCCATATGAAAAATAGTAAATGAATTTTAAAAATTTTGAGAAAAATATATGTTCAATATGAGACTATATTCTGCTATATCCCAGAAATGAATAATTTTTGGGACTAATTTGGTATTTTTTATGAAAATACTTTAGTTATGAACATATAAATTAAATATGTTATGTGAAGTTAAAAAATTGGTAAATAAGAGTTTATGGCTTGGAAATCCTATATAAGGTATATGCAGATTTTTGATTAGTGATTTGATCATTGGTGATGAAATCTTATGAGTATGAAATTTTGAATGATTAAATACATTATTTGGTAAAGTGTAAACAATTAAAATAAATTGTTTATAAGTTTAAGAAGTGATTAAAATATTATTAGAATATTAATTATATTAGATTATTAATTTATTAAGTGATTGATAATATTTGGATAAATTTAAAGTCTATAATATTTATCCTTGATTTTGTTTGATTAATGCTTATATCATTGTCATCATCCTCATACTTATATTGTGATGAAAGTCATCTTTAGCGTACGTGAAAAGATGGACTGTTGATTATTAGTTTTACAGTTGTATATCTTTGGCTTACGTGCAAAGAAGAACTGTTGATTATTGGTTTTACAGTTGTATATCTTTGGCTTATGTGCAAAGATGGATTGTTGATTATTGGTTTTACAGTAGTATATCTTTGGCTTACGCGGAAAGATGAACTATTGATTGATGAGTATCTTTGGCTTATGTGCATAGATGAACTATTTGTTTGTATGATTATGACCAGGGATCATTCTGTATAATCATGACCCGTAATGTTATAGATGATGTGGTAAAAGTCCTCTTTGGCCAAGAGTGCATTGATGGACAGTTATTGGTATGATTATAACCAGGGATTATTCGGTATAATTATGACCATTGATGATAACATGAATATCACTGGCCGTAGTGCGGGGATGATTCGATGATGTGGATTATTTATTAAGCTAAGTCTCAGTGATAGAATATTGATTATACACTTTTAATTCGTAAAAGATAGTAGATATCATACTCTACTTGACTCTTTTAAAATACAGTTGTATGTCTTTGGCCTGTAGTGCAAAGATGAATTGTTAATGAATATCTTGGTCGTAGTGCAAAGATGAATTTATTAGTATGATTATGAGCAGGAATTGTGATTTGGTATAACCATGATTTTTGATGTTTTAGGTGAAGATAGGTGATAAAAATTATCTTCGTCCTGGGTGCGAAGAGGAATTTAGAACCACAATTATGATTATGAGTTATTCATATGATTGTGGACATGAACCGTTGATTGATGTTACAGGGATAAAACATTATTGGTGGACTTTTAACATGGAGAATAATAGACCTTATGGTCTATTTGACTCTTTTAATGGATTGCTCGTTCCGTTGCAACTATGGTTGAAAAGTTTTATCATCTACCATATGTTCTAAATCTCTGATTTATTATTGATGAAAGTTATTGATAATTTAATTATCTTTAGTCATGATATTTTTTACTGGGCTAGTTGTGTTCACCCTTTTGCTTCACAATTTCTTTCAGGTAATAAAAGTGTAGCTGGGTCGAGCGGGGTATTAAGAGGATTAGAACGGTGGTCTATAGCTGTTGAGGTTCTCCCTAAATAGTATGGAAATAATTTTATTGTGAACTTTAGATAAGTGTGTCGTATTGTATACGTCATTTGATATTTAATTTTGGTGAATCGAATAGGGTGAGGTGAACCCAACTTTGGAAGGGTATTTTGTCACTATCATACAAGATGTCTAATGACATACAACCTCGTGTTATCATAAGACAGGGTTGTGCACATCCACTTGCTGAGTATATCTACGAGAACTACCTATATAATCTTGGAGTTTATTTGAAATAAAATATTTACTTGGAGACAATGGAGATAATTATATGTCAAGAGAAGACTCACCATTGGAAAGAAGATGATAGTAATCTTCTCATTTTTCTTTGGAACCAAGGATAATTCTGTTGACATATGATATCTATCATAATCTAGACGCATGGCCTCCCATGTACGAAGGTTTTCTTGAGCACTTCCCAAAGATTTTAATTTCTGAAATAGTTTTTGATTGTACTTTTATGTAAAGTACCATTGTAAGGTTGTGGTCGAGTCACCATGAGATTTACATACATTTGTATTAAAACTCACAGTTTAACTGTGGTCGTATTCTGCACGACAGTTCAACAGTTGTATAAATGAATTTTATATTTGATTTTTATAGTATGATATTTGGCGACTCAGAATGGGTCGTGTGGACCTATTTTGGGGGTGTCACATATGTTGTCGTATTTTGCACGATAATTGTAATAATGAAGTTGTAGTTATTTTATGTACCATGTATTTGGCGACTCAGAATGGGTGATGTATACCTATTTTTGGGGCATCACAGTTGGTATTAGAGCTTAGGGATATGGTCTCTGGCGGAGATCGGGGAATAGAATAAGGAGGGGAGAGACGAGTAAATCCTTCGCTAGTGTGTCCTACCTAAGTTTATTTGGTATTTAATGGGTCAGTCGGAGCATAGGGTTAATAGTTTGATATGTTAATTTGTTTAATTAACCCTTATTTTGTGACAATATTTAAGAATGGCAGCTAAAAATGTTAACAATGGAGTGAATGAGACCGTAGAGATATTTTTAATCACCAACCAGGAGAACGTGCAACAGGACGACAATATTCCTCCTGTAAACAACATCACCTATCAAACGATGAATGATGAGATGTTTAGAAGCTTTTTACATTTCATGCAAAATCAGACGAGGGAGAATCGTGTACAAAATACAGGTGGAAATAATAGCAACGCGCGGCTTGTCAGAACCAAGTAGTTCAAAGAGTTAGGACCACCAGAATATTTGGGAAAGCCAGATCAGATCAAGGCAGAAACGTGGGTTAAGCAAATTACCAAGATATTTGATGTCTTGGGATGCACGGGGGAACATAAGGTTCCATTCACCACATTTATGTTCCGTGGTGAGGCAGATTACTGGTGAGAATCTGTGAAGCGTACCCATCCAGCCGCACTCAATATGTCTTGGGAAACATTTTAGAAATTGTTCAATGACAAGTACTTTCCTAAAAGTATTCGTCATATGAAGGAGGTAGAATTTATTAGACTGGAACAGAAAAACATGACTGTGTCCCAGTACGAGGCTAAGTTCGCGGAGTTATCCGGGTTTACACCTCATTTAGTAGAGAATGAGGAACGTATGACGCGGATGTTTCTGAGAGGTTTGAAACCCGAAATACGTCAATACCTCATTTCTCACAAACTTTGTTTATATTCAGATGTTGTGAACATGGCTCAATTATTAGAGCGAGATAATGAGTATGTTCAACCGAGGGACCACAACTAGGGTCATACCGGTGGCAGCAGTCATCGGAGCAATGATAACCAACGGGGAGGAAAATATCCAGACAAAAGAGGTAACCACGCTGGTGGTAATCATGACCATAATAGTAGAAGAAGCGAGTCGGGGGGAGATTTTAAAAAGAGAAGGTACAACAATGACAACGTGAAGACGTCAGCACCAGCATCAACTATTTTTAGGGGAGGAGAACGACCACCGGTCGTATGTTATTAGACCTGGCAAAATTGGCCCAGGCCCGCAGGCCGGGCCTGGCTGGCCCGTAAAAATTGGGCTTTGGGCTTACCTTTTTTAGCCCATGAAAACTTGGGTCATTTTGGCCCGGCCCAAATTTGGGCCGACCCGTTGTGGCCCGACCCGGCCCGCTGACTTTTTTTAAAAAAATAACATAACGCTCTCCTTGAGAATTGAACTCTAGACCTCCCACACTCCTTAAATAAATGTTCAAACCAACTAAGTTACAAGACTTTTTTATTATAAAGTCACTTACCTGTTTAGAGTATGGGAATGGGATTGAACCCTTAATTAATTTTATATGAGATTTATCAAAGAGTGCATTAAATTTACTTTTCCCCCTAACTTGATAACTTTTAAATATATATATCGAGTTAAGTCTTACTAGAAGTAATCTTTTACTCCTATATTTTAAAATATAAGAAAAATTAAAAAATTAAGAAAAGAAAAGTTTTTATCTCCATTAACCATAAATTATTACAATTCAATATAGATAGATTATCTACAAAGAATTACATATATATTTTTTTTATATGTAGAGGCATCTCTAGAAATAATAAGTCTAGATAAATGAGTAGACCTGGCAAATGAGTATTTTAAAATGAGTATAATATTAATTTTAAATTAATTTGATCTTGAACTGCCTATAATTTTAAAACAAGTAGAGAACAAGTAGGCTATAATATTAATTTGATGTTGAACTGCCTTTATAAAACAAGTAGATAACAACTATTAATTTCTTCAACCTCGGGAATTAATTTGAAGCTGAGAGTAGATTAAATTTATTTTACTCATTTATTTTGGAACAAAATGAGAAAATATTTTTCTCATGTATTTTGACAGCGAAGGAGTATTATATTGTTTTTGTTTTTCCTTGAATATTAAAAGTTCCAATTTTCGGTTACAATTTAAGTTAAGGTATACAGTGACTTTAAAATGAAAATCGTTGTAGCTCAGTTGGTTTGAGCATTTATTTAAGGAGTGGGGAGGTTTAGAGTTCGATTCTCAAAAGAAGCATTATTTTGTTATAAAAAAAACAAGCTCGCGGGCTGGCCCGGCCCAGCCCAACCTGGGCCACGGGCCTCATATTTTCAGCCCAAAAAAAATTGGCCATTTTGGCCCGACCCAAATTTGGCCCGGCTCGCTGTCAGCCCGGCCCGTTAAGGATGGGCCCGCCCGTTTGTCAGATCTATATGTTATAAATGCGGGAAAGAGGGATACATCAGCCCAAACTACCCACAATAATTCAAGATATGTTATAACTGTAGAAAGAAAGGTCATATAGCCCGAGATTATCGTGTAGCAAAATCAAGTCTAGCTGGGACGGTGACACCAAAGGCGACTACGGAAAAAACAAAGTCGGTAGTTTAAGGGAGAGCGTTTTTTGTGACGAGAAATCGAATGAAGTTATCACCGATAAGTTAATTATAAACTCTTGCGAAGTCTAAACCTTATTAGATATCGGTTCTACCCATTCTATTATCTCTCCTACTTGTGCTCAACGTTTAAACTTGACTCCAGAGAAATTAGACTTTGACTTATCTATTGAGACTTCGTTAGGAGAAACTTTCATTACATCCATTGTTTATAAATCTTACTTGTTGCAAGTTGACACCATCACATTTTGATTTTATTTCTTTAAAGATACTTGCATTTGATGTGATTTTAGGGATTGATTGGTTAACTATTCATCATGCCAAAATTGATTATTTCCGTAAGGTTGTTAGTTTTCATATTCCTAACCAACCTGTTATTTGAATTCAAGCAACCAAACCACTAATGTCAATCACTGTCATATCAAGCCATAAAGCCATTCGTTTATTAAAAAACGGATGTCAATCTTTCTTAGCCCATGTTATGGATTTAAACAAAAATACGTCAGATTTGAATAATATTTCTGTTGTTAGTGAATTTCCTGACGTATTTCTTGAAGAACTTCCTGGCCTACCCCAGAGCGTGATATCGAATTTTGTATTGACCTTGAACCCGGTACAAAACCCATTCTTAAAATCTCATACCGAATGGCTCCTATTGAACTTTAGGAGTTAAAAACCCAACTATAGGAGTTGGTACCCTAGCCTCTATCTGGTGACTTCCTTTATGGAATTCATCGAAGCCAGACTCTCTATAGGGGATGCTATATTCGTGCGGTGGTAAACTGATAGGTGTCATTGTGACGTGTTATCCAAGGTTGGGATATGAGTCACAGTTGAGAGCAACCTAAGTCAATAATCGAAATACGTAGCTTTCTAGGCTTAGCTGGTTATTATCGAAGATTCGTGGAAGGATTTTTTTTTGAATCGCTACTCCGTTAACTCAGCTGACTCGGAAAGATACAAAATTTATATGGAACGAGGAATACGAGAAGAGTTTCCAAGAGCACAAGAGGAGACTCATTTCGGCACCTATTCTGATAATACCATCTGGTTCGGATGAATTTGTTGTCTACAGCGATGCTTCAGGCAGAGGGTTAGGATGTGTTCTCATGCAACATAGGAAAGTCATAGTCTATACCTCACGACAACTCAAAAAATATGAGAGGAATTATCCTACTCATGATCCGGAGTTGGCAGCAGTCGTTTTCGCGTTGAAAATCTGGAGACACTACCTGTATAGGGAGAAAGTGGAGATTTCTACGGATCATAAAACCCTCAAATATTTCTTCAACCAAAACGAACGTAACATGTGCCAAAGACGTTGGCTCGAGCTGTTGAAAGATTATGACCATACCATTAAATACCATTCTGGAAAAGTAAACGTGGTAGCTGACGCATTGAGTAGAAGATCGTATGCGATTACGGGTGTGATGTTTTTAACACGAAGACCCATTTCGTATAACTTAAAAATGATGGAGATAGAGTTAAAGACTTTAGGGACCCACGTGATGATGTCAAATATACGCGTAGAACTTTAATCGATAAAGTTAAGGCTGCTCAAGCCACATACCCGAAGCTGATAAATATGAAGAAGAAAGTACAAGAATGTGTTATTCCAGAAGTAAGAGTCGATAAAGGGAAGAAATCTCAACCCTCGATTTATTGGTCCATTTAACATTCTTGACCGAGTAGGAACTGTGGCCTATAGACTCGTCTTACCCGCTAAGTATGTCATGTGTTCATAACGTTTTTTACGTATCGATGTTATATAAATATGAGGACGACCCGAACTACATTATTGAGTTAGAACCAGATGAGATAGCCGACGATTTAACGTACAAGGAGGTATATGTCAAGATCTTGGATAGGAAGGAGCATGTCCTACGCATAAATGTTATACCACAAGTCAAAGTTTTTTGGAGGAACAATGCAATTGAGAAAATGACCCAGGAGTTGGAATCGAAAATGAAAGCGAGGTACCCTCACCTTTTCGACATACCAGGTACGTACGTCAATTTCGAGGATGAAATTTCATAAGGAGGAGAGGTTGTAAGACCCCAACTTTTTATGAATAAAGATTTAATTTCTCTAATTATTATTTTTGAATAGTAAGGTGTTAATTTGATATAATGCTTTGGTTATGGGTGAAATGTGTAAATTTTGCAAAATAAGCAAGTGTTTATAAAATATTCATTGTTGTCGAGAAATTTTCATTTGGTCGTGAAATATTCTTGTTGTCGGGGAATATTCGTACAACAGCGGAGCCATTTGTGGGTCCCATAACGAAAAATGGCCGGATGAAGAAAACGAAAAGTTTGAGTTTTTATAAATAACGATGTAGTTATTACCGTTAACACTGTTGGAATGCCTAGTGGTTAAAATACAGTAATACGCGTGGTTGCACAGTAGCACACGGTATTGCACATTATTTTTGGATTATTGATTCTTACATAAAAAGGCACTACTTAATAATTGTTACAATAGTTACTGTTCAATATTTTATTTTATTGGTACAATAATTACTACGTTGATATTTTATATTATTGTTAATTCAATAATTGTCAGTGCATAGTATTTTTCATTATCAGATCAATAATTCATATAATATTATTAGATAACATTATTAGCAATATCTAAGGAAGTTCTGTCTAGGAAAGGGGTTTGGTCACCTAATTGCGCGACAGTAAGGAGAAATCCTTATCGAAAAGCCCCCCCTTTCCTGGGAACGACCTGGTTGTCATAATTGTGATTCTGTAATATTATTTGTGAATAATTAATTATTGATTTATGTAAGACCCCAACTTATTAATGAATAAAATCAAATTTTCTCTAAATATTATTGTGAATAATAAGGGGTTAATTTGATATAATACTTTGGTTGTGGGTGAAATGTGCAAATTTTGCAAAATAAGTAAGTGGTTATAAAATATTCATTTTGTCGGGGAATATTCATTTGGTCGTGGAATATTCTTGCTGTTGGAGAATAGTCGTACGACGGCGCAGCCTTGTGTGGTCCCCATAACAGAAAGCGATTGGATGAAGAAAACGACAAGTATAAGTTATTTATAATTAACGGCGTAGTTGTTACCGTTAATACTGTTGGAATACCTGGTGGTTAAAATACAGTAGCACACGGTATTGTACCAATTATTGATTCTTACGTAAAAAAGCACTACTCAATAATTGTTACAGTAGTTATTGTTCAATATTTTATTTTATTGATTCAATAATTGCTGCGTTGATATTTTATATTATTGTTATTTCAATAATTGTTGCTGCACAGTATTTTCCATTATCAGATCAATAATTCATATTATTTGAATAATATTATTAGATAACATTATTTGCAATGTCTAGAAAGTTCTGTCTAAGGAGAGGTTTGGTCATCTAATTGCACGCCAGTAAGGAGAAATCCTTATTGGAAAGCCCCCTCTTTCCTGGGAACGGTCTGGTTGTCATAAATGTGATTTTGTAATATTATTTGTGAATAATTAATTATTGATTCATATGATAAGGAAATATTTATTTTATGTGGATATAAATGAGGGATATATTTTTGTGGTTAAAAATGAAGGAGTTAATGTTGAGGTTTTTATTAGTATTTTTTTCGGAATGGAGGTATTAAAAATCAGGGTTTTTGAGATATTTTGCGGGGGTTATAATTTTTAATCCGACCGTTGGATCGTGGTAATTTTTGGATATGTTATACATATATAAGTTGAGTATATATCCACAAATTTTGAACCGTTAAAAATGAACGTATGATTTATTATGAATTTTACGAGATGACTGGTTCAGAAATTATTGAATTTTCGGAGTTTATCATTTTGATAGAAAATTCTAGAATTGGTGAGCCCCACTCTTGGTTGGTGAATAAATGTGCTGAGATTTTTATTCAAATGTGGTGGGTGAGAATAGTAGCAGGTAAAGCCATCAGGTTGCAGGTTAAGTCTGCTTCGGCGTGCTAACATTTTCCTATAAATAGAGGGCTAAGTTAGAATTGAAAATCACACCAAAAACAAGTTTTCACTCTTTCTCTCTCTAGATTATTGAGTGTATTTTGTGAGTATTTAGATATTTTGAGAGTTTCTATTAATCAGAGAAAGTTTCTTTCAGCCTTATACCGGTATTCTGACCAGAAGTACTGATATTTTGAGGTAATGGATATTATTTTCTTCTTAAATGATATTATTTTCTTCAATATCATTATGCTAAAATATTGATATGAGTTTTTTTTATCAAATTTAGAACTTTTTGTGTCGGAGTTACTATTCACGTATACGACACTATTCACGAATACGAATTCACCGAAAAATAAAATTTTTCCTTTTTGTCCAAGATGTCTATTATGGTTACTATCTTTGATTGTATCCATGTTTTGATCTTTATTTTTGAATTCTGTTTCACAATTGATTATTATGAAGTATTATTGATCTTGGATAAACTGTTATACGAATCCCTACTATTTGTCCTCCTGTCTCACTGGATTCGTTTTCTTTAAGATATTTTTCATCATCCTCAGTCCTAAATGATGATATTACTGAATATCTTTGGCCTGTAGTGCAAAGATGTATGATTACCTGATGAATATCTTTGGTCTGTAGTGCAAAGATGAACAGGTATTGAGATGAACATGACTGACTGGTGATACAAATGAATATCTTTGGCCTGTAGTGCAAAGATGAATATTTGGTTAAAGATGATTATTAATTGATGTTACAGGGATAAAATATTGATAATGGACTTTTAAATCTTAGAAGATAGTAGAATTTATTCTCTACTTGACTCTTCTAATGGTTTGCTGTTTCCGTTGCAGTTGTCGATCTAAAACTTGTTGTCGATTATATTCTATCAGATTTTTCCCTGTTGAATACTAATGATAATTTGTTGTATATTATCTTAGTCATAATATTCTTTACTGGGCTAGTTGAGCTCATCCTTTTCCTTTTTGTTTAATTTTTCTTCTCAGGAGGTGAGAACATAACAGGATCTAGTCGGGGTATGGAGTGATGGTTCTAGAAAGATGTTTTGACAGTCCTCACTATTTTTGTAAAATAGTGTTTGAATAATTGTAATGAGGACTTATTTGAGTGTGGATATTATCTAGAAGACAATATTTATATTTAAACTCACATTATGTGTTGTCGTATTTTGCACGACAATTGTATTATTGAAGTTGTAGTTTGTTTTTTGTACCATATATTTGGCGACTCAGAATGGATGTTGTATACCTATTTTGGGGGCGTCACAATTTATATGATAAGAAAATATTTATTTTATGTGGATATAAATGAAGGAATTAATGCTGAGGTGTTTTGTGACTCCCCCAAAATAAGTATACATCACCCATTCTGAGTCGCTAAATACATGGTATAAAAAACAACAACAACTTCATAATTATATTTGTCATGTAAAATACGACAACATATATGATGTGAATTTTAATACAAATATTGTCTTCTAGACAATATCCACACTCAAATAAGTCATCTTTACAATTATTGATACACTATTTTACAAAATAGTGAGGACTACTAAAACAACTGCCTTGAAACATCATTCCACACCCCGACTAGTTCCCGATATGTTCTCTCCTCTTGAGAAGAAAAATGGAACAAAAAGGAAAAGGGTGAGCTTAACTAGCCCAGTAAAGAATATTATAACTAAGATAATGTAGAACAAATTATCGTTAGCCTTCAATAAATCAGATAAAATATAATGGGCAACTAGTTTTAGATCAATATTCGCAGCAGAAATAACAATTCATTAGAAGAGTTAAGTAGAGAATGAAATCTACTATCATCTATGAATTTAAAAGTCCATCATCAATATTTTATCCCTGTAACATCAATCAATATACATCTTGAATCAAATATTCATCTTTGCACTACATGCCAAAGATATTCATTTGTATCACCAGTTGGTCATGTTCATCTCAACACCTGTCCATCTTTGCACCACGGCCAAAGATATTCATCAGGTAATCATTCATCTTTGCATTACAGACTAAAGATATTCAGTTATATCATCATTTATGACTGAGGATGATAAAAAATATCTTTAAAAAAACGAATCTAGTGAGATAGAAGGACAAAGATTATGTATTCGTACTTTGGTTTATCCAAGTTCAAAAATAATCCATAATAATCAATTGTGGAGAAAAAAATTCAAGAATAAAGATCAAAACATGGATACAATCAAAGATAGTAACCATAATAGACAACTTGGACAAAGAAAAGAAAATTTTATTTTTCTGTGAATAGTGCCGTATACGTGAATAGTAATGTATACGTGAATAGTAATCCCGACATAAAAAGGTAGAAATTTCACAAGAAAAATCATACTTCGTGAATAGTACTCATGAATAGTACCGTATTTGTGAATAGTACTGTATACATGAATAGTAACCTCGACATGAAAAGGTAAAATCTTCATAATAAAATTCATACCAATATTTCGATATAATGATATTGAAAGAAATAATATCATTTACAAAAAAAATAACATCCCTTACCTCAAAAGAATAGTACTTCTGGCTGAAATATCGAATATAACGTTGAAGGAACCTTACACTGAATAGCAATTCTCAAATTATCTAAATACTCACAAAATACACTCGATATTATAGAGGGAAATTCAGATTCTGATGTGATTTTCAATTCTAATTGAGCACCCTATTTATAAGAAAATGCCAGAATGCCAAAGTTGACAAAATTGCTAAATGTGGCTTCTACTCATCTTTGAAGATTGAAGCCCACCACTTTTGACAAATTAATTCAGCGCATTTTACCAACAAAGGACAAGAGTGGGGCCCACCCATGATTTTAATAAAAATGTTTATTTTTAAAACTTCAATAATTCATAATAAATAGCAATTTTATCAGAAAAATATGAATTTTATATCCATTCCATAGAAAATTTAATTCTCTACAACTTTGTAGAAGAAAGTTTTTCCAAATTCCAAACAGAAAATTACCGAAATCCACATACGGACGATTTTTAATACCTCTATTCTGACAAAATACTGATAAAACACCCTCATTCTGATAAAATACTGATAAAACACCCCCATTCTGATAAAATACTGATAAAACACCTCATCATTAATTCCTTCATTTATATCCACATAAAATAAATATTTTCTTATCATATAAATCAATAATTAATTATCCACAAATAATATTACAAAATCACAATAATGACAATCCAGGTCGTTCCCAAAAAAGAGGGGACTTTTCGATAAGAATTTCTCCTTACTGACGCGTAATTAGGTGACTAAACCCCTTTTCTAGACAGAACTTTCTTAGACATTGTCAATAATGTTATCTAATAATATTATTCAAATAATATAAATTATTGATGTGATAATGAAAAATAATGTGCAGTGATAATTATTGAATTAACAATAATATAAAATATCAACGCAGTAATTATTGAATCAATAAAATAAAATATTGAACAGTAATTACTGTAACAATTATTGAGTAGTGCCTTCTTACGTAAGAATCAATAATTTAAAAATATTGTGCAATATAGTGTGCTACTGTGCAACCACGCCTATTATTATATTTTAATCACCGGGTATTCCAATAGTGTTAATGGTAACAACTACGCCGTTACTTATAAAAACTCATACTTGTCGTTTTCTTTATTCGACCGTTTTCCGTTATGGGGCTCACAAATGGCTGCGCCGTCGTATGAATATTCCCCGACAGTTAGATTATTCCATGACTAAACTAATATTCCCTGACAACAATGAATATTTTATAACCACTTGTTTATTTTGTAAAATTTACACATTTCACTCATAACCAAAGCATTATATCAAATTAACACCTTATTATTCAAAATAATAATTAGAGAAAATTTAATTTTATTTATAAAAAGTTGGGGTCTTACATGTTTTATTAGTATTTTGTCAGAATGAGGGTGTTTTATCAGTATTTTGTCAGAATGGAGGTATTAAAAATCGTTCGTATGTGGATTTCGGTTATTTTCTATTTGAAATTTAGAAAAACTTTCTTCTACAAAGTTGTAGAGAATTAAATTTCCTATGGAATAGATATGAGATTCGAATTTTTCTGATAAATGGGTTATTTATTATGAATTATTAAAGTTTTGGAAATAAATATTTTTATTAAAAATATGGGTGGACCCCACTTTTGGTTGGTGTGAAAATTCTAAATTTTGTTGGGCCCCACTTGTGGTGGCTGATAATTTGGTCAAGGAGGTGTGCGTATAAATTTTTTTAAATTAATATTTTATTAATTTAGTATGCTTTGGCGTTCTGGCATTTTTCTATAAATAGAGTGCTTAGTTAGAATTAAAAATCACACAAGAAACATAAGTTTTCTCTCTATATATTATCGAGCGTATTTTGTGAGTATTTAGATACTTTGAGAGTTGCTTATCGGTGCAAGTTTCCTTCAGCGTCGTTTTCGATATTCCAATCAGAAGTAATGTTCTTTTGAGGTAAGGGATGTTATTTTCTTCATAAATGATATTATTCTTTCAATATCATTATACCAAAATATTGGTATGAATTTTATTATGAAATTTATATATTTTCATGTCGAGGTTACTTTTCACGTATACGACACTATTCACGTATACAACACTATTCACGAATAAGGTACTATTTACGAGTACTATTTACGAAGTATGATTTTTCTTATGAAATCCTTACCTTTTTGTGTCGGAGTTACTATTCACGTATATGACACTATTCACGTATATGGCACTATTCACGAATGCGGTACTATTCAAGAGTACTATTCACGAAGTATAGTTTTTCTTGTGAAATTTCTACCTTTTCGTGTCTGGCTTACTATTCACGTATACGACACTATTCACGTATACGACACTATTTATGAATACGGTACTATTCACAGAAAAAAATTAAATTTCTTTTCTTTGTCCAAGTTGTCTATTATGGCTACTATATTTGATTGTATTCATGTTTTGATTTTCATTCTTGAATTTTGCTCCACAATTGTTTATTATGGAGTATTTTTGAACTTGGATAAACTGAAGTACGAATCCCTAATATATATCATTTTATCTCACTAGATTTATTTTCTTTAAGATATTTTTCATCATCCTCAGTCCTAAATAATGATATAACTGAATATCTTTGGCATGTAGTGCAAAGATGAATCATTACCTAATAAATATCTTCGGCCTGTAGTGCAAAGATGGACAGGTGTTGAGATGAACATGACCAACTGGTGATACAAATGAATATCTTTGGCCCGTAGTGCAAAGATGAATATTTGATTCAAGATGTATATTGATTGATGTCACAGGGATAAAATATTGATGATGAACTTTTAAATCATAGAAGATAGTAGACTTCATTCTCTACTTAACTCTTCTAATGAATTATTGTTTCCGCTGCAGTTGTTGATCTAAAACTTGTTGTCTATTATATTCTATCAGATTTTTCCCTGTTGAAGACTAAGGATAATTTGTTGTACATTATCTTAGTCATAATATTCTTTACTGGGCTAGTTGAGCTCACCCTTTTCCTTTTTGTTCCATTTTTCTCAGGAGGCGAGAATATAGTGGGAACTAGTTGGGGTGTGGAGTGATGTTTCAAGGCAGTTGTTTTAATAGTCCTCACTATTTTGCAAAATAGTGTATCAATAATTGTAAAGAGGACTTATTTGAGTGTGGATATTGTCTTGAAGATAATATTTGTATATGCGAAGGTTGGAGGATGGATTACGGGCCGACATAAGACATGGTGTGGCGTCTTTTGAGCTGCCCACATATGATGCGGTGCTCAATAAGGCGTTAGTGATCGAGAAGGGCTTAGCAGAAATGGAGAAAGGGAAGAACAATAAGATGGACGAACCATCTGGGGAAGAGTCCAACCATGGAGGACCTACAAAGAATTTGAATATGCAAACCACTAAGTTTAGAGGAAACCAATGGAATCAAGAGAACAAACTGAAGTGTTCGAGGTGTGGTAGAAACCACCTAGATAAGGAATGTCGTTGGAATACAGGAGCGTGTTTTCATTGTGGAGATTTCGGTCATAGGATTGCACAATGCCCTAAGAACCCTCCACCGAAAAGAGATGAAAAAGAGGAAGAAATAACATTGGCAAGCCTAGGACCAAATCAAGGACGTGTGTTTCAGCTTTCAGGCAACCAAAATTAAGGTATAGAACTCTTTTATTAATTGCATTTAGTAATTAGATAATGAATTTCTTGATTCTGTGATATTTGTGTTTTCTTTGGAATTGTAATTTAGGAATTTGGAGGACCAAATTCTTTTAAGGTAAATAGAATGTAATACTCGGTAAAAAAGAAGAAGAAGATAAAAGATAAATATAATTAGATAATAGAAGTGTAACTAATAAGTATTTATATATATCTAAAATTTATAAGGATATGAAAAGTCATTCAAATTTAACAAACTTTTAATTTTAAAAAGGACTCTTTTACCTAGTAACCTATTTTACAAAGAAATTACATATATTTAAATAACTAGAGAGAGAGAAGAACGTAAAAATTTATTTGGCTTTGGAGTACTGCAGAATAGAAAAGAAGAAAAGAAGAAAATTTAAAAAGGTAAATTTTAGTGTGTGTGTGTGTGTGTGAATATATATATATATATATATATATATATATATATATATATATATATATATATATATATATATATATATTCACACACACACTTATGAATCATGGCTACGGTTATATACTAATAAGTATAACAGAATAATTCTAAACTAATAACATAAAATATTTATTTTAATTTTAAAGTTAGAGTTTCAATATTGAATATTTAAGTAATTATAATTTAGGAAAATATTTATAATTTCAGGTGTATTAACTAAATATAAATTGAGTTAAAAATAAATAAATAATAAAATAAAAATATGTTTGAGGTAGGATATTTTATCCTAATGATTTCTTTTTGTTCTAAATTTATATTTAGGATTTGTTCGGCTAATATTTTCGTATTCATAATATCGAGGTAAGTGGCTTTCCGAACTATTTAGTGTTTTTAAGATTATCGTTACTTTTTAGTATGTCTTATTAATTATTCGGATGCCTAAATGTACAGTTTCAAATTTCGTTATGTTTTATTTAAGGCTTCCATTTAAATTAAATTGTTATGTTCTTTTATTTCAAAATTTGGATCAAGTATTTATTTTCGATATGTGAATGAGATTATATGATTTTGAACTGTGAAAAAGTATCGTTTATATTATCGATAATATTAAGAAAAGATTTTGAAATCCTCAGTCTGACTATGTATAGAACCCGTTATTGATTACGTTTAGTTCCGAAGTTAATATAGGACCTACTAAAGCGCACACATTTTAGATGCCCTTCGGGGAGCGTGCATTTTTATAGATACCTTAGTAGGGTGCGTATCATAACGTTATCGAACTTTTGGGCCGTGTTACAGGGCTATTGTAACCTTAGTTGCTAAGGCTGTGGATTAAAAGAAATATGATATACATTGAAATCATTTTTGAATTATTTTAGTTTTGAAAGCTTTTGTACTATTGTTATTGAACAAAAAAGTTATTTTGAAAAAGTATTTTGCAAATTGTACTTGATTCGGCTAGATAGAGAGGATTGCTACTTGCTGGGCTTTATCGCTCACCCCCTTACAGATTTTTACAGGTCCCATCGTTGAAAGCTGAGCCCTTAATTAGTACGCTTGGAATAACTGGAGTTTAGTTTTAGATGTTTTTCTTTTGTTGATGGATTTTGATAAAACTCTTAGTTTTGAGGAGCTGCGTCTCCATTATTTGAATATGGTATTTATTAGTATTTCATTTGGATTGATTTAAAATATATTTATTGTTGGGTTTTAAGTTAAGATTATTGTTAATTTGTTTTGTTTGGGCTTCATGTTATTGATATTGTTGTCTTGCGGGCCTATGGGCTTGCGGTGTGTAGCACTTTGGACCTATATCGAGTTCGGGGTGTTACAAATGTATACCTATTTTGGGGGCGTCACATAAAGAGACATGACTGTCATGTGTTCATGGAGAGATTCATGCCTATAGCATTTCGGGATATTCTTGATAAACCAATATGGGATGCTTTGACTGATCTTAGTTATTTTTTCAGAGACTTGTGTTCCAAAACATTAATTGAGAAGGACATGTCTGTACTTGAGAAGAACATCATTGAGATCACGTGTAAGCTTAAAAAAAATATTCTCGCCTGGTTTTTTTGATTTCATGGAGCATTTTCAAATCCATCTTCCCTATGAAACTAGTGTTGGGGGTCCATTTCAATATAGATGGATGTACCCTTTGAGATGGTGATGGGAAACCTTAAGAGGAAGGTGAAAAATAGAGCTTCTGTCGAGGGGTCGATATGTGAGACGTACAGTTTCGATGAGATGTCTACATTTGTCTCAGACTATTTTCTCGACAAAGTCTTGACAAAGACCAATCGAGTCCCGAGACATGATGACGGGGGCAATGTTGAACTAAATAGCCGTCTTTCTGTATTTTGTCTATCGGTATAGAAAAGGGAAGCACATATTTCTCTCTGAGCAAGAATTACATGCTACACATACTTACATTCTTCTCAATTACAAGGAGATTGACAAATTTATGAGGTACACATATAAAATTTTAATTTTTTAGGGATAACTATTAGGGCTATTCGAACGGATCAATTTTTTCAGTTTTTCGGACCTAACCGGTCGGTTCGGCACAAAAAAAATCGGTCCGATTCGGTACAAAAAAACTGGTATTTACTGATTTTTCGGTACCGATTTCAGTTCGGTTTTATCGAACCAGACCAATATATACCGGTTTTCTAATTTATTATTAATAATAATAATAATAATAAAATAATGATTATAATAATAAATAATAATAATAATAATAATAATAAAATAATAATAATTTAATAATAATTATAGTAATTTTCTGTAAAAATCGATACCGAACCGATACCGCCGGTTCGGTATACCGGTCTAACTGGTATCAATATTTGGCCGATTTTGGTACCGGTTCAGTTCAGTATCGGTCCGGTTCGGACCGATTTTTACCGGTTAAACACCCCTAATAGCTATATCTTAACCTGCAATGACATACATTCCAATATATTAATGTTTATAAAATTGTATAGAGTATACGATGATGAGTTAAAAGCGAATCAGCCCGGCATAACTAATAAAGATGTTCAAATCAGTTGTGATAAAAAATTTGCAAGGTGGCTAAAGGATAAAGTAAGTTAAATATATTAATCACGCCATATATACTCCATTAATTTATGAATTCATTTAATGTAATAGAGTTTTTGTAGGCTATTACTGTAGGAACGATTTTGGATAATGTACAAGTCCTAGCTATGGGCCCAGACAGGGACCAAGTCAGCCGCAATGATTACAAGATCAATGGTTATGAATTTTATATAAAGGCATATGCTCGCGGTAAAAGAACAACGAACACTGAAATGTGTGTCCAAGGAGATTGTTACAATGAGCTTGGTCGTGCCTTTTATGGGGAGTTGGAGGAAATTATAGATTTGTCATACAAGGGCATTTACGGGGGTCATATTAACTTGTTCAAGTATTGTTGGTTTGATACAGAAAAAGGGATACGTGTTGATCAACATAGAATCGTAGATATTGACCTCCATAGGTCCACGTACGCCAACGAACCATTTTTGTTCTCACATCAAATAGTACAAGTATACTACACTTCCAGTCCTGTTATGAAAAGGGATAGACCAGCTATAGATTGGCAAGTTGTAATTCATACTCCCAGGTGCAGTCGTGTACAATTAGTAGACGGGAATCTCTACCAAAAGGAGATGCTTTGTAGACCTAAACCAATAAATGTGGAGGACGACAATGAATTAATACAGTTAGAGGGTGGAGATGAACCTAATGAATTGGATCATGAGTCAGTACTTGTGCCAGATGATATTGATACTGAGGAAGAAGAGTTATTGACTAACACTGAATTTGAAGAAAATGATGGTTACGAATCTCCAAGCCGTATACAAGATGATTCTGACTAAAAAATAAAATATATGTTTAATATTACTTGTAGTACATACAATTATACATATATGCATGTTCTTTATATCATTATCGTGTTTATGTATCTTTCATTTATTAATGTGTTGTGGTTAACTATTTCATACCATTACTTGTAATTATTGTCATTTTATTTGTATATGTAATCAAATATATCACAGTATTAACATCATGAATTTTTTTTTACAGATGACTTCTAAACCAGCTGCAAGAAAGTGCGACTTGGGTAGGGGTCCTAATCAAGTTCCGAAAGCCTCGACAAATTCGGATGATCGGATTCTTATACAGATCCGTCCTCCTCCGAACATTATGTATGTTAAACATTTATATATCAACATTTTATATTTCAATTGTTGTAAATATATACTAATGTAACTTGTATCGACCCCAAAATTCATACAATTCAACTATCGATTTCGGTCGTTAATAATATGTCTAACTTCTGATTTACATCATTATTCGATGTTAAACTTAATAAAATGCGGAATAATTTAAACTTTTCTATCTTCTTACTTTAATTCCCTGAATTAAAACTTTTATCATTTACACATCTCTAAATCAAGTTATTTTATGATTCGCTTCATCAAAGTTATTATATAAAATCTTACATCTCAGCTCGATATCCCTTATACATTGGGTAGCTCAAACATTACAACTAAATATAAAGTTTCACATCATAAATTATCAAGTACATTTCTCAAAACCTTTATCTTTACATACCTTTGAACCATACTTAGTTTATTACTCACTTTATCAGAGTTAATAAATAAAACTTACATCCAGGTTCAATACCCTTTATACATCAGACAAAATTTAAACTTTATAACTCAACATCTATTAAACATCATACATTATCAAGTACATCATCCGGATCATTAAACATGGCTCAAATAATAACAACTCAGCCAAAGTATATAAATCTTAATGCATTACATCTGATTCATATCTTTCAAGTAGCACTTAGCGTTACCTTGAATTCTTTACCTGTAAAAGTGGTTATTTGCAAGGTTGAGCTCGACAGCTCAGCAAATCTAACAATTTTCATGCATCACATAGCACATAATAACATGCTCAATATATAACTCATAATTATTGGACTAACATAACATACATGCTGCAGTTCACATAACAAGTATAAAGATTGAGCTCCTTACTCAATCAACATTCTTTATTCAATCAACGTAGTCATAAATTGACTTTAACGTTTCATACTTTCAACATATATAACACATCATGCTCTTTATAATAAAGATTTAAAACAGTTCATCATCAAGTTCGAATAGTAAATAGGAACTGAAAGACTTTCCTTGATCGCTGTTTACCAATAACAGTTTAACAGCTTACTTCTATCTGCACTTCACGTGCCCTACACAATTATATAATCATACACATCAACTATTAGTCACATATCAACGCATAGTAGTTGTAATGTAAACTTTACTCTACATTTCATAACCCTTCCTATTAATCAATACACAATGTTTAATTTGATTGTGTTAACTTTCGACTTATGTCTCACTATATTACTTCTTAGGTCACACTCGAAGTTCATTCAAGTGTTTAAGTCTTGCTAGGACTCCTTATTGGTTTCATATTAACCCTATTCTATATCTTATAATGTTCACTTCAATTGAATTGAAACACTTTTTACGTTCATTAACACTTGTTACGGCGTTTCAACGTTCATTCGTTACACGCCCGATTTGTCTCTCTTGTGTATGCTAAGTATGCTTATACAACTTATCTAATACATCATTTATTAATGTTAAGCATCATTATACTTCATAATATTCATGTTTTATAACTTAGAACAACATCTTTTATCGCCAGAAGCACTACACTTGCACATGTGCATGCCCGACGCCTCCCGATTACCTCCGAATACACATTAGTCCCAAATATGGACATTTTAACCCTGTTTCAGACCTCAAATCGAAAAACATAAAGAATTAAAGTTGTAGGTCTACTCGTTATCTTTTGAAATCATCCTAAATCGCCTCAATCGGAGTTCGTATGAAAACGTTATGGCCATTTTACTACAGGAGGTGAAAATAGTCACACCTGACACACCTAGAGCGCAGCTGCGCCTAATTAAGCCTTGGAAAAAGCGCAGCTATGCCCAAGAAGGCATCTGCGCCCTAACAGACTTAGGGCACAGCGCAGCTGCCCCCGTTACCAGAACTAGATTTAGCAGTTTACTGTTCTTGTAATTTTTGACCTTTTTCTCCTTCTAATATTCATAACTCAAGCTATATACATCCAGATTAGTCCGTTTTCGATTCTATGGATTCATAATTCATAGAAATACAACATACTAAAGAATCAACAATTTACAAAAACATCAACTAATCCAAATCTTGACCCAAAACTCATGTTCATATTAAATTTGCATGGTTTAACATGTTTAGCGTAATCATTCACCACGGATTCGATTCCTAACCAAATCAATCTGTTTAACCTTTATTGTTTTTATTTTTCAATGTATTAACAATATCTATCATCAATTTAAAGTTTTTATCACGAATTCATCATCAATTTTAGTCTTAAAATAGACCAAAACATACATATATTACCATAAAGCTCAAATTTCCTCATCTTAGACATGTCTCAATGAATTTAATTACTGAAAACTCGATTCTAAACAACATACAACGAATTATATATGCTCAAAAACACATATTACATATTCCTTAGCAATTTAATCATCAAAAATCATATTTTTGATGAAAACTCAAGAGAACATAACTAGAGTTAGGGCTAGATTATTACCTTCTGATTAGCTAGATAACTTAGATAATATTGTTCCTCCTTTCTTTCTTTGTTTCTCAACCTTCACAATTTCTCAGAGAAATTCTTCGCATTCTCTCTCAATTCTCTCTGAACTCTCTTCTTTTCTCAATTCTTTACAAAAGAACGCATGAGGGAATAAACTGACATAGGAAGTTACCCACGTATAGTCTCAGCGGTTATAAAAACCCAGAAGCCACAAGGCCTTATTTGGCTTACTACTCCTAACCTCTTTTAATTTATTTTAATCATTCACTTATTATATGGTACCCTTGTCACACAAAATTTAATTTAATTAATTTAATTATTTAATCAATATAAACTCCACTTTATTTAACAAATCATTAACCCTCTAATTTAATTATTCAATTAAATTAGAATATTATCATCACATTAGCGTACTAAAATACACACAAATTATAAAACTATTTATGTTCAATTTATTTAATATCACCATACCTAAACAAATTATTCCATAATGATTTCCATGGAATATTTACTTATTCTATAAATATCTCAACTGAAATATTTATTTTATTCGATAAATATTTATTTTATTCGATAAATATTTTAATAATTTGTGAAACTCACAATCGTATTACATTAACATATTACAACTATATGTAATAAATTACTCTCTCATTTTATTAAAATAAATATATTTACATCAATTCACTATTTAAATTAAGTGAATTACTCACATTATTTATAAAACTAATTCATAATAACTCTGTTGCCAACAAGGCTTAATAATCAAATTATATCATTTCATAATATAATTTCCAACTTTATTAGATTAACCAATATTTATTCGGTTAATTTCTTTTTCCACCATATTCTTTTACATAACTAATTCTTTTCACTTTAATCAATTATTAAATCTCATATATATTTAATTTCTTCTCACCAAACCACATAATCTAAAATATATACATATCATAATAAGAATTTTATTTATTAAATTCTTATTTATTAATTTCTGAAAAGTCGGGTTGTCACATCATTCTCTCCTTATAAGGATTCCGTTCTCGGAATCAAAGTAACCTCCCTTACCCGGTTTTCATCTATTCTCTTTCAAAATTTTATCATTGAATAATTTCAACACATCAATTTAATATAGGTTTTATAATTCTTATTCCATTCTATTCCTTAATAAATTCTTGCAAATTTTATCTCATAAACTTCACTTAAACTCAATTATGTTTTGAGTAATATTCATTCTTTAACCTATTCATTACCATTTTCTAAGAATCATTATTATATACTCAACTCATAAATACTCAGGATATTATATTCACCCATTCCTCTAAGAATATCGTCCTCGAAATTTTAATTACAAATCTTCGTTAATTCAATTTATCGAAATAGATTTACGTTAATCTTTATTCACTGGATTTTATAACCAAATTCTTTCTCTATATATCTCCTAAAATCATCGCATTCTTCACATCTTTCTCTTTTAAAAGTTTTACATTTTCTTTTGATATTCATCCCTTCTCTCATCAGAATTTCTTTCGTTTCTTGGAATTATTATGTTTTGCTTAATTTTCTTATCATTACATGTCACATTCTACATCTTACCTCCTTCTAAGGAATATCTCCCTTTCCACTTTCACCTTTCAGAATAATAAGAATCTTCCACAATTGCTCAATAATTGGGAAGCAATATGAATAACTTAGGAATTTAAAATATTTCAAATCATGCTGAGGGGTTATATAAGACCTTGAACTCTTCTACAGGTTTAATAGTGCATCACCACTGTAAACCATCTTTAACATAATGTTTAGCAATCACACAGACTGAAAACACTCTCTACAAGTACTTTAGGTGATCAGCCTATCGTTCCCCCACGTCGTGCACAACATATTACATCTTAACATCGTAACGACTATATGCGTTACTTTCAGAGCCATTGTCTCCGATAACATGTCCCTTTTATAGGGTTGTTCACCTCAGCTTTTCAACATCTGAATCTGCCCCAAAACAATTTGGTTTGGCATAGTTTGTCATGAACGCTTGAATTTCATAAACAACTTTCAATAATCATCTAGCTGAGACTCTTAGCAAGAATTCGGACGTAAATCGAAAGATAAATATATATATATATATATATATATATATATATATATATATATATTAACAAACTCAATTAATATACTTTTCTTAGCTTTAAGAAAACCAAAAATCCTTTTTTTAAACATCTTTATTAATATATCTTTTCAAAGTTTAGAGAAAATCAAAAATCATTTTTATATCACGATATCGTATCTTCTTAATGGCATGTTGAGGATCAGTAATGCTACATCATACCATAGTGGGATGACGATCATATGATCACATCCAACACTAGATTCAATTACATTGATGACTCCCTCGATTATTATTTCCACACCATATCAAATGAAACATATGATCACAAAATTACATTTTGATAATTTCAAATCATTTTTTTCTAGCTGAAACAACTAGCATAGACACAAGAAAAATAACACTATTTTAAAAACCCATTGATTCAATCATCTGTTCCAACATTTATTTTTTAAAAAATAAAAAAGTGCAACATCAACACGAAGTCAATAAATTTCAAAAATCTAGCATAGCTAGAAGATTTAGAATATCCAATTTTCCTTCATCATCTTAAATCTTTACTCCACTCCTTCATTAGTTAATCATTCTACTAATCTTTAGCACCATCAATGCTTACTATACCAAAAAATCTCAGTCCTTGCTTTATAACTTTTCTATACCCAATACAGTTTATCAAACTTACCAAACTTTGGAAGTTCATGAACTTTCCAAAATAATATGAGTTTAGGAACTTGTCCTATCAATACGTAGTCCAAGAACCAATTAGAAACTGTAAGACCCCAACTTTTATAAATAAAGATGAATTTTCTATAAATATCATTTTTGAATATTATGGAGTGAAATTGATATAATGTTATAGTTATGGGTAATATTTATAAATTTTGCAAAGTACGCAAGTTGCTATATAATATTCGATTGGTCGGGGAATATTCGTTTTAACAGGAAATATTCGTACGACGACACAATCATTGGTGGACCCCACAACAGAATTATTGTCGAATTGAGAAAACGACAAAAATACTTAATAAAAATAACGGCGAAAGTTTTACCATTAATACTATTGAACTACTCGGTAGTAAAAGTACAATAATACGCATGGTTGCATAGTAGCACACGGTACTGATTATTGATGCTTACGTGATAAGTCACTCAGTTTTGTTTATTTGGTATTATTAATGTAATAAAACAGAAAAGCTTTTTATATAAAACAGAATACTTTTATAAAGTTATCTGTTTTATTAGATAATAATTAGAATATATTATATTTTATTAAACATAGTGTTTGCATAGTGTCTGCATAGTATTTGCATAGTAAAATCTTTTATAAAGTTATTCGTTTTATTAGATTATAAATAGAATATATTATATTTTATTTAAAAGATTTTGCTTTAAATATGGACCGTCAGATTAAAGTAAATCAATCTGGACCGTTCATGAATTAGTTACTATGCAGTCCATTCTTCTATAAATAGAAGCTCATTCCTTCATTATTTCTTACGAATTCACTGAAACTCTAGATAGAGAAGTTATAGAGAGAAAGAAAAAAAGTATTCTGCTACTGCACTAGTCATATATCCAGTATTCTTCTTCTTAAGATAAGGGATACTATTTCTTTTGTATTCATGAAGAGGACTTCTGTTATTCCATTATTTATTATTCTGTTGGAATAACCTGTATACGCGGGCTACCCTATACTTGGTGAAATTCTTCTGTTATTCTATTCTTTATTATTCTGTTGGAACATCCTGTCTGTGCGTTTACACCGGACCTGGTTCCATTATTTATTATTCTGTCAAAATATCCTGTCTGTGCGTTTACGCCGGACCTGGTTCCATTATCTATTATTCTGTCAGAATATCATGTCTGTGCGTTTACGCCGGACCTGGTTCTATTATTTATTATTCTGTAAGAATATCCTGTCAGTACGTTTACGCATGACCTAGTTCTGATACTTATTATTCTGTTGGAATAACCTGTCTGTGCGGTCCATCGCATGCCTAGTGATTTCTTTTGTTATTCCATTCTTTATTATATTCAGTTGGTTAAAGTTTTGGCTTCTATACTCCATGAAATTAGTGGAATATCCTTGATATTTACGCTTCATCCAATATATTTTCATGGAAATATTCTTCTGAGCATTCTTGAATTTTTACTGAACAAAGCAGTATCATGTTAACAATTTGAAAGTTATTGGTTCTTGGATTAATTAATTCTTGAACTTGTTTTATTGAATTTTTATATTATTGTCATCATCCTCATGTTTATATTTTGTTGAAAGTCATCTATGGCATGTAGTGCATAGATGAACTTGGTATGATTATAGGGATTATTTGGTGTAATCATGACCGTAATGTTACAAATGATGTGGTAAAAGTCCTCATTGGCCTGTAGTGCATTGATGGACAGTTGTTGGCATTATCATAACCATTGATGAATACACGAATATCATTGGCTGTGATGCATGGATAATTTGTGGTTGTGATACTAATGAATATCCTTGGTCGTAGTGCAGGGATGATGTGGATTATTTATTAAGCTGAGTCTCAGTGATAAAAGTGATGAAAAACCTTTTAAATTATAAAAGATAGTAGATTTTATTCTTTACTTGACTCTTTTAATGGATTGCTTGTTCCGCTACAGTTAAACTTGATGTTTGTTATATTTTATCAGTTTAACACTGTTGAAGGCTAACGATAATTTATTCTGCATTATCTTAGTCATAATATTTCTTACTGGGCTAGTTGAGCTCACCCTTTTGTTTTCATTGTTCTGTTCAGGAAATGAGAACGTAGCGAGGACTAGTCAGGAAACGGAGTGACGATTCAGAGGATAGCATTAGTAGTTCTCACTATTCTATGAAATAGTGTGAAATTAAATGTATTGAGAACTTATTTTGAGTTTGAATCCTGTTTAGAAGAAAGTGTTGTATTTAAACTCACAGCTTATGTTTTATCGTATTTTACATGACAGTTGTATAATTAAGTTTTATTTTTATTTTATACCATGTAGTTGACGACTCAAAATAGGTGATGTAAACCTATTTTGGGGGCGTCACAGTTGGTATCAAAGCTTAGGGATATGATCCTTGGCTGAGATGTGAGATAAGAACTAGGAGGGGAGAGACGGGAAATTCATTCGCTAGTGTGACCTACCTAAGTTTACTTGTTATTTAATTGGTCGGTCAGAGAATAGAGATAATATGTGATATGTTAATTAACCCTTGTTTTGTGGCAGTATTTGAAAATGACATCCGAGAATGTTGAGAATAGTAATGGAGCATAGGTGATCGTTAATTCACCACATATCAATAATCAGGATAATGTGCATCAGGAAGGCAATAATCCTCATGCAAACAACAACACTGACCAAATGATGAATGATAGAATGTTCAGAGGCTTTATGCAATTCATGCAACAGCAGACGAGAGCGGCTCCTGTCCAAAATGTAGGTGAAAACACTGAAAACTCACGGATGGTCACCGCTAAACAGTTCAAGGAGCTGGGACCACCGGAGTTTATTGGAGAACCAAAACCACTTAAGGCGAAAACGTGGATAACGCAGATCACCAAGATATTTGATGTTTTGGGATGCTCCGAGGAGCAAAAGGTTCCCTTTGCCACCTTTATGTTGCGAGGAGAAGCAGTTTACTGGTGGGAAACGGTAAAGCGTACTCAACCTGCTGCACTGAAGATGTCTTGGGAGAAGTTCCAAGAACTGTTCAATGACAAGTACTTTCCCGAAAGTATTCGTCACATGAAGAAGATAGAGTTCATCAAGTTGGAGCAGAATAATATGACCGTTTCGCAGTACGAAGCTAAGTTTGCCGAGCTGTCCCGGTTTGCGTCCCACTTGGTGGATAATGAAGAGAGAATGACACGGATGTTTTTAAGAGGTTTGAAGCCGGAGATACGTCAGCATCTTATTTCTCATAAACTGTGTTTGTATTCAGATGTTGTAAATAGGGCTCAGTTAGTGGAGCGCGATAACGAGTCAACGTAACCTAAAGAGAGCAACAGGCAAAATGATAATACCAGTGAAAGCAGTCATAGAAGCGGTGACAACAAGCGTGGAGGGAATCAATAGGCCAGAAATAGTAACCACTTCGGTGGTAATCATGGCCAAAACAATAAGAATGGACATTTTAAGAAGAGGAGATTCAATAATGATGGAAAGACGTCAGCACCAGCACCCGTGGTTAAGGAAGGAGAACGACCACCGATCATATGCTTCAAATACGGAGGGGAGGGACACATTAGTCCAAACTGCACGATGCCATCCAAAGTATGTTATAATTGTGGAAGAGAAGGTCACCTAGCCCGATTTTGTCATTCACCGAAGACAAGTTCAGCTAGAATGGAGGCACCAAAGGACGTCCCAGAAAAGTCAAAACCGGTAGTTCAAGAGAGAGCGTTTGTTGTGACCTCCCAGAAAGCAAAGAACCCGAATGAGGTCATCACGGGTAAGCTTATCATAAACTCTAGCGAAGTCTATACCTTATTTGATACCGGTTCTACCCATTCTTTTATTTCTCCTATTCGCGCTCAACGATTAAATTTGACTCCGGAGAAATTAGACTTTGACTTATCTGTGGAAACTCCGTTGGGAGAAATATTTATTACATCCACTGTTTATAGGTCTTGTTTGGTACAAATCGGTACCCTCACATTACCTGTTGATCTTATTTCATTGAAAATACTTGTATTTGATGTAATTCTAGGGATTGATTGGTTAACTACTCATCATGCAAAAATTAATTATTTTCGTAAAGTTGTTAGCTTTCATATTCCTAATCAACCTATTATGCAAATTCAGATAACCAAACCATTAAAATCAATCACTGTCATCTCAAGCCATAAAGCTATTCGTTTATTGAAAAATGGATGTCAAGCTTTCTTAGCTCATGTCACGGATCTAAACAAAAATACTTCAGTTTTGAATGATATTTCTATTGTTAATGAATTTCCTGACGTAGTCCCTGAAGAACTTCCTGGCCTACCCCCAGAGCGTGAAATTGAATTTTGTATCGACCTTGAACCTGGTACAAAACCCATTTCCAAAGCCTCATATCGAATGGCTCCTATTGAACTTCAGGAGTTAAAGACCTAACTGTAGGAATTATTAGACATTGGCTTTATTCGTCCTAGTACTTCTCCTTGGGGTGCTCCTGTTCTATTCGTGAAGAAGAAAGATGGGAGTATGCGACTTTGTATTGATTATCGGGAGTTGAATCATGTCACCATCAAAAATACGTACCCATTGCCACGTATTGATGACCTGTTTGACCAGTTGCAAGGAGCACGATTCTTTTCAAAAATCGATCTTCGTTCTGGATATCATCAGCTGAATGTTAGAACTGGGGATATTCCAAAGACTGCCTTCAGAACTCGGTACGGGCATTATGAATTCTTAGTCATGTCTTTTGGATTGACTAATGCTCCTGCTGCCTTCATGGATTTGATAAACCGAGTATTCAAGGAATATTTGGATCACTTTGTGGTCGTCTTTATTGATGACATCCTTATTTATTCTAAAAGTCGTGAAGATCATGAGCAACACTTGAGGCTGACACTCCAAAAGCTTCGTGAATACAAGCTTTATGCCAAGTTGAAGAAATGCGAGTTTTGACTTGAGGAAGTAGCATTTCTTGGGCACGTAGTATCAAGTCATGGAATATCTGTTGACCTGGCAAAGATTGAAGCAATTCAAAGCTGGGAGCAACCTAAATCAGTGACCGAAGTACGTAGCTTTCTCGGTTTAGCTGGTTATTATCGGAGATTCGTGGAAGGATTTTCTCGAATCGCTACTCCATTAACTCAGCTGACTCGAAAAGATACAAAGTTCTATTGGAGCGAAGAATGTGAGAAGAGTTTTCAAGAACTCAAGAGGAGACTCATTTCAGCACCTGTTCTGATAATATCATCTGGCTCGGAGGGATTTGTCATCTATAGTGATGCTTCGGGCAAAGGGTTAGGATGTGTTCTCATGCAACATGGGAAAGTCGTAGCCTATTCCTCAAGACAACTCAAAGAATATGAGAGGAATTATCCTACTCATGATCTAGAGTTGGCAGCTGTTGTCTTCGCACTTAAAATTTGGAGGCATTACTTGTTTGGGGAGAAAGTGGAGATCTTTACGGATCATAAAAGTCTCAAATATTTCTTCACTCAAAAGGAACTCAATATGCGACAACGATGTTGGCTGGAACTGTTGAAAGATTATGATCATACCATCCAATACCATCCTGGAAAAGCGAAAATGGTAGCTGATGCATTGAGTAGAAGATCATATGCAAGTACGAGTGCAATATTGTCAACGCAAAGGCCCATTTTGTGTGACTTGCAAAGGATGGAGATAGAGTTAAAGACTCCAGGGACACATGTGATGATGGCGAATATACGAGTAGAACCGACTTTAATTGATAAAGTTAAGGCTGCTCAAGCTACAGACCTGGAGCTGATACGTATGAGGAAGAAAGTGCAAGAAGGTACTATGTCGGAAGCAAGAATTGATGAAGAAAGAATACTTCGAGTCAACTTCAGACTTTGTGTTCCTAACGACTGTAAGACCCCAACTTTTATAAATAAAGATGAATTTTCTATAAATATCATTTTTGAATATTATGGAGTTAATTTGATATAATGTTATAGTTGTGGGTAATATTTATAAATTTTACAAAGTACGCAAGTTGTTATATAATATTCGATTGGTTGGGGAATATTCGTTTTAATAGGGAATATTCATACAACGGCACAATCATTAGTGGACCCCACAACAGAATTATTGTCAGATTGAGAAAACTATTAAAAATAACGGCGGAAGTTTTAACATTGATACTGTTGAGCTACTCGGTAGTAAAAGTACAGTAATACGTGTGGTTGCATAGTAGCACACGGTATTGATTATTAATGCTTGTGTGAGAAGTCACTCAGTTTGATTCAATTATTGTCAGTTAATAATATGAATTATTTAGCGATAATGACGTTTTGTTTTATTCGTATTATTAACGTAATAAAACAGAAACATCTTTTTATATAAAACAGAATACTTTATTAAAGTTATTCTATAAATAGAATATATTATATTTTATTTAAAAGATTTTTCTTTAAATATGGACCGTCAGATTAAAGTAATCAATCTGGACCGTTCATGGATTAGTTAATATGCATTCTATTTTTCTATAAATAGCAGCTCATTCCTTTATTATTTCTTACGAATTCACTGAACTCTAGAGAGAGAAGCTATAGAGAGAAACTATAGAGAGAGAGAAGAAGAGTATTATGCTACTTAAATACTTCCTTACTTCAGCTCTTCTTTAAAACGGTAAGGGGTGTTATTCTTTCTTATTCATGAAGAGAACTGTTGTTATTCCATTTCTTATTATTCTGTTGGAATAACCTGTATACGTGGTCTACCCTATACTTGGTGACATTCTTCTATTATTCTGTTGGAACATCCTGTCTATGTGTTTTACACCGGACCTGGTTCTGTTTTTATTATTATTCTGTTGGAACATCCTGTCTGTGTGTTTTACACCGGACCTGGTTTCGTCTTGTTATTATTCTGTTGGAATATCCTGTCTGTGTGTTTTACACCGGACCTGGTTCCATTATTTATTATTCTGTCGGAATATCCTGTCTGTGCGTTTACGCCGGACCTGGTTCCATTATTTATTATTCTGTTGGAATAACCTGTCTGTGCGGTCTATCGCATGCATGGTGATTTCTTTTGTTATTCCATTCTTTATTGTACTCAGTTGGTTAAGTTTTGACTTCTATACTCCATAAAATTTGTGGAATATCCTTGATAATTGCGTTTCATCCAGTATCTTTTCATGAAAATATTCTTCTAAGTATTCTTGAATTTTACTCCACAAAGCAGTATCATGTTGACAATTTGGACGTTGTTAATTCTTGGATAAATTAATTCTTGAACTTATTTTATTGAATTCTTATATCATTGTCATCATCCTCATGTTTATAAAATGTTGAAAGTCATCTGTGGCCTGTAGTGCATAGATGGACTTGGTATGATTATGACCAGGGATTATTCGGTATAATCATGACCGTAATATTATAAATGATGTGGTAAAAGTCCTCATTAGCCCGTAGTGCATTGATGGACAGTTGTTGGCATGATCATGACCATTAATGAATACACGAATATCCTTGGCCGTAGTGTAGGGGTGATTCGATGATGTGGATTATTTTATTAAGCTGAGTCCCAGCGATCACAGTATTGAAAAACCTTTTAAATCATAAAAGATAGTAGAGTTTATTTTCTACTTGACTCTTTTAATGGATTGCTTGTTCCGCTGCAGTTAAACTTGATGTCTATTATATTTTATCAGTTTAATATTGTTGAAGGCTAATGATAATTTATTCTGCATTATCTTAGTCATAATATTTCTTACTGGGCCAGTTGAGCTCACCCTTTCTTTCACTGTTCTCTTCAGGAAATGAGAAAGTAGCTGGGGCAAGTCGGGGAACGGAGTGATGGTCTGAATGATAGTGTTAGTTAGTAGTCCTCACTATTCTATGTAATGGTGTGTTAATAAATGTAATGAGGACTCCTTTTGAGCATGAATACTCTCTAGAAGATAATATTTGTATTCAAACTCACAGTTTATGTTTTGTCGTATTGTACACGACAGTTGTATCAGTAAGTTGTATTTGTATTCTGTACTTCGTATCTGACGACCCAAGATGGGTGATGTATACCTAATTTTAGGGGCGTCACAATGACCCTGATTTAAAGTATAAAATCATGATGGAGGCGCACAACACACCGTTTACAATCCATCCTGGGAGTACCAAAATGTATCGTGATCTTCATCATACATTTTGGTGGAGCAATATGAAGAGAGAGATAGCGCTGTTTATCTCAAGGTGTCTAACTTGTCAACGAGTCAAAGCGGAGCATCAAATACCAAAAGGTCCATTGCAACCACTTGAAATTCTAGAATGGAAGTGGGAGCACATTGCCATGGATTTCGTTACTCGTCTTCCAAAGGTTTCTCAAGGCATTGATGCAATTTGGGTCATTGTTGATAGATTGACCAAGTCTGCTCATTTCTTACTAATACGAGAAACTTATACACTTGAACGTCTTGCTCGTATGTACATAAACGAGATTGTAAGACTGCATGGTATGCCAGTATCCCTAGTTTCTGATCAAGACACAAGATTCACTTCACGATTTTGTGTTAGTTTGCAAAAAGCTATGGGCACAGATTTACGATTTAGTTCAGCATATCATCCCCAGACGGATGGACAATCAGAGAGGACTATTCAAACTCTTGAAGATTTATTAAGACTCTGTGTCCTTGACTTCAAGGGAAGTTGGGATAAGTTCTTACCATTGGTGGAGTTTTCCTACAACAACAGTTATCAAGCAAGTATTGGCATGACTCCATTTGAGGCATTGCATGGAAGAAAGTGTCGTTCTCCAGTATGCTGGGATGAGGTGGGTGAAGCAACGTTGTTGGGACCGGAGTTGGTATGTATGACTACGGAAAAGATTCAAACGATCCGGCAACGTATAAAAACCTCACAAGATCGACAAAAGAGTTATGCTGATCTTCATCGAAAGGACGTGGAATTTGATATAGGAGATCATGTATTGTTACGAGTTGCTCCGTGGAAAGGAGTTACGAGATTTGGAAAGAGAGGAAAGCTCAATTCTCGATTCATTGGCCCATTTTTATTACTCGATCGAGTAGGAACTGTGGCCTATAGACTCGCTTTACCGCCAAGTATGTCTCGTGTTCATAATATTTTTCACATATCCATGTTACGTAAATATGTGGAAGACCCGAACCACATTATTGAGTTAGAACCAGACGAAATAGCAGAAAATTTAACGTATGAAGAGGTTCCTGTTCAAATCTTGTGTGACGCCCCCAAAATTAGGTATACATCACCCATCTTGGGTCGCCAGATATATGATACAGATTTCAAATACAACTTACTAATACAACTGTCATGTACAATACGACAAAACATAACTGTGAGTTTGAATACAAATATTGTCTACTAGAGAGTATCCATACTCAAAAGGAGTCCTTATTACAATTATTACCACACTATTTCACAGAATAGTGAGGACTACTAATGCTATCCTTTGGACCATCACTCCATTCCCCGACTCGTCCCAGCTATATTCTCATTTCCTGAAGAGAACAGTGAAAGAAAGGGTGAGCTCAACTAGCCCAGTAAGAAATATTATGACTAAGATAATGCAGAATAAATTATCATTAGCCTTCAACAGTGTTAAACTGATAAAATATAACGAACATCAAGTTTAACTACAGCGGAACAAGCAATCCATTAAAAGAGTCAAGTAGAAAATAAAATCTACTATCTTCTATGATTTAAAAGGTTTTTCAACACTGTTATCGCTGGGACTCAGCTTAATAAAATAACCCACATCATCGAATCACCCCTGCACTACGGCTAAGGATATTCGTGTATTTATTAATGGTCATGATCATGCCAACAACTGTCCATCAATGCACTACGGGCCAATGAGGACTTTTACCACATCATTTGTAACATTACGGTCATGATTATACCGAATAATCCCTGGTCATAATCATACCAAGTCCATCTATGCACTACAGGCCACAGATGAATTTCAACATTTTATAAATATGAGGATGATGACAATGATATAAGAATTCAATAAAACAAGTTCAAGAATTAATTTATCCAAGAATTAACAACGTCCAAATTGTCAACATGATACTGCTTTGTGGAGTAAAATTCAAGAATGATTAGAATAACATTTTCATGAAAAGATACTGGATGAAACGCAATTATCAAGGATATTCCACTAATTTCATGGAGTATAGAAGTTAAAACTTAACCAACTGAGTATAATAAAGAATGGAATAACAAAAGAAATCACCCGGCATGCGATAGACCGCACAGACAAGTTATTCTAACAGAATAATAAATAATGGAACCAGGTCCGGCGTAAACGCACAGACATGATATTCCGATAGAATAATAAATAATGAAACCAGGTCCGGCGTAAATGCACAGACAGGATATTCCGACAGAATAATAAATAATGGAACCAGGTCCGGTGTAAAACACAAAGACTGGATATTCCAACAGAATAATAATAAGACGGAACCAGGTCTGGTGTAAAACACACAGACAGGATGTTCCAACAGAATAACAGAAGAATGTCACCAAGTATAGGGTAGACCGCGTATACAGGTTATTCCAACAGAATAATAAGAAATGAATAACAACAGTTCTCTTCATGAATAAGAAAGAATAACACCCCTTACCGTTTTAAAGAAGAACTGAAATAAGGAAGTAGTTAAGTAGCAGAATACTTTTCTTCTCTCTCTCTATAGTTTCTCTCTATAGTTTCTCTCTCTAGAGTTCAGTGAATTTGTAAGAAATAATGAAGGAATGAGCTGCTATTTATAGAAAAATGGAATGCATAGTAACTAATCCATGAACGGTCCAGATTGATTACTTTAATTTGACGGTCCATATTTAAAGAAAAAATCTTTTAAATAAAATATAATATATTCTATTTATAGAATAACTTTAATAAAGTATTCTGTTTTATATAAAAAGATGTTTCTGTTTTATTACGTTAATAATACGAATAAAACAAAACTTCATTATCGCTAAATAATTCATATTATTAATTGACAATAATTAAATCAAACTGAGTGACTTCTTACATAAGCATTAATAATCAATACCGTGTGCTACTATGCAACTACACGTATTACTGTACTTTTACTACAGAGTAGTTCAACAGTATCAATGGTAAAACTTTCGCCGTTATTTTTAATAAAATATTTTTTGTCGTTTTCTCAATCTGACAATAATTCTGTTATGGGGTCCACCAATGATTGTGCCGTTGTACGAATACTCCCTGTTAAAATGAATATTCCCCGACCAATCGAATATTATATAACAACTTGCGTACTTTGCAAAATTTATAAATATTACCCACAACTATAACATTATATTAAATTAACTCCATAATATTTAAAAATGATATTTATAGAAAATTCATCTCTATTTATAAAAGTTGGGGTCTTACAACCTCCCCTTCTTATAAAATTTTGCCCTCGAAATTAGGGTACATACCTGGTATGTCAAAGAGGTAAGGATACATTGATTTCATTTCAGATTCTAACTCCCTAGTCATTTCCTCAACATCGTGATTTCTCCACAAAACTTTGACTTGAGGTATAACCTTGGAGCGTAGAATATGTTCATTCTTATCCAAGATTTGAACAGGAACTTCTTCATACGTCAAATCCTCCGCTATTTCGTCCGGGTCTAACTCAATAATGTGGTTCGGGTCTGCCACATATTTACGTAACATGGATATGTGAAAAATGTTATGAACACGAGACATACTTGGCGGTAAAGCGAGTTTATAAGCCACAGTTCCTACTCAATCGAGGATTAAAAATGGACCGATGAATCGAGGATTGAGCTTTCCTCTCTTTCTAAATCTCGTAACTCCTTTCCATGGAGCAACACGTAAGAACACATGATCTCCTATATCAAATTCCACGTCCTTTCGATGAAGATCAGCATAACTCTTTTGTCGATCTTGTGAGGTTTTTATACGTTGTCGGATCGCTTGAATCTTTTCTGTAGTCATACGTACCAACTCCGATCCCAACAACGTTGCTTCACCCACCTCATCCCAGCATACTGGAGAATGACATTTTCTTCCATACAATGCTTCAAATGGAGCCATGCCAATACTTGCTTGATAACTGTTGTTGTAGGAAAACTCCACCAATGGTAAGAACTTGTCCCAACTTCCCTTGAAATCAAGGACACAGAGTCTTAATAGATCTTCAAGTGTTTGAATAGTCCTCTCTGATTGTCTGTCCGTCTGAGGATGATATGCCGAACTAAATCGTAAATCCGTGCCCATAGCTTTTTGTAAACTAACCAAAAATCGTGAAGTAAATCTTGGGTCTCGATCAGAAACTATGGATACTGGCATACCATACAGTCTTACAATCTCGTTTATATACATACGAGCAAGACGTTCAAGTGTATAAGTTTCTCGTATCGGTAAGAAATGAGCAGACTTGGTCAATCTATCAACAATGACCCAAATCGCATCTATACCTTAAGAAACCTTAGGAAGACCGGTAACGAAATCCATGGTAATGTGCTCCCACTTCCATTCTGGAATTTCAAGTGGTTGCAATGGACCTTTTGGTACTTGATGCTCCGCTTTGACTCGTTGACAAGTTAGACACCTTGAGATAAACAGCGCTATCTCTCTCTTCATATTGCTCCACCAAAATGTATGACGAAGATCATGATACATTTTGGTACTTCCAGGATGGATTGCAAATGGTGTATTGTGCGCCTCCATCATGATTTCATAATTTAAATCAGGGTTGTTAGGAATACAAAGTCTGGAGTTGACTCGAAGTATTCCTTCTTCATCGATTCTTGCTTCCGGCATATCACCTTCTTGCACTTTCTTCCTCATACGCATCAGCTCCAGGTCTGTAGCTTGAGCAGCTTTAACTCTATCGATTAAAGTTGGTTCTACTCGTATATTCGCCATCATCACATGGGTCCCTGGAGTCTTTAACTCTATCTCCATCATTTACAAGTCACACAAAATGGGCATTTGTGTTGACAATATCGCACTCGTACTTGCATATGATCTTCTACTCAATGCGTCAGCTACCACGTTCGCTTTTCTAGGATGGTATTGAATGGTATGATCATAATCTTTTAACAGTTCAAGCCAACGTCGTTGTCGCATGTTGAGTTCTTTTTGAGTGAAAAAATATTTGAGGCTTTTATGATCCGTAAAGATCTCCATCTTCTCCCCATATAAGTAATGCCTCCAAATTTTAAGTGCAAAGACAACAGCTGCCAACTCTAGATCATGAGTAGGATAATTCCTCTCATATTCCTTGAGTTGTCTTGATGCATAGGTTATGACTTTTCCATGTTGTATGAGAACGCATCCCAACCCTTTGTTCGAAGCATCACTGTAGATGATAAATCCCTCCGAGCCAGATGGTATTGTTAGAACAGGTGCTGAAATGAGTCTCCTCTTGAGTTCTTGAAAACTCTTCTCACATTCTTCGCTCCAACCGAACTTTGTATCTTTCCGAGTCAGCTGAGTTAATGGAGTAGCGATTCGAGAAAATCCTTCCACGAATCTCCGATTATAACCAGCTAAACCCAGAAAGCTACGTACTTCGGTCACTGATTTAGGTTGCTCCTAGCTTTGAATAGCTTCAATCTTTGCCGGGTCAACAGATATTCCACGACTTGATACTACGTGCCCAAGGAATGCTACCTCCTCCAGCCAGAACTCGCATTTCTTCAACTTGGCATAAAGCTTGTATTCACGAAGCTTTTGGAGTACCAGCCTCAAGTGTTGCTCATGATCTTCACGACTTTTGGAATAAATAAGGATGTCATCAATAAAGACGACCACAAAGTGATCCAAATATTCCTTGAATACCCGGTTCATCATATCCATGAAGGCAGCAGGAGCATTAGTCAATCCAAAGGACATGACTAGGAATTCATAATGCCCGTACCGAGTTCTGAAAGCCGTCTTTGAAATATTCTCAGTTCTAACCTTCAGCTGATGATATTCAGAACGAAGATCGATCTTTGAAAAGAATTGTGCTCCTTGCAACTGGTCAAACAGGTCATCAATACGTGGCAATGGGTACCTGTTTTTAATGGTGACATGATTCAACTCCCGATAATCAATACAAAGTCGCATACTTCCATCTTTCTTCTTCACGAATAGAATAGGAGCACCCCAAGGAGAAGTACTAAGACGAATAAAGCTAATGTCTAACAATTCCTGCAGTTGGATCTTTAACTCCTGAAGTTCAATAGGAGCCATTCGATATGGGGCTTTGGAAATGGGTTTTGTACCGGGTTCAAGGTCGATACAAAATTCAATTTCACGCTCTGGGGGTAGGCCAGGAAGTTCTTTAGGGAATACGTCAGGAAATTTATTAACAATAGAAATATCATTCAAAATTGACGTATTTTTGTTTAGATCCGTGACATGAGCTAAGAAAGCTTGACATCCATTTTTCAATAAACGAATAGCTTTATGGTTTGAGATGACAGCGATTGATTTTAATGGTTTGGTTGCTTGAATTCGCCTAATAGGTCGATTAGGAATATGAAAGCTAACAACCTTACGAAAATAATTAATTTTTGCATGATGAGTAGTTAACCAATCAATCCCTAGAATCACGTCAAATGCAAATATTTTTAATGAAATAAGATCGACATGTAATGTGTGGGTACCAACTTGAACCAAACAAGACTTATAAACCGTGGATGTAATGAAGGTTTCTCCCAATGGAGTTTCAACAGATAAGTCAAAGTCTAATTTCTCCGGAGTCAAATTTAATCGATGAGCGCAAGTAGGAGAAATAAAAGAATGGGTAGAACCGGTATCAAAAAAAGTATAGACTTCGTTAGAGTTTATGATAAGCTTACCCGTAATGACCTCATTCGGGTTCCTTGCTTTCTGGGAGGTCACAACAAACGCTCTCCCTTGCACTACTAGTTTTGACTTTTCTGGGACGGCCTTTGGTGTCTCCATCCTGGCTGAACTTATTTTTGGTAAACGACAAAATCGAGCTAAATGACCTTCTCTTCCACAATTATAACATGCTTTAGACGGCATAGCGCAGTTTGGACTGATGTGCCCCTCCCCTCCGCATTTGAAACATATGATAGGTGGTCGTTCTCCTTCCTTAACAACGGGTGCTGGTGCTGACGTCTTTCCATCATTGTTGAATCTCCTCTTCTTGAAATGACCATTCTTATTATTTTGGCCCTGATTACCACCGAAGTGGTTATCATTTCTAGCCTGTTGATTCCCTCCACGCTTGTTGTCACCGCTTCAACGACTGCTCTCACTGGTATTATCATTTTGTCGACTGCTCTCTTTTGGTTGCGTTGACTCATTATCGCGCTCCACTAACTGAACCCTATTCACAACATCTGAAAACAAACAAAGTTTTTGAGAAATAAGATGTTGACGTATCTCAGGTTTCAAACCTCGCAAAAATATTCGCGTCATTCGCTCTTCATTATCCACCAAGTGGGACGCAAACCGGGACAACTCAGCAAATTTAGCCTCATACTGCGACACGGTCATATTATTCTGCTCCAATTTGATGAACTCCACCTCATTCATGTGACGAACACTTTCGGGAAAGTATTTCTCATTGAACAGCTCTTGGAACTTCTCCCAAGACATCTTCAGTGCGGCAGGTTGAGTACGCTTAATCGATTCCCACCAGTAATCTGCCTCTCCTCGCAACATAAAGGCGGCAAAGGGAACCTTTTGCTCCTCGGAGCATCCCAAGACATCAAATATCTTGGTGATTTACTTTATCCATGTTTCTGCTACAAGTGGTTTTGGCTCTCCCTTAAACTCCGGTGGTCCCAGCTCCTTGAACTGTTTAGCGGTGACCGTCTGAGAGTTTTCAGTGTTTTCACCTATATTTTGAACAGGAGCCGCTCTCGCCTGCTATTGCATGAACTGCATAAAGCTTCTGAACATTTCATCATTCATCATTTGGTCAGTATTGTTATTTGCATGAGGATTGTCACCTTCCTGATGCACATTATCCCGATTATTGATATGTGGTGAATCAACAGTCACCTGTGCTCCATTGCTATTCTCAACATTCTCGGATGCCATTTTCAGATACTGCCACAAAATAAAAGTTAATTGATATGTCATATATTATCCTTATATTATGACCGATCAATTAAATACCATGCAAATAAACTTAGGTATGTCATACTAGCGAAGGAATTCCCCGTCTCTCCCCTCCTAGTTCTATTCTCACATCTTAGCCAGGGATCATATCCCTAAGCTCTGATACCAACTGTGACGCCCCCAAAATTAGGTATACATCACCCATCTTGGGTCGCCAGATACATGGTACAGAATTCAAATACAACTTACTAATACAACTGTCATGTACAATACGACAAACCATAACTGTGAGTTTGAATACAAATATTATCTACTAGAGAGTATCCATACTCAAAAGGAGTCCTTATTACAATTATTACCACACTATTTCACAGAATAGTGAGGACTACTAAAGCTATCCTTTGGACCATCACTCCGTTCCCCGACTCGTCCCAGCTATATTCTCATTTCCTGAAGAGAACAGTAAAAGAAAGGGTGAGCTCAACTAGCCCAATAAGAAATATTATGACTAAGATAATGCAGAATAAATTATCATTAGCCTTCAACAGTGTTAAACTGATAAAATATAACGAACATCAAGTTTAACTGCAGCGGAACAAGCAATCCATTAAAAGAGTCAAGTAGAAAATAAAATCTACTATCTTCTATGATTTAAAAGGTTTTTCAACACTGTTATCGCTGGGACTCAGCTTAATAAAATAATCCACATCATCGAATCACCCCTGTACTACGGCCAAGGATATTCGTGTATTCATTAATGGTCATGATCATGCCAACAACTGTCCATCAATGCACTACGGGCCAATGAGGACTTTTACCACATCATTTGTAACATTACGGTCATGATTATACCGAATAATCCCTGGTCATAATCATACCAAGTCCATCTATGCACTACAGGCCACAGATGACTTACAACATTTTATAAACATGAGGATGATGACAATGATATAAGAATTCAATAAAACAAGTTCAAGAATTAATTTATCCAAGAATTAACAACGTCCAAATTGTCAACATGATACTGCTTTGTGGAGTAAAATTCAAGAATGATTAGAATAACATTTTCATGAAAAGATACTGGATGAAACGCAATTATCAAGGATATTCCACTAATTTCATGGAGTATAGAAGTTAAAACTTAACCAACTGAGTATAATAAAGAATGGAATAACAAAAGAAATCACCCGGCATACGATAGACCGCACAGACAGGTTATTCTAATAGAATAATAAATAATGGAACCAGGTCCGGCGTAAACACACAGACAGGATATTCAGATAGAATAATAAATAATGGAACCAGGTCCGGCGTAAATGCACAGACAGGATATTCCGACAGAATAATAAATAATAGAACCAGGTCCGGTGTAAAACACACAGAAAGGATGTTCCAACAGAATAATAATAAGACGGAACCAGGTCTGGTGTAAAACACACAGACAGGATGTTCCAACAGAATAATAAAAGAATGTCACCAAGTATAGGGTAGACCGCGTATACAGGTTATTCCAACAGAATAATAAGAAATAGAATAACAAAAATTCTCTTCATGAATAAGAAAGAATAACACCCCTTACCGTTTTAAAAAAGAACTGAAATAAGGAAGTAGTTAAGTAGCAGAATACTTTTCTTCTCTCTCTCTATAGTTTCTCTCTCTAGAGTTCAGTGAATTCGTAAGAAATAATGAAGGAATGAGCTGCTATTAATAGAAAAATGGAATGCATCGTAACTAATCCATGAACGGTCCAGATTGATTACTTTAATCTGACGGTCCATATTTAAAGAAAAAATCTTTTAAATAAAATATAATATATTCTATTTATAGAATAACTTTAATAAAGTATTCTGTTTTATATAAAAAGATGTTTCTATTTTATTACGTTAATAATACGAATAAAACAAAACTTCGTTATCGCTAAATAATTCATATTATTAATTAACAATAATTAAATCAAACTGAGTGACTTCTTACATAAGCATTAATAATCAATACCGTGTGCTACTATGCAACCATACGTATTACTGTACTTTTACTACCGAGTAGTTAAACAGTATCAATGGTAAAACTTCCGCCGTTATTTTTAATAAAATATTTTTTGTCGTTTTCTCAATCTGACAATAATTCTGTTGTGGGGTCCACCAATGATTGTGCTGTTGTACGAATATTCCCTGTTAAAACGAATATTCCCCGACTAATCGAATATTATATAACAACTTGCGTACTTTGCAAAATTTATAAATATTACCCACAACTATAACATTATATTAAATTAACTCCATAATATTTAACAATGATATTTATAGAAAATTCATCTTTATTTATAAAAGTTGGGGTCTTACATCTTAGATAAGAAGGAACATATTCTACGCTCTAAGGTTATACCTCAAGTTAAAGTTTTGAGGAGAAACCACGATGTTGAGGAAATGACATGGGAGTTAGAATCTGAAATGAAGTCAAGGTATCCTTACCTCTTCGATATACCATGTACGTACCCTAATTTCGAGGGCGAAATTTCATAAGAAGGGGAGGTTGTAAGACCCCAACTTTTATAAATAAAGATGAATTTTCTATAAATATCATTTTTTGAATATTATGGAGTGAAATTGATATAATGTTATAGTTGTGGGTAATATTTATAAATTTTGCAAAGTACGCAAGTTACTATATAATATTCGATTGGTCGGGGAATATTCGTTTTAACAGGAAATATTCGTACGACGACACAATCATTGGTGGACCCCACAACAGAATTATTGTCGGATTGAAAAAACGACAAAAATACTTTATGAAAATAACTGCGGAAGTTTTACCATTAATACTGTTGAACTACTCGGTAGTAAAAGTACAGTAATACGCATAGTTATATAGTAGCACACGGTATTGATTATTGATGCTTACGTGATAAGTCACTCAGTTTTGTTTATTTGGTATTATTAATGTAATAAAACAGAAAAGCCTTTTATATAAAACAGAATACTTTTATAAAGTTATCTATTTTATTAGACAATAATTAGAATATATTATATTTTATTATGCATAGTTTTTGCATAGTGCCTGCATAGTGTTTGCATAGTAAAATCTTTTATAAAGTTATTCGTTTTATTAGATTATAAATAGAATATATTATATTTTATTTAAAATATTTTGCTTTAAATATGGACCGTCAGATTAAAGTAAATTAATCTGGACCGTTGATGAATTAGTTACTATGCAGTCCATTCTTCTATAAATAGAAGCTCATTCCTTCATTATTTCTTACGAATTCACTGAAACTCTAGAGAGAGAAGTTACAGAGAGAAAGAAGAAAAGTATTCTGCTACTGCACTAGTCATATATTCAGTATTCTTCTTCTTAAGGTAAGGGTATTATTTCTTTTGTATTCATGAAGAGAACTTCTGTTATTCTATTATTTATTATTCTGTTGGAATAACCTGTATACGCGGGCTACCCTATACTTGGTGAAATTTTTCTGTTATTTCATTCTTTATTATTCTGTTGGAACATCCTGCCTGTGTGTTTACGCCGGACCTGGTTCCATTATTTATTATTCTGTTGGAACATCCTGTCTGTGCGTTTACGCTGGACCTGGTTCCATTATTTATTATTCTGTCGGAATATCCTGTCTGTGCGTTTACGCCGAACCTGGTTCCATTATCTATTATTCTGTCGGAATATCCTGTCTGTGCGTTTACGCTGGACCTGGTTCCATTATTTATTATTCTGTCAGAATATCCTGTCAGTGCGTTTACGCATGACCTGGCTCTGATATTTATTATTTTGTTGGAATAACCTGTCTGTGCGGTCCATCGCATGCCTGGTGATTTCTTTTGTTATTCCATTCTTTATTATATTCAGTTGGTTAAAGTTTTGGCTTTTATAGTCCATGAAATTAGTGGAATATCCTTGATATTTGCGCTTCACCCAGTATATTTTCATGGAAATATTCTTCTGAGCATTCTTGAATTTTACTGCACAAAGCAGTATCATGTTGACAATTTGGACGTTATTGGTTCTTGGATTAATTAATTCTTGAACTTGTTTTATTAAATTCTTATATCATTCTCATCATCCTCATGTTTATATTTTGTTAAAAGTCATCTATGGCATGTAGTGCATAGATGGATTTGGTATGATTATAACCAGGGATTATTCGGTGTAATCATGACCGTAATGTTACAAATGATGTGGTAAAAGTTCTCATTGGCCCGTAGTGCATTGATGGACAGTTGTTGGTGTAAGACCCCAAATTATTAATAAATGAAATTTAATTTCCTCTATTTATTATTCTGAAATAGTAAGGGTTGATTTGATTAATGTGGTTAGTTATGGGTAAAATGCGCAAATATTTTAAATAAGCAAGTGGTTATAAAATATTCATTGTTGTCGGGGAATATTCGCTTGGTCGTGGAATAATCTTACTGTCGGAGAATATTCGTACGACGGCGCAGTCTTTTGTGGGCCCCATAACGGAAAGCGATTGGATGAAGAAAACGACAAAAATTAGTTGTTTATAAATAATGGCGTAGTTGTTACCGTTAATACTGTTGGAATACCCGGTGGTTAAAGCACGATAATACACGTTGTTGCACAGTAGCACACGGTATTGCACCAATTACTGATTCTTACGTAAGAAGGCACTACTCAATAATGGTTACAGTAATTATTGTTCAATATTTTATTTTATTGATTAAATAATTGCTACATTGATATTTTATAATTGTCACTACGCAGTATTTTCTATTATCGGAGTAATAATTCATATTATCTGAATAATATTATTAGATAACATTATTGGCAATGTCTAGAAAGTTCTGTCTAAGGAGAGGTTTGGTCATCTAATTGCGCGCCAGTAAGGAGAAATCCTTATTGGAAAGCCCCCTCTTTCCTGAGAACGGTCTGGTTGCCAGTACTGTGATTCTGTAATATTATTTGTGTATAATTAATTATTAATTTATATGATGAGGAAAATATTGATTTTATGTGGATATAGATGGAGAAAATTTTTAATGTGACAATTGTTGAAAATTAATATTTTATCTTTTTCTGATTAAATAATTCATATATATTGATGGTGATATTTTTACAATGAATGTGGGATATATGAGTATATGAGGAGGAAGAGTATTTTTGTGGCATTAAATGATTAACACATGTTTTGTGTGTTGGTGGACACAATTCTTAACCGAAAATTTATTGTTGACTGTAAAATAGCCCGTTTGTGGATTTCGGTCAACTTCTGTTTGGAATTTGGAAAAACGTTCTTCTGCAAAGTTGTAGAGAATTGAATTTCCTATAAAACCTCGTGAGATTCGGATTTTCTGATAAAAGGGCTATTTATTATGAATTATTGAAGTTCTGAAGTTCTGAAATAATTGATTTTTGGAGGTTTTATTTATTATTTTGAAGAAAAACATTTTTTTGGCATTTAAGTGGGCTAACATGTGATATAAATGGGCTGAGATCAGATGTCTAGAGGTGGGCTAAGGAAAATTTAATAAATATATTAATATTATATTAAATTTTCTGCTTTGGTGTTCTAAGCATTTTCCTATAAATAGTGTGCTTAGGTTAGAATTGAAAATCACACCAGAAACACAAGTTTCTCTCTATTTCTCTTTCTATATCAAGCGTATTCTTGTGAGTATTTGATACTTTGAGTGTTGCTATACGGTGCAAGTTTCCTACAGCACTATATCTAGTATTCCAGTCAGAAGTATCGTCTTTCCGAGGTAAGGGATGTTATTTCTTCTTAAATGATATTATTTTCTTTAATATCATTATGCTGAAGTATTGATCTAAACTTTTTATCAAATTTGAAACTTTTTATGTCGGGGTTACTATTCATGAGTTACTATTCACGAGTTACTATTCATCGAAAAATGAAATTTTCTTCTTTTTGTACAAAATATATATTCTGGATACTAGCTTTGATTGTATTCATGTTTTGATCATTCTTAAATTTTACTCCACTATGATTATTTATGAGGTATTTTTGGACATGGAATAGCTGAAATACGAATCCTTAATATTTATTATTTTGTTTCACTGGATTCGTTTCCTTTAAAATATTTTTCATCATCCTCAATCCTAAATGATGATATAATTGAATATCTTTGGTCTGTAGTGCAAAGATGAATGATTTCTGATGAATATCTTTGGCCCGTAATGCAAAGATGAACAGGTGTTGAGATGAACATGACCAACTGATGAATATATTTGGCCTGTAGTGCAAAGATGACTATTTGATTCAAGATATTTATTGATTGATGTTACAGGGATAAAATATTGATGATGGACTTTTAAATTCATAGATAATCGTAGATTTCATTCTCTACGTAACTCTTCTATGAATTATTATTTTTCGCTGCGAATATTAATTTAAAATTTGTTGTCTATTGTATTCTATTAGATTTTTTCCTATTGAAGACTAAGGATAATTTGTTGTATATTATCTTAGTCATAATATTCTTTACTGGGCTAGTTAAGCTCACCCTTTTCCTTGTTGTTCCATTTTTCTTCTCAGGAGGCGAGAATGTAGCGAGTACTAGTTGGGGTGTGGAATGATGGTTCAAGACAGTTGTTTTAGTAGTCCTCACTATTTTGTAAAATAGTGTATCAATAAGTATAATGAGGACTTAATTGAGTATGAATACTGTCTAGATGACAATATTTGTATTTAAACTCACAGTATATGTGTTGTCGTATTTTGCACGACAATTGTAATCATAAAGTTGTAGTTATTTTCTGTACCATGTATTTGGCGACTCAGAATGGGTTGGATGGATTGGACCTATTTTGGGGGTGTCACAGTTGGCATGATCATGACCATTGATGAATACACGAATATCCTTGGCAGTGATGCATGGATAATTTTGTGGTTGTGATACTATTGAATATCCTTGGCCGTAGTGCAGGGATGATATGGATTATTTATTAAGCTGAGTCTCAGTGATAAAAGTGATGAAAACCTTTTAAATCATAAAAGATAGTAGATTTTATTCTCTACTTGACTCTTTTAATGATTTGTTTGTTCCGCTGCAGTTAAACTTGATGTTTGTTATATTTTATCAGTTTAACATTGTTGAAGGATAACGATAATTTATTCTGCATTATCTTAGTCATAATATTTCTTACTGGGCTAGTTGAGCTCACCCTTTTGCTTTCATTGTTCTCTTCAGGAAATGAGAACGTAGCGGGGACTAGTCGGGGAACGGAGTGACGATTCAGAGGATAGCATTAGTAGTCCTCACTATTCTATGAAATAGTGTGAAAATAAATGTATTGAGAACTTATTTTGAGTTTGAATCCTGTTTAGAAGAAAGTGTTGTATTTAAACTCACAGCTTATGTTTTGTCGTATTTTACACGACAGTTGTATAATTAAGTTTTATTTGTATTTTATACCATGTAGTTGACGACTCAGAATAGGTGATGTATACCTATTTTGGGGGCGTCACAGAAACTTTCCATACGCTTAGGGGTTCAAAAACGTACATATGATTATGAGTCATCAACTTATCATAAGTATGAGTTTTTAAGAACTCGCACCTAGTTTTAATATTGTTTAACCTAATTTCTACTGTTTCTAACTATCAAATATAAATATACGAAAAGAATCACCTTCTCGCCATATGTATATCGACAACGCGACACCAACATTCAATGATTATCAATGTGACAAACCAAGGGCAATCACAAAACCCCTGCCCATACAAAGGTTTGTACAACTTAGCCATCACATGAGTCCTCAATTGAAATCCCACCTAAATCTATCTTGCTCTGAACTTGTTCTTTGCTCAACATGAATTTTTTTTTTGTATCTCATCATTTATAACTTCTCGTGAGTTTATCTCGTACTATATCATAGTACATTTACTTTATAGCGTTAAGCTACAACTATTCAATCAATACAAACCTCGGTCATTTTACGACTTAAACAGATCACGTCGTGATCTTATTCTACCACCATTTCCTCATAATTCTTTCCTATTTAATGATCGTTTTGGTTTCACGATCCTCATTACTTCTCTTTAATTATGTTGTCTTATGATAATTCAACTCAATTTTAACTCTTCAGGTTCTTCTTTGAACCCACACATATTATCTTACATTATTTCATAAGCATTCTCTGAATATATCATCAATTAAATTCTATTTGAGTTAATTATTATTATTTTAATCACCTTCATCTTGTAGACATCGTCTATTTAATAACACTTAACATCTTACTGAAAGTAGTATGCATACAAACCAATCATGTATGATGATAAAGCATATACTTTGTAATCAATCTTATTTATTTATTAATAAAAAAATTAATTATTAAAGGCATTTATTATCTACATGGTGCTGATTTAATAATATGTGATAAACTCATAGTTTTAAGCAATACTTTTAGAATCATGATGAGATCATGTTAATGATATCTAAATTCTTAGATAGCTTAAAACTAAAATGTTCTCAATCAATGGATTACTAAAAAAGGGATTAATGAATCCGGATAGATTAATACATACGTTGCTTGCTCATTGGATCAGGATGATTGATCTCATGATCATTTGTGTGGAGACACTAAAACAAGTATGTATGTGCTTATTAGAGAATAAGTTCACTGAACGTGACTCGCTAAGGAATACATAATGGAGTTTTACTTGCTTGTCAATAGGAATTCCTATAGTGATAGTAGTATAAATGATCCTTAGACTTGAGATCATCATAGTATCTTATATATAATGAATTACACTTTGACTTATTCCTTAAGACTCTTTGGGTATATCAAAGGGTATGCTTGGGTGTAATAAGTTATATATGGAGATAATGAATGATCAATAATGAATCTACCACTTCTAGTAAAAGAAGAGAAATGTCATATGTGATTCGATAAATGACAACCCAGGAATCATTGGTCAAGATAGAATGAAATTAGAAAGTAGTTTTTAATTTGCATTCATTAGGAGTTGTGCATTTAGAAATCGAAATACATATAATAAAATAAAATAATACTTGACAGTAATTTCATGTCTTATATTTAATTGGGACATTGTATGGTGGAAGGATTAAATTGTACGGTAACTATTTGCTCAAAGGTTCTTTTATGATTAATGTTGAAATTTATATTATCTGAAAAGTCGTTGATCGCTAGGGAGGCTTATCCCTATTGTAGAATAAATATTATTTATTTAAATAAATTAATAGTTTAATTTATTTATTTAAATAAGATTAGAATTATTCTAATTGATTTATTGACAAACAGTTTAATATGGAGAACCTAAAGGGTCACACCTTAAAAGAAAAAATAATTATTTATGAAGTTAATGGCATAATCGTAATAATATGTTAAGTATTATTATTTAATATTTTAGAAATATTAAATATAAATTAATAAGAGAAGTCTTATTAATATTATTACAATTATTATTATTTTAATTTTTAAAAGACTTTAGAAATTAATTTAATATAAGTATTCTCATTTATTCATAATATGATTAAGAGGCAAAATTAGTTAAAGGAGTTTAATTAAATAAATAATACCTTATTTTAATTAAATATGGTTACATGATATCTTTATACGAGGAGTCTTATATCAGATATCAGATATACATAATTTTAAAAATTGGAGAGTACACCCCCTTTTCTATAGAGATAGGAAAAACTAGGATTTTAGCCAATACACCCTTTTTCTTGAAAATTCTTCTTCCTTGGTGGATCACCTGTAGATGTCATACACTTAGGTGGATAACATTGATCAAATGAAGGAATCTACTCGGAGATTCAAGGAGATCGAGGAGAAGCAGGAGTTGAATTCGTACATGTGGAAGCTCGTATTTACAATGGTAAGATTCCATAACTTCTTGTTCTTCTTTTTAATTAATAATATGCATAAAGGATGATCCGGGTAATTGGTTTATGAAAAATTTTAAAATCTGATTTTTATTTTTCTTTCGCTAATTTTGCAATTTGATTGCTACTTTGATTTTTACAAAACCTTAGACTTACTACTGGAGTCAGATAACTCCATATTCATATCTTTTAAATACCTCAAGATTCTTCTTTGAATCTTCTCATATATATTTTAATCTCTTCTCTATACATTTGTTAATTTTATTTCTTATTGTTCAAACTCTAATTGGGTTCATTCTTTACAATCTTCACTCTTCTTCTCTAAGGTTATAGCCTAAGGTACTCTTACCTAAGGTTTCTAACCTGGCTTTGATACCAACTGTAACGACCCCAAAATTCATGCAATTCAACTATCGACTTCGGTCGTTAATAATGCGTCTAGCTTCTGATTTTACATCATTATTCGATGTTAAACTTAATAAAATGCGAAACAATTTAAACTTTTCTATCTTCTTACTTTAATTCCTTGAATCAAAACCTTTATCATTTACACATCTCTGAATCAAGTTATTTTATGATTCGCTTCATCAAAGTTATTATATAAAGTCTTACATCTCAGCTCGATATCCCTTATACATTGGGTAGCTCAAACATTACAACTAAAAACGAAGTTTCACATCATAAATTATCAAGTACATTTATCAAAACCTTTATCTTTACCTACCTTTGAACCATACTTAGTTTATTACTCACTTTATCAGAGTTAATAAATAAAACTTACATTCAAGTTCAATACCCTTTATACATCAGACAAAATTTAAACTTTATTACTCAACATCTATTAAACATCATACATTATCAAGTACATCATACGGAACATTAAACATGGTTTAAATAATAACAACTCAGCCAAAGTATATAAATCTTCATGCATTACATCTAATTCATGTCTTTCAAGTAGCACTTAGCGTTACCTTGAATCCTTAACCCGCAAAAGTGGTTATTTGCAAGGTTGAGCTCGACAGCTCAACAAATCTAATAGTATTCATGCATCACGTAGCACATAATAACATGCTCAGCATATAACTCATAATCATTGGACTAACATAACATACATGTTGTAGTTCACATAACAAGTATAAAGATTGAGTTCCTTACTCAATCAGCATTCTTTATTCAATCAACGTAGTCATAAATTAAATTTAACATTTCCTATTTTCAACATATATAACACATCATGCTCTTTGTAATAAAGATTTAAAACAGTTCATCATCAAGTTCAATAGCAAATAGGAACTGAAAGACTTGCCTTGATCGTTGTTTACCAATAATAGTTTAACAGCTTACAGCTATCTATACTTCACGTGTCCTACATAATTATATAATTATACACATCAACTATTAGTCACATATCGATGCATAGTAATTGTAATGTAAACTTTACTTTACATACCATAACCCTTCTTATTAATCAATACACAATGTTCAATTTGATTGTGTTAACTTTCAATTTATATCTCACTATATTACTTCTTAGGTCATACTCGAAGTTCATTTAAGTGTTTATGTCTTGCTAGGAATCCTTATTGGTTTTATATTAACCTCATTCCATATCTTATAATGTTCACTTCAATTGAATTGAAACACTTTTTACGTTCATTAACACTTGTCACAGCGTTTCGATGTTCATTCGTTACACGCCCGATTCGTCTCTCTTGTGTATGCTTAGTATGCTTATACAACTTATCTAATATACCATTTATTAATGTTAAGCATCATTATTTATGCTTCATAATATTCATGTTTTATAACTTAGTACAACATCTTTTATAGTCAGAAGCACTACACTTGCATACGTGCATGCCCGACACCCTCTGATTGCCTCTGAATACACATAAGTCCCAAAGATGGCCATTTTGACCCCTGTTACCGACCTAAAATCAAAAAAATTAAAGAATGAAAATTGTAGGTCTACTCATTATCTTTCTGAATCATCTTGAATCGCCTCAATCGAAATTCGTATGAAAAAGTTGTGGCCATTTTACTACAGGAGGTCAAAATAGTCACACCTGACACACTTAGAGCGCAGGTGCGCCCTATTAAGCCTTGGAAACAGTGCAGTTGCACCCAATAGGGCAGCTGCACCCCAATAAACTTAGGGCATAGCGCAGCTACGCCCGTTAGCAAAACCAGATTTATCAGTTTACTGTTCTTGCGAGTTTTGACTTTTTTCTCCTTCTAATCATCATAACTCAAGCTATATACATCCAGATTAGTCCGTTTTCAATTCTATGGATTCGTAATTCATATAACTACAACATACCAAAGAATCAACAATTTACAAAAATATCAACTAACCCAAATCTTGACCCAAAACTCATGTTCATAATAATTTTTTATGGTTTAACATGTTTAATGTAATCATTCACCACAGATTCGATTCCTAACCAAATCAATCCATTTAACCTTCGTTGTTTTCGTTTTTCAACGTATTAACAACATCTATCATCAATATAAAGTTTTCATCACGAATTCATCATCAATTTTAGTCTCAAAATAGACCAAAACATACATATATTACCATAAAGCTCAAATTTCCTCATCTTCGACATGTCTCCATTAATTTAATTACTAAAAAATCTAGAGTTAGGGCTAGATTATTACCTTCTGTTTAGCTAGATAACTTGGGTAATCTTGTTCCTCCTTTCTTTCTTTGTTTCTCAACCTTCACAATTTCTCAGAGAAATTCTGCTCCTGCTCTCTCAATTCTCTCTGAACTCTCTTCTTTTCTCAGCTCTTTACAAAAGAACGCATGAGGGAATAAACTTACATAGGAAGTTACCCACGTATAGCCTCAGCGGTTATAAAAACCCAGAAGCCACAAGGCCTTGTTTGGCTTACTACTCATGATCTCTTTTAATTTATTTTTTCATTCACTTATTAGATGGTACCCTTGTCACACCAAATTTAATTCAATTAATTTAATTATTTAATCAATATAAACTCCACTTTATTTAACAAATCATTAACCCTCTAATTTAATTATTCAATTAAATTAGAATATTATCATCACATTAGCGTACTAAAATACGCACAAATTATAAAACTATTTATGTTCAATTTATTTAATATCACCATACCTAAACAAATTATTCCATAATGATTTCCATGGAATATTTATTTATTCCATAAATATCTCAACTGAAATATTTATTTTATTCGATAAATATTTTAACTATTTGCGAAACTCACAATCGTATTACATTAATATATTACAATTATATGTAATAAATTACTCTCTTATTTTATTAAAAAAATTATATTTACATCAATTCACTATTTAAATTAAGTGAATTACTCACATTATTTATAAAATTAATTCATAATAACTCTGTTGCCAACCAGGCTTAATAATTAAATTATATCATTTCATAATATAATTTCCAACTTTATATTAGATTAACCAATATTTATTCGGTTAATTTCTTTTTCCACCGTATTCTTTTACATAACTAATTATTTTCACTTTAATCAATTATTAAATCTCATATATATTTAATTTCTTCTCACTAAACCACAAAATCTAAAATATATACATATCATAATAAGAATTTTATTTATTAAATTCTTATTTATTAATTTTTAAAAATTCGAGTTGTCACATCCTTCCTTCCTTATAAGGATTTCGTCTTCGAAATCAACGCAATCTCCCTTACTCGATTTTCATCTATTCTCTTTCAAAATTTTATCGTTGAATAATTTTAACTCATCACTTTAATATAGGTTTTATAATTCATATTCCATTCTATTCCTCAATAAATTCTTACAAATTTTATCTCATAAATTTCACTTAAAGTCAATTATGTTTTGAGTATTATACATTTTTTAACCTATTCATTACCCTTTTCTAAGAATCATTATTAAATACTCAACTCATAAACACTCAGAATATTACATGACTTACTTAAAATATTATAATCAAATGTACATTTTTAATGTAAATTGTTGTATATAGTATTGATTTTTGTGATAGCAAAATTGTGAAGTACATTTCACAGTTATGCTTACAGAACTGGCCTACGCCAATGATTACGTGGGCGAGCACACCTATCGCCCACAAGGAAGATGTTTGGAAGATGTTTGGGCCGAATTTCAAGTATACTTTTTTGTTAATGTTGATCACACCTATTGTAGTGTTGGATTATGTTAATATCATCTTTTTAATATTATTAATTCTTGTTTTATTTGCAGAAGAGGTATAGATGGTACGACGCACATGCATCAGTTATTCAGACACTATTCTGGCAGAAGTGCGTCGTCCGAACCAAAGACAATCTAACTAAAAAAAGACAAAAAGCCCTTCATAATGCAGAGATAGACCATCCAGGATAGAGTGAGGAGTACATGCATGAGCATAGCCCCTTGTGGTGCACACAGAACATATGGGTTGATATGTGTGCATAGTGGAGAGCCGAGGGCTGGGTCAAGAGACGGAAGACTGCCTCCACAAACAGATTCTTAGGTGTACTTACATGCGAAAAGGCAAAAAAGACCTATAAGGGCGGCAATTTATCACAGTTGCAGCACATTACTGCCAGGGTACGTATTGAGTATAAAGTTTCAGTTTTAGTTTTAGTACATCACACATATTTACTTATTAATATATGAGCATATTAATTTTGTAGAAGGCATCGTCTTAGGGTCAGCCCATCCATTGGCTGGATGTATATGTGGCCACCCGCGATGGTTTGCCTGAGGCTATCCAGATAGCAGTATACTTTGATATGTTTATAAATTTTAACATCATTCTTAAGCATTTTATATTTATTGTTAAACTATTTAATTTCTAACCTACTAATAGGACACTTTTAAGAACCTAATGAATGAGCGCTATCATGAAGGCACCCCGCGGCCGCCGATTGATCAAGAATTATGGGAGAGGGCATCAGTTGTGAAGAAGAACTATGTTAAAGGCCAAGGACAACGAAGACCTACTATCAGTGGCACATGCAGCTCTGCTAGTCAGTCTACTCATTCCCCCTGCCATCCGACGCCACACACTCCTGTTGACTGTGTGAGAGCAATATGTAAAGATCGAACTCTTATGTTCACACTTAGTCGGCATCTGTAGTATCTGACTCCTAAGGAGTTAGCAGATGCAGTGGCAAGAGCAACTGCTCAACATGAGCCCGAGGTAATCTTTTATATGTTTAACTTTACGTACTTTAATTTTATGTACTACTTTGCATATTTAACTTTACATTCAATAATACATGTTTTATTCTTTTGTTACAGCCTCATCTGGATGATATTCCTATGTGAAGGCATTTGTATTCCTTCTTTGTCTTGTTAATTGACATTTGATTATAATTTTTACCCACTGAATAATTAAATTCATGTTTATATTGTACGTTATGACATTTGTATATAAATTTTACTCGGACGGTACTTGTTTATATATATGAGCACAATATGCGTGGATATTTATATTACTGTGTTGGTTTTATTAGATTGTGTGTGTGTGTATTTGTATGTATATATATATATATATATACGAATATCGATGCATCTGTATGGATGTTGGTTTATTTATATATATTGTTGTGTGTTGGTATATAAAAAAGGTAAAAAAATTTAAGAAATCAACAAAACAGCCAATTTTTTTAAAATAATTAATCATTCGCGACCGTGTCGCTAATACTTTTTAGCGACCGCATACGACTCGAGGGTGGAAGCGACCGTGTCGGTCGCTAACAATGGGGCCACGTCGCTAACAATGGGGCCACGTCGCCTTTGACACCTGACTCACGGTGACTCGGCTCAGCGACGGCATCGGTCGCTATTATGCGGTCGCGAATTTATCGGTCGCTAAAGATGGTCGCTAATGTCCTCACAACGACCAGATTACATGCGACCTATATTAGCGACCGTGTTCGGTCGTGGATGGCTATTGGCGACCGTACGCGGTCGCGGATAGGCGGTCGCAGAAAAGCCTTTTTCTTGTAGTGGTTGTGCCTTTCTTAAGCTGCATATATAGATAAAATTATGGTTAACTATGCTAAGCAGAATTCCAAAAAGGGACTACTTCCTTTTAGACATATAGTTCCTCTTTCTTCAATTCATTATATTACGATAAAATTTGGGAAAGAACGTATGAAAGTTGTTCCTTATGCATCAGTTGTAGGAAGCTTAATGTATGTTATATTGTGTAGTAAAACAGATATATGTTATGCAGTGAGAATATTTAGAAGATATCAGTCTAATCCAAGACCTGAGCACTGGTCGCAGTTAAGCATATACTCAAATATCTTCTGAGAACGAGAGATTATATGCTTGTCTATTATAGTGATGATCTAGTTCCTATTTGATATTCTAATTCAGACTTTATGGGTGATAAAGATACCAGAAAGTCAACTTCTGAGAATGTGTTCACTTTAGGTGGTGGAGTTATTAGTTGGAGAAATGTACTTAAGCAAGGTTGTATTGTTGATTCCACTATAGAAGTTGAGTATGTTGCAGATTCAGAGTCTTCCAATGACTCTATTTGGTTTCAAAAGTTTTTAATGGAACTTGGTTTAGTATCGTCAGTTGCTAGTCCCGTGGTTATATATTGTGATAATACTGGGGCAGTGGTTCAATCAAAGGATCCCAAAGACAATAAAAAACATTGAGCGCTATTACCATATCATTCGAGAGTATGAGAACAAAAGATATTTGAAAGTATGCGAGATTTCAGGAGTTGAAAATCTAAAAGATCCATGCACAAAAACATTATCTGCTAAAATTTTTGAATCTCATTTTAATGTGGTTGGTATTAAATGCATGCCAAATTGAATTTAATAGGCAGTGGGAGATTGTTGGATTTTTGCTATAAAAATCCTATTTATCTATTTATTTAATATTTATTTATGTTGGACATTTATTAATAAAAGTACATTATTCATCATTTATTAAATGGTCATTTAGTTTGTTTATATAAATCTCCATATTGTATATATTATGATTTGTGTATAAATAAATGTTATACACAGAAGATATAAATTCATATGCAATATATAAATAATGATTTATAGTCTAGGATGATTTGAATATATTATCATGTAGGTTATAACACTTTAATAGAAATGCTTTATTTTGATCATGGAAGTTAGACTTCTAATTAAAGTACTAGTTCATTAAAGGTGTGCATTAAACAGATCATATGATAATATTTTATTTATAAAAGATTTTCACATAAATATTACTTTGTAAAATTTCTTAATTTTAAAATAATAATGGACTTAATATTATTATATATTAATTTGATGTTCCAATGAGTGAGATTGCATTCTATTAATTAATAATAACTTATTATATTATAATTAATCTTAAAAGCATAATATATATATATATATATATATATATATATATATATATATATATATATATATATATATATATATTACTTACCAATTTTATTTCAGACATGATATCTTTAGTTAATTGATGTTAAAAAAAACTACTCACTTATATATTAGTTATTAAAATTTAGTTACCTTTTAAAACTAACTTATTATGCTACTGTAATTTTATTATATATATATATAATTTAATACTAATGTTATTTAAAAAAAACATATAACTACCATTTAGTTGTGAGTCTTTGATAATTGTTTATTTGAATAATATTTATAATCATTCTAATAATAATAATAAGTTAATTTAAAATTCAAAAATATATTTTATAATCATAAATTAAAAATAATTTTGTTTAAAACACAAACACAAACACATATTTCACAGGTGGCACTTAACTAGTTTGTTAAAAGAGATGTAATGACATTTGTGAGGTGTGATGGTAATTTTAAATCTTTATGGGACATAACAAAAAAAATAAGGGTAAATTACATATATTAATACATTTTTAGAAATAATTATAAAAATCATACACCTATAAAATAATTACAAAAATATTACACTTTTTCATATTTATTTACAATATTAGTGTAATTAGAATTCCTTAATTTAAGGGATTAGTATTAATTGGCTGATATGGCAAATCGGGTGATTTTTTTTGAAACGCGTGTTCCTATGTAAATAACCCTTCTTTGTCTCCCAACTTCCATAATTTTCGTACTTTCTCTCTCTAAAATCTTCTTCTTCTTCTTCTTCTTCTTCTTCTTCTTCTTCTTCTTCATTATAGTTGTTAGACTAATTAACTAGACCTGCATACACGGTTAATGAATATTTTTCTTCTTCTTCTTCATCATAGTTGTTCGTACTGGGTGGCGTAAATTGGTTAATGAATATTGATCTCCATCAGGCTATTGGGGGATGCAACTGGTTTGTATTGTCTAATTGTCCTTTATTTTTTTTATTGTTTTTTAATTTACTTTTGCTGCACTTGTTGATTCACAGGTTGTTCAAGTTAGTGAAAAGAAGGTTTTGGATCAGAAAGCATACATGTTCTATTATCGAGATAATAGAAATTTTGCTTCAAACTTGCCTCTTTATGTTATTCGGAAAGAGATCATGGCGACAAATGTCATGGGAAGAAGCTCAAGTTCATAGCCAGAAGATATTTCAAAATCAAAAAATTTTAAAGGTGTGTTAATTTAAATTTTGTTATTGTTACTATCATATAATTGTTTGGTTACTTCTGCATTATGTTTTGGTTACTGTTAATTTGGGATTCGGATACCATTTTTGTTACCTTGATTTGGTATTTTGGTAATTTTTTTATGTTGTTATGGTTATCATGTATTTGCTTAGTATACATGGTTGACTAAACTGATTTTGGTGTACATGTTATTTATGTATTGGTTACCATTAATATATGTTTTGGTTACTAACATATAACTGTTTGGTTACTTCATTAGTATATTTTTTGTTACTGTTAGCTTATGATTTGGATGCCATTCTTTTTTCCTCAATTGGGATTTTGGTTACTTTTATATGTTATTTTGGTTACAATATATTTGCTTAGTATACATTGATTGACTAAACTGAGTTTGGACAACATGTTGTTTAGTATACTAGACTAATTTCTGGGGGCTTGATGTAATGCTTACGTTGTAGCTACGTCAAGCAATAAAAAATAGATATTATCATATAACTGTTTGGTTACTTCTGCATTATGTTTTGGTTACTGTTAGCTTGAGATTCTGATACTATGTTTGTTACCTTGATTTGGTATTTTGTTTACTTTTTTATGTTGTTATGGTTACCATGTATTTGCTTAGTATACATGGTTAACTAAACTGATTTTGGTGTACATGTTGTTTATGTATTGGTTACCATTAAAACATGTTTTGGTTACTATCATATAAATATTTGGTTACTTATTTAGTATGTTTTTGGTTACTATTAGTTTCTGATTTGGATTCCATTTTTGTTTCTTTGAGTTGGGATTTTGCTTACTGTTTTTTGTTGTTCTGGTTACCATATATTTGCTTAATATATGGGTTGACTAAATTTTGTTTGGTCTATATGTTGTTTATGTATTGGTTACCATTAATATATGTTTTGGTTACTAACATATAACTGTTTGGTTACTTCATTAGTATATTTTTTTGTTACTGTTGGCTTATGATTTGGATACCATTCTTTTTCCCTCAATTGAGATTTTGGTTACTTTTATATGTTGTTTTGGTTACAATGTATTTGTTTGGTAAACTGTTTATGATATAAATATTATTTATATCTGGTTACTAATGACTGTGTAAATCTGATTTTTTTATTTGCAGTTATAGAATCTTTACTATGAGGAATGCAATAGAAAATTCATTGAAAAAGTTATATATTGGTGTGACATGGAAGTCCCCTGCATTATTACCAAGAAATTGAACCCAAGACAGTTGAAGAAGTTTAAGGCATCATTAGTTTGTGAATGTATTATTTTTATAAATAATAAACCCAAGTCATAATAAATCATGTATTTGCTTAGTATACATTGATGTATTATTTTTGTAAATTCCTTCAAATATATTCTACAAGGTTTATGCTATTCTATTTCTACTTCCATTTCCACAAATACATCTTACATGTTTTGGTTACTTTCATATAACTATTTGGTTACTTCTTTATTATGTTTTGGTTACTGTTACCTTATGGATTGCTTAAACTGAGTTTCATTACATGATGTTTATGTTTTGATTACCATTAAAACCTATTCTGGTTACTATCATATAATTATATGGTTACTGTTTTATTATGTTACATTATGGTTACTGTCATTAGTAACCAGATAGTAACAAGCTTATATTAGGACAAACATCAATTGTTAAATGTACATGTGTGAGTGTCCTATTTATCTACAAGCTTGTTAGTAACCAGATAATTATCATAGATAGTTACTAGCTTGTTAGTAACCAGATAATTATAAGCTTGTATCAAGACTGTTATAAGCTTGTATCAAGACTGTTATAAAGCTTGTATATGTTTACTTTATATTGATAACTCATGATGGAATCAAAAATTAAAATATTAATCAACATCAATTTTGGTTACTGTACACCATAAAAAATATTACCAACCATGTGGTTAATGGTTACTAACAGTAAACAATTATATATTTCTGTAAACAATTAAATTTGTTGTATTGGTCACTGTCAGTCTCCATTGTCTAACAACTGAATAAATATTGTAAAGAAACCAAATCAATATTAGACAGTAACCAAATTACATAATCTTAGTAACCAAAACATAAACCACATTTTTACATGCAATTTTGAAGGCCTAAATGATAGAATTTGACCAAAAAACCCTGCAATTCACCAGCAAAGCTTGTGACTTTTGATCATTGACCCATTTCCAATTAAATTAGGCTCCAAAAACGCCAAAATCTGACACTCCAAACTTGACAGAAATTGCCAAATTGTCACTGCAACCAATTATATTGTAACCAATTAAATAGTATACAACAACCAATATATATATAATCAGATTAAAAGTTGTGTAAAGGTAACCAATGTAGTCAATAAGTAACCACCAATATAAAAGAAACAATTATAAAACTCAATAACACTATAGAGTAACCAAATAAACACCTTTCAGTATCTAAATACATATTATACAGTAACTAAGATATATGTAATTAGTAGCCAAGATTATAAAAAATATTTTTATATTCATTTTACAACCAAAACAATCAATAATGACTTTGCTACAAATTAAAGAATAACAGGTGTATGAAGGTAACCAATGTAGTTAATCAGTAACCATCAATATAAAAAAATCAGTATAAAACACTGTAATATTATGTAGTAACCATAGTAATATTACACAGTAAACAAGTCAGCATTATATACTAACCAAATCCAGACTAGACAGTAACCAATATATATTTACTTAGTATCCATAACATAAAACATATTTGACATGCATTTTACAGCAAAAACAAACAATATAAAAAATATCAATATGTACTTAAAGATTCAACAGTTGCAGGAAGGTAACCAATGTATTTAATAAGTAACCATCAATATAAAAAACATCCGTAGAATATACATTTAAAGTATACAGCAACCAAATAAACATTATACAGTAACCAAATCAATAATAAACAGTAACCAATTTCTATGTACTTAGTAACCAGAATATAAAACATATTTTTACATGCATTTTACAATTAAAACAGTTAGTATACTGACTTTGTGACCAATTAAAGAGCGAAAAACTTAAGAAAGGTAACCAATATACGAGTATATAGTAACCACGGGGTAACCAAATAAACATTTAAAGTATTCATCAACCAAATAAATATTATACAGTAACCAAATCAATAATAAAACAGTAACCAATTTATATGTACTTAGTAACCAGAATATAAAATATATTTTTACATGCATTTTGAAATCAAAATAGTCAGTATACTGACTTTGTTACCAATTAAAGAGCGAAAAACTTAAGAAAGGTAATCAATATACGAGTATATAGTAACCACGGGGTAACCAAATAAATATTTAAAGTATTCAGCAACCAAATAAACATTATACAGTAACCAAATCAATAATAAACAGTAACCAATTTATATGTACTTAGTAACCAGAATATAAAACATATTTTTACATGTATTTTGAAATCAAAACATTCAGTATACTGACTTTGTTACCAATTAAAGAGCGAAAAAACTTAAGAAAGATAACCAATATACGAGTATATAGTAACCACTGGGTAACCAAATAAACATTATACAGTAACCAAATCAATAATAAACAGTAACCAATTTATATGTACTTAGTAACCAGAATATAAAACAGATTTTTTCATGCATTTTGCTATCAAATCAGTCAGTATACTGTCTTTGTTAATCAACATCAATTTTGGTTACTGTATACCATAAAAAATGTTACCAACCATGTGGTTAATGGTTACTAACATTAAATAATTATATATTCATGTAAACAATTAAATTTGTTGTGTTGGTTACTGTCAGTCTTCATTGTCTAACAACTAAATAAACATTATAAAGTAACCAAATCAATATTAGACAGTAACCAAACTACATAATTTTAGTAACCAAAAAATAAACCAAATTTTTACATGCAATTTTGAAGGCCTAAATGATGAAATTTGACCAAAAAACCATGCAGTTCACCAGCAAAGTTGGTGATTTTTGATCGTTGCCCCGTTTCCAATAAAATTAGGCTCCGAAAACGCCAAAATTCGACACTCCAAATTTGACAACATTATACAGTAACCAAATTTAGATTAGACATGAAGCAAAAGTAGAGTATAAGCCTTCAGCAAACCAATATTAGCTCATTAGGAGTAGCTAAATTGATCCTGACTAGTATCTATTCTTTTAATTAGACTTTGATTAGGATTAGGGTTTAGAAAAGAAGTACTTTTGAGGAGGGAGAAAGTATCGGAGTCGGAGACAATCATGACGAGATGAGTATCGAGACTGGTATCGATGAAGACCGTATTATACACTGATGTTCCTTCTACATTGCCATTACCAGACTCTGTCTCACGACGACGCCGTTTCACCATTTGAAGCAGCAGCCGATGCCTGAGTTTAGAGTGAATGTGACATAGAGATGACCTCAAAGCTTCCTTCTTCTTTTTTTATCGTCGATGTGAAGAAGAAAAGGTTTTAGTTTGGGTCTAAAGAAGAAAGGGTTTCAATTTGGGTCTGTAAATAATCAATCAACAATCAACAATCAAATTTGTTACAGATCGAGGCTGGTTACTAATCTTAAAGTTGTTGTTGATATTGAAGTTGTTGTTGATCTGAAGTTGCTGTTGATCTTCTTCGATATTATCCAATCTCAGAGTTGCATCGCCGTTGGAGAAGTCGTCTTCTCCGATCTGTCGTTGCTCTGTTTTTTCGGATCTGAAAGTTGCTTGTTTTCTTCATTAGCGTGAATTGTTGATCGGTTGGTTAGAAATATAAAAGTCGGTAACTGACGTGTAGGGTGTTAATGACCGTAATTTTAGCAACGTAATATTGTGTTGCGTTATTTTTGTAATTATTTTGTGGATGTTTTATTTTTGTAAATACTTTCTAATTGTTGTATATTAGTGTTAAGGACCCAAAAAATAAATCCTCTAGTCTAAGTTTGATGTGGCTCGAAATTTTATGTGTTCTTTAATTTTAAACTTGCATTTTTTTTCGTCCAATTATTATTGAGTTTTTTTAATAAGAAAAAAAAATAAACTGAATAAAAAACTTGACTACGTTACTTGCCAAAGTTTTCGGTTTGAAAATGCACATATTTGAGTAAAGAACTAAATAACATAAGCAAAATATTTCATAATCGCTTTTTTTATATTATAAACACAACATAATTTAAAAAAGAAGGTAAACTAGTAATCTAAATGTAATTTTTTTTTTGATAAATTCAGTAACATCACGAAAAAAAACTTACACGTTTATTTGTTTATTTATTTATATTTATAATTTAAGTTTTCTACTTTTTTTTTGATAAAGAACCGATGTTATGTTTGTTTGTAAGAATTATATTTGAAATATGACTATTAATCCCAAGTATATTGCTTGTTTTTAAATTTAGATTTGAGACTATTAGTTTAAGGATTATAAAATGGTTAAATAGTCTTTGAATTATAATTATAATTCCGAGATTATAATCTTATGATTAATAGTCTTGGGCTATGTTTGTTTGAAAGGATTATAATTCTAATATTATAATCCATGACAATTAATTCTAGAATTATAATCCGGAGATTATAATTATAATCTTAAGATTAAGCTACTTTATAATCACTAAATTAATAGTCCCAAGTTTAATTTTAAAAATAAATAATACATTTAAGATTAATAATCATATTCTAAATATAATTCTTGTAAATAAATATAGCATTGGAGATTATAATTCTTGGATTATAATTCCGGACAAACATATCCTGAGTATGTTTCCGAGCCACTTCAGAGGCAGATCAAGCCTTATGGTCAGAATATCTAGACCAGTCCAAAAAATTGGGTTAAAGTTCGGGCTGGACTCTAATCTTATTGAATCGGTCCGGCTACAAGCCTCTGGTGCCGGGCGGGTTTGTGCATCCTAATTCATTGGCAGAGAAGCAAAACGTCTCTCTTTCTTCTTTCTCTATAAAGGAACTGGAAAGAAACGGGAGAGAGGGAGAGAAATAACGTAATTCCCCCAATTTCTCTCTCTTAGACGGTTTCCTTCTCATCATAATCTAGAGTAAGAAATCAATCACTTTGTTAGTCATATATTTGGATTCGTCTGTCTATTTGTTTGGATCGGTTTCATTTTTTGTTTTTAATTAATTTTATGTTGAATTATTCTGTATAAATTGATGATTTTAGGGCTTGTCTGTTGAGAGATCGGCCTAAAGGTTTCGTTTTGAAGACGATTAACAGGTTAGAGCTTTCAATTTTGTTGATCCGATGTGTTTATTGTGTATTTGGCTGAAATTTTCAGGATTTTAAATTTGAATTTGTATGGAGGAAATTTGGATATTTTATTTTAGGGGCTTGAAGATATGTGTAACCTGAGGATTGGCGGAAGTTGTGGAAATTGTGTTTATATTGATTAAAGTTGTTAAAAATCATCTCTTTTTGAGGAATTGTTTGAGGTGCTGGGGAGTGTTGAAATGTTATCGCTTAATTTTTATTTTTTGGATTGGACTATGTGAAGAAACTAGGGAAATTTTGGTGTTAATTGAGTGATTTTGAAAAATATTTGTTTCACTGTTAGGTCTGATTTTCTTTCCCAGTTAGCTAAAGATTGATGCTTGGAGCATTTTTATGTGGTTTTTTGTCTGAAATTTATGTATTTGTATTTCATATGAGATGTGAAGAACTACCTATTACCATTTAGATAATCACAAGACCATAGTCATTAAAGGTCTAAGAGAAGTATCTCTTATTAGAAGGCCGCAGAGATTTCTATCTGTTTTTTGGTGATTTTGTGTCACCAACATATGATAAAAAAGATAAGTAGTTGCTGAATCTCACTTGAAAACTTCCAAAACGAACTCCAATCAAATCCTTCTGTTTCCAATGCAGTTATATTTTATTTGCACTATCTTATACCTTAACCTTCCTTATCTCTCTTTCACTCTCTATGTTCTCCTAATTTTTCTCCCATAGTTTATCATTCAATCGCTCTTACTTCAGAATTCTTTACCCCAACATTACTGAACCACTTATGCTGTAAGCCTTTTAACACACCCATTAAGAATAAATTCCATCATCTTAGAGTTGTAAAGCCTTTATCACAGCTATATTTCATTTTGACATCTTCTCTCTTGCGTTTTATTAACAAATTTTGGTCTCTTATGTCTTTAATTCCCTTCTAATTGTAAGACTTTTTTGACATGTCAACAATCAAAACTTATGATGCAAATTATTCTAAAAGGTCAAATTGTCATTCTTAATTATTCTTTCAAATTAATTTAAACCCAAAATCTGAGTATTTGGATGAGAATTTTTTTTATCAGTTACCTTGTTGTTTACTAATCTTTTTAAGCGTTTAATTAGTCTTTATTTGTATTGAGCATATCTTAATTGATATGGAAAAATGGGGACTTAATTTCAATCCGCTTGAAAGGTCCATACGAAACGGTGCTTGGGTCGGACCCCCAAGAAGACCAAGCATGACGGCGAGTGGCGACCCAAATCGGAAATGCACAAAGCAAAATGTTGACGAAGGTTTCGATAATTGTTGGTTTCTTAACAAAATCCAGCCAATAATTCTCCATTTCTGATCTAAATTATATATATATATATATAGATGAATGATGAGGTTCAAGAATTAAGCCATTAAGGTTTACATAGATAGGGAAGAGGGGGAGGAAATTTAGAGAGAGAAGGAAATTATAGGGGTTGAAAATTGAAAATCTTTTAGAGAAGTGAGATTTGAGTGGAATTCCGAGTCAGTAATTCAAGTCATTTTTTGTCACTTAAAAAATGAATTAAAAAGCCAGGTCAGGAAAAATAGATAGTCAGATTTGGTCGCCTGACATGTGAAAATAAATTCGCGCTCTTGACTTTGATATTTAAATGGAAAAATTTGTACTTGGTTGTTTAAAACAGAATACGTACAAGTTGGTTGGTTTTTAGCGTCATTTTCCTTTTATTTAACTACGTATCTAGTAAGTTTTTATAGCCAAAGAAATAGTAAGTTCAAGCTTTTTTTTGTCGTTTTCTTTTGTTTCTTAATTTAACATATATCCATTTTGTAAAATTTAAATTTTATTTTAAAACAATAAAATGTAATACGAGCGCATCGCATGTGTGTCTGCGGCTAGTATAGTATTAAATGTGCAAATAATTCAAAAAACATATTTAAAATAATTGACCAATGCTATCATTTCAAATTCATACTATAAATTGCAATTGTACTCAACACTAACAAATTATTATTAGGAGGAAAGTAGAGTTGCTCCTGTACCCTTATAGAGAGAGATCAGAGATCACACCAATTGTATAATGGTAGTCAGAATGTTTTATAGCCTGTAAAATAACTGTTGACCAGATAGCTGAGAAATGGTCAAGGCACTTTGAGGCTGGTTAGACCAAGTAAAATACGCTATTTAGCCTTGTTAAGCCTTGAAAGTTAAGCAAAATGACCTGTTTTAACAACTATTGTAGCCGGAAGAATTGTTTTGTAACTATTTTTTTTTTAATTTAAAATTCTTGGCATGTTTAATTCTCAGCTCAGCCTTCTGGAATTGTATTACTGTTTTTTTGTCCTTTCAGGTAGTTATTCGAAACTCAAAAAATATTTGTATCTTGATGTTGTTTATTTATTAAATTCTGGGTGTTATTACCTTGTGACAGCCTTTTATAATGAATTGATTTATAAACAATTGATGTGGCCAGATGATACAAGCCAGTAATTTGTATAAATGAGTTTTAGTTTGTGTGGTGAAAGACGAAAAAAAGCTGAAACTGAGTATATAGTTCGGTTTGGGGTCATTGTTGCAAAAATTTATAGAATTGTCGAAGCAAAAAACTTAACTTCAGTCTGGGAAAATTTGTGGTGAATGTTGGATACTAGAAAGTTTCTTTTATTGGTATACATAAGTTGATGCTAATTCAAAGTGGTCACATTTTATTTCGTACTATATTATTACCAACTGAAACGGAAATGGAAACTCGGAATGCTGTATTCCACATGTTATAAAACTTGATATGCGAGTGCTAGATTTCTTAATCTATATACCTCGAGTGTTTTGATCTTACTATATTTAGGCATGGTTTTCCTTTTAGACTGTAAATGGTTATACATAGAATATCAAAATATCTTCATTTTCTCTTTTGAGTTTCTTATATTGGAAATTAGAAAGTAGAAAATTGTGATATGTATCATATATCTAGTTATTCTATTTATGCAGGCTATTGTAATTACGAAATACGAATTACGATCTTTATAAAGATTTGACTTGTATAGATCTATATAAATAATATGCTCAATATCATATATCTGTTTGTAGACATTGGAGTTGGAATTTTGAATTTTTTATTTGTTGGGGGCTTAAACGGTGTGGGGTTTGGGGATTGCTTTACTTTTCAAATTCCATCTGTAGTATTTGCAGTTTCTCAAGTATAGTTTGCTGCAGAAGTGCTAAAATGGAGCATGATGAGACAGGATGCCAAGCCCCTCCTGAAGGTCCTATTTTGTGCATTAATAATTGTGGCTTCTTTGGAAGTGCGGCCACCATGAATATGTGCTCCAAGTGTCACAAGGACTTGATTTTGAAACAAGAGCAAGCAAAGCTTGCTGCAACATCCATTGAAAACATTGTTAATGGATCATCAAGTGGTTGTGAGAAGGAACCTGTTGTTGCTGGTGCTGCTGTGAATATGCAAGCTGATGAAATAGAACCAAAGATCATCTCTCTGCCAGCATCTAATGTTTCAAGCTCTGGGGAGACGGATGAGATAAAGGCGAAAGAGGGTCCTAGTCGCTGCAATACTTGCAAGAAACGAGTTGGATTAACTGGGTTCAAATGTCGGTGCGGTAACCTTTTCTGTGGATCACATCGCTACTCAGACAAACATGACTGTCCCTTTGATTACCGCACCGCTGCACGGGATGCTATTGCTAAGGCAAACCCTGTTGTCAAGGCAGAAAAGCTTGATAAGATCTAAAGCTGATGAGTAAATTTCGTATGTTGAATGTGTTGCTCCTAGTTTCACAAGGGACTTCATCCGATTTGGCTGCATATCATATCAGATGTCATATATTGTTTATTTCCTGGAAGGAAATGCTTTTTGGACATCTCTGCAGGTTTAAGAATAAGAACTCTGTATTCCTTGTGATTGACGAGAATTCGTTTGTTGGTCCAGTGTTCTAAGTCTTTATTTGTGCTGGTTTGTTAGACATCACTCTGTTTAGCTTTGTAACGTGTCATTCTGGTTCATATGCCATTTCTCTCTGGTAGTACTTGTGTATGTGCAATTTCAAGTTTGAAGGAAAACATCCATGGACGTGTTGGCTAGTAGTGTAAATTAAGATTCCAGGTTTAGCAGTCATTATTCATTATTACATTTCAGATTATATCATTGTGCCTGCTTATGAACTGTGTCATTCTGGTCTTTACTATGGGTACAGGTGAAAATGTATTGTGCATGGTTCTTGGTGTGGATTTGTACCTATTAGTTCCCTATTTTATTTAGTTTATGCAACAATTTCTAACTTTATACTTGATGATCACCATCAGTGCTGCTCGTGTTGTTTGGTGCTCATGCTACCCTATTATTGTTGGATTTCGTGTTAGAATGCATGTACATGATTTTTTTTGGGAAATGATTTACATGTCAACTAATTTCATGTTAAATGTGAATTGCAACTAAGGTGAAATTGACAGCAAATAAATAGAATGCAGGTCCCTTCTTTGCTACCTTTTATTTGGGAAAATGCCCCTACATGTTTGAATTTGGTCAGGAACTTCTTTGAGTATGTTGGATGTTGAATACATTGCACGTCACTGGTTCTGTTTGCCCTTCATATGAACAGAAATTTAGATATGTCTCCATATCTAAATTGTTGTTACCCTTTTAAAGGTACTCTTCTTTGGGTGTAACGATGAATCGACCATAACAAGACTGAGTTGACTCAATGTATAATTAATTAATAGCTGTATTTGATGTTCTTGTGATGAGACTTATGAATCTTTTCCTAATATTTGTACTATATAAACATTATGTGTTGGCATATTGTTTCTTTGATGATGCTCTCTAGTCCAATAAAAAAGCCGTTTGTTATATATATATATATATATATATATATATATATATATATATATATATATATATATAACCAGGATCCTATCAGGGATCCCGGATTTTAGTAAAAGACGGACCTTTTTTTTTTTTTTTGCTTTTTTTTTTTAAAACAACTAAAAAAAAAAATTTAATATTTTATGGAACTGAAATTTTTCCATAATAAAGTGTTTTGGGCGTGTTTTGAATACCTATACCAAAAAATGGTGGTACAGTCTGCACAAACTGTACCACCATGTTTTGTTATATGTACCCAAATCACGCCCAAAACACTTTATTATGAAAAAATTTTAATTCCATAAAATATTAAATATTTTTTTTTAGTTGTTTAAAAAAAAAGCAAAAAAAAAAAAAAAAAAAAAGGTCCGCATTTTGTTAAAATGCGGGAGTCCGGATAGGATCTGCTCCCTATATATATATATATATATATATATATATATATATATATATATATATATATATATGGGGATCGATCTATAGTCAACGTTGTCAATTTAAGGATATTTTTACAACACATCGTGACTCTCCTCATGAAGATCGAATGATTAAATAGTCATCACGTTTGCAGTTTAATTTTTAGTATTTCGTAGTTTAATACTGCAGACGGGACAAATGTCTAAAATATCCTTCTTATAAAAAAGTCAATCATCAGTAGTATTAAACTATGGACGCTAAGTATGTTTTACTAATTGGGAAACGACGTCAAATTCAATTTTTTTTAGTTTTTTAGGATCTGCAATATTAAATTGAAGAGTCTGATTTCGTTTTTATTTTACATTCTTCATTCATTTCCTTATCCATTTTCTCTCCTCCCCATACTCCTATCATTAACCCATCTCTAATTCCCTTCTCTTTATCTCTCAATTGGAAATAAGGAAATTAGAGAAGAATGATAGGAGTATTGTACCAATATCCTAAAATCTAATGTAGAGGAAAGTGGCTTCCTTCACTTTTTATTGTGTGATTCACATCTTATGTAATTACATCAACGAAAATCATACTTTACAATAATGGCACACAACCACATATAATCCACTGCTATATTTACCAAAACTTTACTTTCAGCCTGATAAAAGGGAACTCGCAATGCATCCTTCACAACTTCTGTAACAACTAACAACGTTGCAAGGGAATTAGAGATGGGGTCAATGATAGGAGTAAGGGGAGGAGAGAGAATGGAGAAGGTAACTAAAAAAAATTAATTTGACCAATACGACATCATTTCCTAATTGTCTTAGCGTCTGCAGTTTAACATTGCAGATGACACTTATTTAAAAACGACGTCGTTTTCCAATTTGTCAAACATACTTAGTGTCCACAATTTAATATTGCGGACGAGAGACTTTTACAAGGAGGGTATTTTTGTCATCTGTCCCGTTCACAATATTAAACTGCGTATGAAAATTTTATTAACCATTCGGTCTACGGATGGATGATCACGGTATGTTGCAAGAATAACTTTAAATTGAGAACGTTGTCCCATATATATATATATATATATATATATATATATATATATATATATATATATATTATTTTTCATTTTCTAATCATTTGTGAAATCTTAAAATCAAAAAGTTGATGTGAATTTGTTTGATTTTGATTAATGCAGTATTTTATAAAAAACTAGCTGTGTCCCGTGACTCCGACACTATATGGACGGTGAGATTTATCTCAAACTTTGGACGGCCCAGATGATTTATTAGAGTGAGCGGAAAATTCAAAATCAGTTGTACTTTATTAGATAGATATTAGTAGATACGAAATTGTTCCTTAAATAGTACTAAAAGAAAAAAGATGTTCAAACAATTAAAGTAACGACTCTTCTTGTACAATGGGAGAGTAATATTTTAAAGTACTAATTAGAATTTAATCACTATTATTAAAGAAAAAAATACTTTTGATTTGTCACTTTGATTAATGTCGCGTGTATATTTTGTCCTCCATTTCAGAGTATCATTTGTGGAATATTTTATTTTTATTATTAATTTTTTAAAATAAAGAAAGTCTGAATCCTTTTGAAGGTGCCAACACATAATCTTAAAAATTACCACCATAATTGCATAACATGTTATTAAAGTAAAAGATAAATATGAAATAAAAATATTCTATAAGATTTGTAAAAGTTTCATATAACTCTTCTATGAAACTAAGGGAGTGTATCTATAAAGCCCATATTTTAGGAGAAGATATTAATACAATATTACTATTCTGGGAAAAAATATTACTTAAATATCTTGTTAAACTTCAAGTGATATTAAAATGCAGCTTCAAATTTTTGCAATTTAATTTATTCACAATATTGGTTTAACTTTAAAGCAAGTATTTGCTGGTTTAAATATTGATTAAGGTTGGTTTAAATTATAATTTGAGCTTAAGATGTCCATCCAAAAGAAGATATAATAATAATATCACTGCAAATTTTGTAAAGACCTGAAGTAAATCAACTTAACTTTAGCAAATAAAACTATCATCCACACTTAAGTAGACCATGAAAAGCACTTAAAAACTTTTTCTCAACAAAAAATGCTCAACACAAAGCCCATGCTTGTTTTATTCCATTAGAAATTTAGAATCCTACCAAGTCTATAAAAGGGACCAAAATTAAATGCCACAACTCTACCCAGAGCTATATTCCTCTGGGCTCTGCTACTTTCATTTCTGAATTAGCAATTAAGACTGTGCAAGTAAACAAACACTTGATTCTTATGTTAATCTACTGTAGTTAAATTTTTCCCGACAAGCCACAACTTCATAGCCTAAATTGTATAAAATAGTTAAAATCAGATTGAGATCCCCCTGGATTCAGCTTCCAGATACTTGCAGATCCTCTCCATAACCTCTCTACCTTTGACACTATTTTGCTGAAACCTGTCAACACATCTTTGCTCTATCTTCTCTGCCATTGATGCCAATGCTGAAAACGGCTTTATCCGTATGCTAGTTTCCTGCTTGCAAATTGTCCACTCCTTGGGGTTATCCGGGTGAGGGTCATACCGGATCTTCTCTTCCACTTCAATGAACTTCTGCAAACTGATGTTACGGGTAGCGAGTTGCATTGATCGAGATTGTGCATCAACAACTGTTGATTCGACACAATGGCAGATATCTTGACCGACTATTTTGCGTACAAACCATGGTCCTGGAGCATGGATAGTGATCGCTCGAGTGGTGAAGAGCTTTCCTGACTCAGGTTCAAGTTTGCGATTCAAGGTGTCAACTTCAAGGATGTGAGACAGTATACGCTTGTTCTCAGGGTCCGCAAACTTGCGCCAAGATGCAGAGGTTACTCGCTCCCATGGGTGCTTGAAAGTGTGCTCTTGAGAGTATGCTCTAACCATAATGTTCTTTTTGACGTACCTTACTAAGATAGAATGAATGAATGCCAGAAGGTTAGATACAATGGTAACAAAAAATATTGAGGTACACCATCGCTCCTCACAGAATACAAGTTGTTAACGCAATTACTTGAAGCCGAACAGTACATACCAACAGCAGATAACAAATAATCAAACCAAGGTATGCGGCAATAACAAATACTCAACCAACGAATGCTGCCAGCAATAACAAATATTCAAACCAATGTATGCGGCAATGTCAAATAGTGAAACCAACGCTGCTTAAAAGAAAGTATAAACTACAATTCGTTTCACTTGCATCAAGCAATTTTCATCAATACACTAGGGGCAGCATATATAAATTCTTTGCAATTACAGTGCAGCATATAGGATTGTATTAAGCAATTAGTATAGTTGAATCAAAAAACCAGTTATGATTAGTTGTCAATGACAATTTGAATTTAGCAATTGCAATAATGGACTTTTCTTCCCTGTGTGGTTCCAGAAAATACATAGATCTCTTTATAATCAATCCCACTCCCAACCCATATCTTTATCCTAAATTCACATTATCAATAAATTGATCAGAACAAAAGAAGCAACCATATCACATAGATTACTCCATGTTCCAAAGTCCAAACCAACAACTGATGTAACTAAATAGGCAAAACTCAATCTGGGTCATGGAATAAGAACACACTTCACATAGAATAAATAATCACTCAAACACAACAGTGAAGCCCCATAATTATCTTGAAAACAACAATGAATGCTAAATGTCTTGCAGTTATTGATATTCGCTAAATGTATATTCGAATTACTACTAAATCTCAGGTTTGTATTAGGTATTCTTTGGTTCGAAACACGGGGCTTACATATCCCCAGGGGGGCTGATTACAAAAGAGGGGAGAAAAAACTATAAAATTTGTCGAACACTAAGGTTTTAACATTAAAACCAAGATAACTTCATATATCATTCAATATTCCATAGCAACAACAAAGCTACTAAAAATTACTATGCATAGACTAACCGCACACATTCAAAGTCAAAATTTAATTTTTGAAATGAAAATAAAATAATAGTAGGTGGTAAATGTAGATAAGTGGATCAAGACAGTGGATACATATACGTGTTATTTCATTATGAATTCTCCAGATAGCATATATCTTGAAAAAAAATAAGACATGAGAAAGGCCCATCATATATATCAAAACACATAATTTAACAAACGTGTGCACCAATTTAAACGAGATACCCAAACTAGATTACGAAAAATGCACATATATAAATAAACATAGCACAATGGTACCATTGATTACATATGGAGGTCCAACAAATCCAAAATCGAAAATGCAAAATCCAAAATGGGTCTCACAGAAGTCTAAAATTAAGAAAAGGGTCTCACAGAAATCTCAAAATCCATCTTCTAGTAACCCAAAAAAAAGATTAAGAAAACTGCACATATGTGAATACACATATACACAGTGGTACCATTGAATACATATGGAGGTCAAATAAATCCAAGATGGGTCTCACCGAAATCTCAAAAATCCATCATCTATAACCCCAGAAAATACTAATTCCAACAATGGATTCCTAGGTCAATCTAACCATAAATATACCCAAAATTAGTCGGCTAATTAAAAAAATAACATTAATATTCTGAAACCCAAAATAACAGATATATAAGAGAAGTAAATGAATTTGTAATTCAGAGGGTACAGAGATCAAAATACCTGTTTCTTGCAGTAACAATTGAGAACGCTTTCACTCAGATCGCAGAGAATAGAAATGGAAAGGAGAAAGAAAAAGAAAGGGAGAGAGTGGTCTTTAAGACGAAGCGGTTGTGTTTGGGTGTTATTCGGTGTATGTGTTCTCTAGAGGTATGCTGGTTAGAAGACTCCACGTGGCAGTTAGGCCATGACCTAAGGTTGTTTGTGGAATTTCCTTTATTTTTTTTAGGTATATTTAGAATTTACAAAACGTGAGCAAAAAGAAAGAAAAATTTAAATTAATATTACAATCTTTATGTTTTCAACTAATTATATTTTTTTTAAAGATTCAAAAGAGTTTTTATCCTTTTTTTTATATTAAAATCACTAACACTCACTATAATTGTTGTGCATTCATATTTATTTTTAGATATACTCCTTTCGTAAATATAATTTATATATTAAAATAAAATTTGACATTATATTTTGGAAATGTCTGTAGTGTTTAAAAATAATATTTAAAAGCAAATTAATATATATTTTAAAAAAAGAAACCAATTTTTAAATTATAAATTGATTGAAAATTACAAGTCGAACGTTTTGTTTATACTAGTCATGTGATACACATATTTGTGTGCAAATAAAAAGTAGAAATAACAATTAATGAGTGAAAGAAATTAAGAACAATAGATAGTGAGAGTAGGAGAGAAAAATTAATTACAAAAATAAATTGGAGTAAAAGAGTTGAGAGATTAAAAATCAAGAAATCAAAATCCAAAAAAAACTATCCCTATTGGTCTTTGCTTAATAGTGGCGGAACCAGAATCTTTTTGTGGGGGGGTCAAAATTTTTAAACCAAGCGGCGACGGGTGGCAGCCGGGAGGCGGCGACTGGCGACAGGAGTTGATTGAACTATAATTAGGGTTTCTACAGAAGCTCTTAAGAGCTAGAAATACAGAGGAGAAGAATCCGAAAAATTTGATGGAAGAATTCGTAACTGTAGAGGCTAGAGCGAAAACTGGTTGAGTTGAAATTATTTCAACAACAGCTGTAACTAATGTTTTGGGCAATTATCAACAGCCTGCCGCCCCCCCACCCCCACCCCCGCCCGCGCCCCCCCACCCCCGCCCCCCCCCCGCCCGCGCCCGCGCCCCCGCCCCCCTCTTAGTTCCGCCCACCACCTGACCGGCGACCGTCTCCCTACCGCGTCCGGCGTCCGGCTACCGGAGGCAACTGCCCCCACCCGCCCCCTAGTTCCGCCGGTGTTGCTTAATAACATAAATGAATTTCATATATTATATTCAATAAACTTAAAAGATGAAAAGTTTTCACTTGAAGAGTGAAAAATTGTTATGATTATGTTTGAATATTATTTCTATAATTTTAATTATTTTATAAAATTTGATATTATTATAGTACAAGCATGATACTCATACAAGGTACGGTCAAACTTGCACTAAAAGACCAACAAATTTTTATCATATCATTTTTTTGTATAGGTATAATCGGTAACACATACAGTAACGAAGCCAAAAACTTTTATTATGTGGGATCAAAATTAAGACTAAGTTATAAATAATTTGGCGGAGGTTCGGGGGCAGCACCCCCGAGCCAATTTTTTTTAATACTTTATACTTTCGGATATATATATATATATATATATATATATATATATATATATATATATATATATATATTACATTGAAAATATAATAAGTAATAATATACGGTATATAGACACTATATTGACTCATAATAGACTTTTTTAATCACAATTGTTCATAAGTATGTAATTCATTATTTATTTTTAAAAATAATATAAATTAGATTATTATTTAGTTTAAAATATTATATAGAGATGTACATATATTGAGAGAATATGAGTTATATGTGGTTAAAATTTGATTGTCAAAGTTATAAATTTTTAATTTGAACCCATATAATATAAAATTTATAAAATTTTAGTGGGGTCAAGTTATATATAATACTTAAAAATTTATCTTACATTATAAAATAAATTTTTTTTCCAGTGGGGTCGATTGACCCCACAAGGTTGAATGTGACTTCGCCACTGAACACATACATATCAAAAGTTAAAACACCTCAACTCAAATAACTTGAATTAAGACTCAACAGCAGTCCACTATCGATAGATTTGCCATGTACCGAGATCAGAGCCGACCTTGGCCAAGGGCTACCAGGGCAACAGCCCGGTACCCATAGTTGGGAGGGGCCTGAATTTTTTTTTAAGCTTATGTGTAAGACCCCAACTTTTTATGAATAAATGTTTAATTTTCTCTTAATATTATTTTGAATAGTAAGGTGTTGATTTAATAAATGTTATAGTTGTGGGTGATATGTGCAAATTTTATAAAGTAAACAAGTTGTCATATAATATTCGTTTGGTCAGAAAATATTCTTTTTGTCAGGAAATATCCATACAACGACGCAATCATTGGTGCACCACATAACATAATAACTGTCGGATATAGAAAGCGACAGAAATAATATTTTTATAAAAAAAATAACTGTAAAGCTTTTACCGTTAACTGTTGAAATACCCGGTGATAAAAGTACAGTAATACGCGTGGTTGCACAGTAGCACACAATATTGCACAATATTTTTGATTATTGATTCTTACGTAAGAAGTTACTCAGTTTCATTCAATAATTGCCACAGTAATTGTTGCACAATATCTCATATTATTGATTCAATTATTGTCACAGTATCATCTGCACAATATTTTATATTATTAAATCAATAATTGGCACAACACAATTATTCATATTATTAGTTAGCATTATTGACAATGTCTAGAAAGTTCTGTCGAGGAAAGAGGTTAGGTTATATAATTGCGCGCCAATAAGGATAAATCTTTATCGGAAAGCCCCCTCTTTCTTGAGAATGATCTGGTTGTTAATATTGTGAGCTTATAATATAAATTATGAATAATTATTATATGGTGGATATTGGTTCAATTTTGATATAAATGAAGGAATTTTAGCATGAGATATTTGTTAAAAGCTTGACATATTTTTTTGTGAAATTATAATTATCTTCTTCGATAAAATATTTATTCAAATATATTATTCTAATATTACATAATGTGATAATATAATATAATTTTTTTTATAATTTAAATGGTAATATTATTATTATAATTTTTAGCATGTGAATAAAAGTGGAGTGAAGGTTAACATTTTGATTTTGAATTCTTTCTTTTCAAAACCTTTCCGTGCACATTTTGAATTCTGCACATTTATTTTCTAAAGTGGAGGCTTGCTTGAAATGTTCTCCTGCAATGCAATTATTTTCTCCAAATTGTGGGCTCCAACCATTGGAAATGATAGGTTAGGCAGTGAATGAAAATGAGAAGTTAGGCAGGTTAGGCGGAGAGGAAAAAAAAAAGAAAAGGTTAGGCAAACTGAATTGTTTTATTCTTCCGTGTTGTACTATAAAAGGGAGGTTACCCCTCCCTAAACACACCAAAAATCTCAAGCTTTCCTACTGCAATATTGTGAGTATTTATTTTGAGTATAAGAATACTTTGAGTGTAGAATTTTGTGCAAAAATTTTTCAGAATAATATCCGATATTTCAGTCAAATCTAGTTTCTACTAAGGTAAAGGATATTATTTTTCTCGTAAATGATGTTATTTTCGTTCAATATTCGTAAATGATATTATTTCCTTCCATACTCGTAAGGGATATCATTTTCTTTCATACTCCATATTATGTAAGTGACATTATTTTATTTCATATTCTTAAATTTAAACTTACTATGTTAAGTATTGCTTCTATAATTCCTAAAATGATTAGAAATTCCTTAAGATTTGCGCTTCATCTAATATCATTTCACTGGAATATTAGTCTAGACTTTCTTATTAAATTTTAAATTTTTCACGTCGGGGTACTATTCATGGGTTTTATTCATACGATACTATTCATACGACACTATTCATGAGTACTGTTCACAACAGAATTTAATTTTCTTTTATGTCCAGTTTTTTTTGATATATGAATATCATTCTTGAATTTTACTTCATAAATAGTTATTATGTTGACAATTTGGACATTTTTGAACTATGGATAAATTGAATTAGAAATCTCTAATATTTATCTTTGATCTCACTTGTTTGATTATTTATATCATTGTCATCATCCTCATGCTTATATTGTGATGAAAGTCATCTTTGGCCCGTAGTGCAAAGATGGATTGTTGATTGGTATAATTATGACAAGAAATTATGTATTGGTATAATCATGACTTGTAATGTTACAGACAAATGATGTGGTGAAAGTCTTCTTTGGCCCGTAGTGCATAGATGGATAAATGTTTGGCATGATCATGACCACTGGTGATACAAATGAATATCCTTGGCCCGTAGTGCATGGATAATTCGTTGATGTTAAATATTTATTGATTGGTGTTACAGAGATAAAATATTAATGATGAACTTTTAAATTATAGAAGATAGTAGACATCATGCTCTACTTGACTCTTCTAATGGATTGCTATTTTCGCTACAGTTATTGATCTAAAACTTGTTGTCTATTGTATTCTATCAGACTTTTCTCTGTTGAGGACTAAGGATAATTTATTCTGCATTATCTTAGTCATAATATTTTTTAATGGGCTAGTTGAGCTCACTATTTTCTTTCTCTGTTCTCTTTAGGAAATGAGAATATAGCTGGGACTAGTTAGGGAATGGAGTGATGGTCCAAGATGGTTACTATTGTAGTCCTCACAATTCTATAAAATAGTGTGATAATAATTGTAATGTGAATTTTATTTGAGTTTGGATATTGTCTACGAGACGATATTTGTATTAAAACTTACAGTCTGTGTTGTCGTATTTTGTGCGATAATTGTATAATTGAAGTTGTATTATAATTCTGTATCATGTATTTGGCGACTCAGAATAGGTTGTGTGGACCTATTTTGGGGGCGTCACAGTTGGTATCAGAGCTTAGGAATATGATCTCTGGCAGAAATCTGAGACTAGAACTAAGAGGGGAGAGACGAGTAAATTCTTCGCCAGTGTGTTCTACCTAAGCTTATTTGTTATTTAATTGGCCGGTCGAAATATAGGGATAATATGTGGCATGTCAATTAACCCTTATTTTGTGGCAGTGTTAGAGAATGACAATTAAAATTTTTGAGATAAGCAATGGAGCACATGAGACCGTTGAGACACCACCAATCAATAACAAGGATAATGTGCATCAGGAAGGCAATAATCCTCATGTAAATAAAAACACCGACCAAATGATGAACGATGTGATGTTTAGGAGCTTTCTACAATTTATGCAACACCAAATGAGAGAGACTCCTGTCCAAAATGTAGGACAAAACAATGGTAACTCACGACTGGTCACTGCTAAGCAATTCAAGGAGTTGGGACCGCCGGAGTTTTTGGGAAAGACAGAGCCACTTAAGGCAGAAGCATGGATTAAACAGATCACCAAGATATTTGATGTCTTGGAATACACAGAGGAGCAAAAGGTTCCATTCGCTACCTTTATGTTGCGTAGAGAGGCAGATTACTGGTGGAAATCTGTAAAACGTACTCATCTTTCTGCACTTAAGATGTCTTGGGAGAAGTTCCAAGAATTATTCAATGACAAGTATTTTCCAAAAAGTATTCGTCACATGAAAGAGTTCATCAAACTGGAGCAGAACAATATGACTGTATCGTAATACGAGGCCAAGTTTGCGAAGTTATCCCGGTTTGTATCCCATTTGGTGGATAATAAGGAGAGAATGACACGAATGTGTCTGCGAGGTTTGAAGCCTGAAATTCGTCAATACCTCATTTCTCACAAACTTTGTTTGTATTCATTCAGATGTTGTGAATAAGGCTCAATTATTGGAGCGCGATAATGAGTCAGCTCAACCAAAAGATAACGACCAACAACACGATAATAATCGTACCGGTGGCAACGACCATCGGAACAATGATAACCATCGTGGAGGAAATTATCATGCTAGAAATGGTAACCACTTCGGTGGTAATCATGGATAAGATAATAGGAGAGGTGAACTATGTGGGAACAACTTTAAGAAGATTCAAAAATGATGGAAAGACATCGATAGTAGCACCAACACCCATTTCTAAGGAAGGAGAACGACCACTGGTCGTATGCTACAAATGCGGACAAGAGGGACACATCAGTCTAAACTATACGCAGCAACCCAAAGTGTGTTTTAATTGCAGAAAGGAAGGTCATTTAGCTCGATTTTGTCATACAACGGAGTTAAGTCCAGCTGGGAAGGTGGCACCAAAGGCTGTCCCGGACAAGTCAAAGTCGATGGTTCAAGGAAGAGCGTTTATCGTGACTTTTCAAAAAGCGAGGAACCTGAATGAAGTTATCACGGGTAAGCTAATCATAAACTCTTACGAAGCCTATACCTTATTCGATACCGGTTCTACCCACTCTTTTATTTCACCTAATTATGCTCAACGTTTGAACTTGACTCCTGAGAAATTAGACTTTGACTTATCGGTTGAAACTCCGTTAGGAGAAACCTTCATTACATCCACCGTTTATAAATCTTGTTTGATTCAAATCGGCAACCTCACATTACCTGTTGATCTCATCTCTTTGAAAATACTTGTATTTGATGTGATTTTAGGATTTGATTGGTTAACTACTCATCATGCTAAAATTGATTATTTTCGTAAGATCGTTAGTTTTCATATTCCTAACCAACCTATTATGCGAATTCAAGCAACCAAACCACTAAAGTCAATCACTGTCATATCAAAACATAAAGCCATTCGTTTATTAAAAAATGGATGTCAACCTTTCTTAACCCATGTCACGGATTTAAACAAAAATACGTTAGATTTGAATGATATTTTTATTGTTAATAAATTTCCTGATGTATTCCTCGAAGAACTTCCTGGCCTACCCCTAGAGCGTGAAATCAAATTTTGTATTGACCTTGAACCCGGTACAAAATCCATTTCCAAAACCCCATATCGAATGACTCCTATTGAACTTCAGGAGTTAAAAACCCAATTGCAGGAGTTGGTATCCGAGCCTCTATCTGGTGACTTCCTTTATGGAATGAACTGAAGTCAAACTCTCTGTAGGGGATGCCATATTTGTGCGGTGGTAAACTGATAGGTGGCATTGTGAGGTGCTATCCAAAGTTGGGATATAAGTCATAACTGAGACCAACCTAAGTCAGTAATCGAAATACGTAGCTTTCTAGGCTTAGCTATTTATTATCAGAGATTCGTGGAAGGATTTTCTCGAATCGCCACTCCATTAACTCAGCTGACTCGAAAAGATACAAAATTCGAATGGAGCGAGGAATGTGAGAAGATCTTCCGAGAACTCAAGAGGAAACTCATTTCAGCACCTGTTCTGACAATACCATCCTAAAAAAGCGAACGTAGTAGCTGACACGTTGAGCAGAAGATCATATGTGCGGGTACGAGTGCGATTTTGTCAAACACAAAGACCCATTTTGTATAACTTACAAATAATGGAGAAAGAGTTAAAGACTCTAGGGACCCATGTGATGACGAGTAGAACCGACTTTAATCGATAAAGTTAGAGTTGCTTAAGCAATAGACCCAGAGTTGGTACACATGACTACAGAAAAGATTCAAATGATCCAGCAACGTATACAAACCTCACAAGATCGACAAAAGAGTTGTGTCAATCTTCATCAAAGGGACGTGGAGTTCAATGATGGAGATCATGTATTATTACGTGTTGTTCAATGGAAAGGAGTTACAAGATTCAGAAAGAGAGGAAAGCTCAACCCTCAATTCATTCGTCCATTTGAAATCCTCGATAGAGTAGGAACTGTGGCCTATAGACTCGCCTTACCACCAAGTATGTCTCATGTTCATAACGTTTTTCACATATTTATGCTACGTAAATATGTGGAAGACCCAAACCACATTATTGAATTATAACTAGATGAGATAGCGGAAGATTAAACGTATGAAGAGGTACCTGTTAAAATCTTGGATAAGAAGGAACATATTCTACGCTCAAAGGTTATACCTCAAGTCAAAGTTTTATGAAGAAACCATAATATTGAGGAAATGACCTGGGATTTAGAATCCGGAATAAAAACAAGGTATCCTCACCTCTTCGACATACCAGGTACGTACATCAATTTTAAGGACGAAATTTTATAAGGAGTGGAGGTTGTAAGATCCCAACTTTTTATGAATAAATGTTTAATTTTCTCTAAATATTATTTTGAATTGTAAGGTGTTGATTTAATAAATGTTATAGTTATGGGTGATATGTGCAAATTTTGTAAAGTAAGCAAGTTGTCATATAATATTCGTTTAGTCGGAGAATATTCTTTTTGTTAGGGAATATCCATACGACGGCGCAATCATTGGTGCACCACATAACATAATAACTGTCGAAAATAGAAAGCGACAGAAATAACATTTTTATAAAAAAATAACGACAAAGGTTTTACCGTTAATTGTTAAAATACCCGGTGATAAAAGTACAGTAATACGCGTGGTTGCACAGTAACACACGGTATTGCACAATATTTTTGATTATTGATTCTTACGTAAGAAGTCACTCAGTTTCATTCAATAATTACCACAGTAATTGTTGCACAATATCTCATATTATTGATTCAATTTTTGTCACAGTATTATCTGCACAATATTTTATATTATTAAATTAATAATTAGCACGACATAATTATTCATATTATTAGTTAGCATTATTGGCAATGTCTAAAAAGTTCTGTCGAGGAAAGAGGTTAGGTTATATAATTTCGCACCAATAAGGATAAATCCTTATCGGAAAGTCCCTCTCTTTCTTAAGGAATGATCTGGTTGCTAATATTGTGAGCTTATAATATAAATTGTGAATAATTATTATGTGGTAGATATTGATTCAATTTTGATATAAATGATGGAATTTTAGCATGAGATATTTGTTAAAAGCTTGACATATTTTTCTGTAGAATTATAATTATCTTCTTCGATAAAATATTTATTCAAATATATTATTCTAATATTACATAATGTGATAATATAATATAATTTTTTTTATAATTTAAATGGTAATATTATTATTATTATTTTCAACATGTGAATAAAAGTGGAGTGAAGGGTAACATTTTGATTTCGAATTATTTCTTTTCAAAACCTTTCCGTGCACATTTTAAATTCTGCACATTTATTTTCTAAAGTGGAGGCTTGCTTGAAATGTTCTCTTGAAATGCAATTCTTTTCTCCAAATTGTGGGCCGCAACCATTGGAAATGATATATAGGTTAGGCAGTGAATGAAAATGAAAAGTTAGGTAGGTTAGGCGGAGAGGAAAAAAAAGGGAAAAGGTTAGGCAGACTGAATTGTTTTATTTCTCCGTGCTGCGCTATAAAAGGGAGGTTACCCCTCCTTCCTAAACACACCAAAAATCTCAAGCTTTCATACTACAATATTGTGAGTATTTATTTTGAGTATAAAGATACTTTGAGTGTAGCTTTTTGTGCAAAATTTTCTCAAGATAATATATGATATTCCAGTCAAATCTAGTTTCTACTAATGTAAATGATATTATTTTTCTCGTAAAGGATGTTATTTTCTTTCAATATTCGTAAATGATATTATTTCCTTCCATACTCGTAAAGAATATCGTTTTCTTTCATACTCCATATTATGTAAGTGACATTATTTCATTTTATACTCCTAAATTTAAACTTACTATGGTAAGTATTGCTTCTATAATTCTTAAAATGATTAGAAATTCCTTAAGATTTGTGCTTCATCTAATATCATTTCACTGAAATATTTATCTGAACTTTCTTATTAAATTTTAATCTTTTCATGTCGGGGAACTATTCATGGGTACTATTCATACGATACTATTCATACGGTACTATTCATATAGTACTATTCATACGGTACTATTTATGAGTACTGTTCATAATAAAATTTAATTTTTTTTTTCTGTCTAAATTATTTTTGATATATGAATATTATTCTTGAATTTTACTTCACAAATAGGTATCATGTTGACAATTTAGATATTTTTGAACTCTGGATAAAATGAATTAGAAATCTCCAATATTATCTTTGATCTCACTTAATTGATTCTTTATATCATTGTGATCATCCTCATGCTTATATTGTGATGAAAGTCATCTTTGGCCCGTAATGCAAAGATGGACTGTTGATTGGTATGATTATGACAAGAAATTTTGTATTGGTATAATCATGACCTGTAATGTTACAGACAAATGATGTAGTAAAAGTCATCTTTGGTCCGTAGTGCATAGATGGATAGATGTTTGGCATGATCATGACTATTGGTGATACAAACGAATATTATTGGCCTGTATTGTATGGATAATTCGTTGATGTGAAATATTTATTGATTGGTGTTACACGGATAAAATATTGATTATTAACTTTTAAATCATAGAAGATAGTAGACATCAGGCTCTACTTGACTCTTCTAATGGATTGCTATTTCCGCTGCAGTTGTTGATCTAAAACTTGTTGTCTATTGTATTCTATCAGATTTTTCTCTGTTGAAGACTAAGGATAGTTTATTCTGCATTATTTTAGTCATAATATTCTTTACTGGGCTAGTTGAGCTCACCCTTTTCTTTCTCTGTTCTCTTTAGGAAATGAGAATATAGCTGCGACTAGTCAGGGAATGGAGTGATGGTCTAAGATGTTTACTATAGTAGTCCTCACTATTCTATAAAATAGTGTGATAATAATTGTAATGAGAATTTTATTTGAGTTTGGATATTGTCTACGAGACGATATTTGTTTTAAAACTCACATCATATGTGTATTCGTATTTTGTACGACAATTGTATAATTAAAGTTGTATTTGAATTCTGTACCATGTATTTGGCGACTCAAAATGGGTTGTGTGGACCTATTTTGGAGGCGTCACATTATGTGTATATATTTGTATAAAAAAAATAAATAATAAAATAAAAGAAGTTGCCGCCTGTACCCGTTAATGAAAAGGGAAGTCAATCTATCCAATCAGTCTTTATATACTCAATCTCAAGAAGACATGTATTAAGTAAGGAAGACCCATAATATGGGGCCAACTTCTTTAAATGATGTTTTGTGGTTCAAATTTTATTGCTATTTTTATTTTGTAGGTACATATGATGATTCTTTGCTTCGATTAATTGTGGAGGATGAAAAGAGGATTTATCAAATTAAGAAATGCTTATGGAGATTCGGGAGGAATCATGTAGACTCAAATATGTAGTTTTCATTTTTTAATGCAATGTTTACAATTAGAGGTACTTTTTTTCCTTCGTTTGGGGTTTTGTCCCATTGAGTTTTCCCCAACCAAGGTTTTAATGAGGCTTCAAAGTGTTCTTCCTTATCTTTTGTAAACTTTTATAATTTTAATAAAATTAATTAGTTAATAATTTATTTATTTTTTTATTTAATTTGTATAAAGGGACACACTTGAGAAAATTTGCCCTGAGCCTTAAAAAATTCAGGACCGGCTTTGACCGAGATTGAACTTTTTCCAAAAAAATTCAAATAAAAAGATCTATCTATTTTCATATTGATCATTACCCAAGAAAATACAATAAAAAATTGTTATATTAATATACATTATGAAATATCAAGGTATATATTTTTTGGGATTTCATCAAACATGTAATGTACACTTGGGAAAGAAATGACACAACTTATTATATATATATATATATATATATATATATATATATATAGGGATCCAATCTATGGCAACCGGTTGCCAGATCACTATTCATGGCAATCAACTTGTCAGCCGTAGATCAATTTAATAAAAGGCTGAGATTGAAATAATTTTCTACTTAGTCGCCACATGTTGATCCGACTTTTAATTTAATAAGTGGGCCCCAGATGGTCAAACACATGTGTAAATAGGTCTCACTTTGTGATCTTTTATATTAAAAAAAGATAACCGCTACATTATGTAGCGGCTTGGGGTTTAAAAAAATAAAATAATATATATATATATATATATATATATATATATATATATATATATATATATATATATATATATACATTCCTTCCATTGTCCCATTATTAAGTCACTTGCTCACTTGGTGTCAAGAAAAAAAGAGAACCGCTACACCATGTAGCGGCTTGGGGTTTAAAATATATATTTTTTAAATTCCTTCCATTGTCCCATTATTAAGTCACTTGCTCACTTGGTGTTAAAAAAAAAAGAGAACCACTACACCATGTATTGGCTTGGGGTTTGAAAAATATATATTTTACATTCCTTATATTGTCCCATTATTAAGTCACTTGCTCACTTGGTGTTAAAAAAAAAAGAGAACCACTACACCACGTAGTGGCTTGGGTTTTAAAATATTATTATTTTTTAAATTCCTTCCGTTGTCTCATTATTAAGTCACTTGCTCACTTGCTGTAAAAAAAAAAAAATAGAACCGCTACACCATGTGATGGCTTGGGGGTTTAAAATATATATTTTTTAAATTCCTTCCATTGTCTCGTTATTAAGTCACTTGCTCACTTGTTGTTAAAAAAAAAAGAGAATCGCTACACCATGTAGCGGCTAGGAGTTAATTTTTTTTTAAATTCCTTCCATTGTCCCATTATTAAGTCACTTGTTGTTAGAAAAAAAGGTTTCCTTTTAAAAAAATAATCCGACTTTAATAATAATAATAATAATAATAATAAGATTATTATTATTATTATTATTATAAGTTTAATCTTCCATAATTTATTATAAGTTTAACATTTAAAACCCCAAGCCACTACATGGTGTAGTGGTTCTTTTTTTTTTTTAACAACAAGTAAGCAAGTGACTTAATAATGGGACACTTGAAGGAATTTTAAAAAAAATATTTAAACCTCAAGCCACTATATGGTGTAGGGGTTCTCTTTTCTTTTTTTTTTCTAACACCAAGTGAGCAAGTGACTTAATAATGAGACAATGGAAGGAATGTAAAAAAAAATATTTTAAACCCCAAGCCACTGCATGGTATAGCGGTTCTCTTTTTTTTTTAACACCAAGTGAGCAAGTGACTTAATAATGAGACAATTGAAGGAATTTAAAAAATATATATTTTAAACCCCAAGCCGCTACATGGTGTAGCGGTTCTCTTTTTTTCTTGACACCAAGTGAGCAATTGACTTAATAATAGGACAATGGAAGAAATGTAAAAATAAAAAATTTAAACCCCAAATCGCTACATGATGTAGCAGTTATCTCTGTTTAATATAAAAGATCACAAAGTGGGACCTATTTACACATGTATTTGACTAGCTGGGACCCACTTATTAAATTAGAAGCCGGATCAACATGTAACGACTAAGAAAAAATTGTTACAATCTTAGCCTTTTATTAAATTCATCTACAGCTGACAAGTTGGTTACCATGAATAGTGATTTGGCAACCGGTTGCCATTAATCGGATCCCATATATATATATATATATATATATATATATATATATATATATATATATATAACGTTGGGGTGATTTTGTAAGACCCCAAATTTTATGATTAAAGATTAATTTTTTCGAAATATTTTTTTTAAGTATTAAGGTGTGGATTTGATATAATGTTATAGTTGTGGGTAGTATTTATAAATTTTACAAAGCAAGCAAATTGTTATAAAATATTCGATTGGTCGGAAAATATTCGTTTTAATAGGGAATATTCTTACGACGACATAATCATTGGTAGACCCCACAACGGAAGTATTGTCGTAGTTAGAAAACGACAAAATTATCTTTTTATAAAAATAACGGCGAAAGTTTTACCGTTAAACTGTTGAAATACCCAGTGGTAAAAGAACAGTAATGCGCGTGATTGCATAGTAGCACACGGTATTGATTATTGATACTTACGTGAGAAGTCACTCAGTTATACTCAAGTATTGCCACAGTAATTGCTGCATAATATCTCTCATATTATTAATTCAATTATTGTCACAGTATCATCTGCATAATATTTATTATTATTAAATCAATAATTGAGACGACAAAGTTGTTCATATTATTATTTGTAATATTGACGGTGTCTAGAAAGTTCTGTCGAGGAGAGGTTTGGTCACCTAATTGCGCGCCAATAGGGAGAAATCCTTATCAGAAAGCTCCCACTTTCCTGGGAATGACCTGGTTGTTAAATATTGTGAGTTATAATATTAATAATGAATAAGTTCGTATTGATTAAAGATAAAAATGATATTTCTATTGTGTTGGAATTATTAGTGTTAGTAGAAATCGACATTTATCTCGATAATAATTGACTTCTGGAGGTTATATTGACCAATCGGATAATTAGTCGGATAAATGAGCAATTAATTGCTATTAGTTCACATGCTTATAACTATTTGTTCACATGTATGTACTATTGATTCATAAGCATGTACTATTAAGGGAGGTTGTGCAAGATTGATAATACTTGCAGGACTAAATTAAAAATAGAGGTATAGATGAAGGTACTATACTATAACTATTTGTTCACATGTATGGAACTATTAATTCACATGTATATACTATTGATTCACATGCAAGTACTATTAGGGGAGGTGGTGTAAATTTGATAATACTTGTAGGACTAAATTAAAAATGAAGGAAAAGATGAAGGTGTTATAATATAATAATTTGAGTCCCAAAACGTGTAATTATCGAAACTATATTTTTTTAAATAGAAACTCATTCTTCTTTCATTCTCACCAATTCACTAAGACTCACGAGAGCAATTATAGAGAGAAAAGCTATAGAGAGAAGGAAGAAGAGTATTCTGCTACTTCACTATTACTGTATCCAGCCTTCTACTAAAGTAAGGGGTATTATTTCTTTCGTATTCGTAAGGGATATTATTTTTGTTCAATATACATATGAAATAATTTTTCTTCCATACTCTGTAGTATGTAAGTAATATTATTTCGTTTCGTATTCCTAATTCTACACTTATTTTGTTGAAGTATTGCTTCTATACTCCGTGAAATTAGTAGAATATCCTTGATATTTGCGCTTCATCCAGTATCCTTTCATAGAAATATTATTCTGAGCATTCTTGATAATTATTGATCTTTTCATGCCGGAATACTATTCACGGGGTACTATTCACAAGTACTATTCATAAAGTACTATTCACGGGTACTATTCAAAAAATACTATTCACGGGGTACTATTCATAAAGTACTATTTTTAAAGTACTATTCACGAAGTACTATTCACCCGGGGGGGTATTATTCATGACAAAAATTGATTTCTTTTCAGTCCAAATTATTTTGATAAAATATTATTCTTGAATTTTACTCCACAAAGCAGTATTTTGTTGACAATTTGGCTATTATTGAATTCTGGATAAATTAAATTATAAATCTTTAAAATTTATCCTTTGATTTCATTTAATTGAATTCTTATACCATTGTCATCATCCTCATGCTTATATTATGATAAAAGTCATCTTTGGCCCGTAGTGCATAGATGGACTGTTGATTGGTATGATTATGATCAGGGATCATTCGGAATAATCATGACCCATAATGTTACAAATGATGTGGTAAAAGTCATCATTGGCCCGTAGTGCATTGGTGGACAGTTATTGGTATAATCATGATCATGCGTTCTCTTCGGCCAAGGGCGCAAAGATGAATTATTGTTTGACATGTTCATGACCATTGGTGAAAACACGAATATCCTTGGCCCGTAGTGCATGGATAATTCGTGGCCGTGATACTAATAAATATCCTTGGCCGTAGTGCATGGATAATTCAGTGATGTGGATTATTTGTTAAGCTGAGTCTCAGCGATAAAATTGATGATAAACTTTTAAATCATAGAAGATAGTATATATCATGCTCTACTTGACTCTTCTAATGGATTGCTTGTTCCGCTACAGTTGTTGATCTAAAACTTGTTGTCTATTGTATTCTATCAGTTGTTATACTGTTGAAGGCTAAGGATAATTTATTCTACATTATCTTAGTCATAATATTTTTTATCGGGCTAGTTGAGCTCACCCTTTTCTTTCACTGTTCTCTTCAGGAATTGAGAATATAGCTAGGACTAGTCGGGGAATGGAGTGACGGTCCAGATGGTTGATTTAGTAGCCTCATTATTTTATGAAATAGTGTAATAATAAATGTAATGAGATTGAATTTGAGTTTGGATATGGTCTAGGAGACAATATTCATATTAAAACTCACAGCTTATATTTTGTCGTATTCTGCAAGACATTTAACAGTTGTATAAATTAAGTTTGTATTTGAGTTATGTACCATGTATTTGGTGACTCAAAATGGGTGATGTATACCTATTTTGGGAGCGTCACAGTTGGTATCAAAGCTTAGGGATATGATCCCTGGCTGAGATATGAGACTAGAACTAGGAGGGGAGAGACGGGTAATTCCTTCGCTAGTATGACCTACCTAAGTTTATTTGTTATTTAATTGGTCGGTCAGAATATAGGGATAATATGTGATATGTCAATTAACTCTTGTTTTGTGATAGTAAATGGCATCTAAAAATGTTGAGGTAAGTAATGGAGCACATGAGACGGTTGAGTCATCGACGATCAATAACCAGGATAATGTGCATCAGGAAGGCAATAATCCTCGTGTAAACAACAACACCGACCAAATGACGAACGATGGCATGTTTAGGAACTTTTTAGAATTCATGCAAAACCAAACGAGAGAGACTCCTGTTTAAAATGTAGGTGGAAACATTGGCAACTCACTGCTGGTCACCGCTAAGCAGTTCAAGGAGCTAGGACCGCCATAGTTTTTGGGAAAGCCAGAACCACTTAAGGCGGAGACGTGGATAAAGTAGATCACCAAGATATTTGATGTCTTGGAATGCTCAGAGGAACAAAAGGTTCCCTTCGCCACCTTTATGTTGCGTGAAGAAGCAGATTACTGGTGGGAATCTGTAAAACATACTTAACCTTCCATACTAAAGATGTCTTGGGAGAAGTTACAAGAATTGTTCAACGACAAGTACTTTCCTGAAAGTATTCGTCACATGAAGGAGGTAGAATTCATCAAGCTGAAGCAAAACAATATGACTGTGTCGCAGTACAAGGTTAAGTTTGCGGAGTTATCCCGGTTTGCATCCCATTTGGTAGATAATGAGGAGCGAATGACGCGAATATTTCTAAGAGGTTTGAAACCCAAAATACGTCAATACCTCATTTCTCATAAACTTTGTTTATATTCAGATATTATGAATATGGCTCAGTTATTGGAGTGCAATAATGAGTCAGCCCAACTAAAAAGTAATGACCAACAACACGATAATAATCATACCGGTGGCAACGACCATCGGAACAATGATAACCATCGTGGAGGAAATTATCATGCCAAGAATGGTAACCACTTTGGTGGTAATCATGGCCAAGATAATAGAAGTGGAAATTTGAAGAAGAAAAGGTTTAATAATGATGGAAAGACAGCAGCACCAGAACCCATTTTCAAGGAAGAAGAACGACCACCGGTCATGTGTTTCAAATGCGGACAGGAGGGACACATCCGTCTAAACTGTACGCAGTAACCCAAAGCGTATTTCAATTGCGGAAGAGAAGGTCACCTAGCTCGATTTTGTCGTGTAGTGAAGTCAAGTCTAGCTGGGATGATGACACCAAAGGATGTTCAGATAAGTCAAAGCCGATAGTTTAAGTGAGAGCGTTTGTCGAGGAACCCAAATGAAGTTATCATGGGTAAGTTAATCATAAACTCTTGTGAAGTCTATACCTTATTCGATACCGGTTCTACCCATTCTTTTATTTCTCCTACTTGCGCTCAACATTTAAATTGAACTCCGGAGAAATTAGACTTTGACTTATCGGTTGAAAGTCTGTTATGAGAAACCTTCGTTACATCCACTGTTTATAAATCCTGTTTGATTCAAATCGGCACCCTCACGTTACCTGTCGATCTTATCCCTTTGAAAATACTTGCATTTGATGTGATTTTTGAAATTTATTGGTTAACTACTCATAATGTAAAAATTAATTATTTTCGTAAGGTTGTTAGCTTTCATATTCCTAACCAACCTGTTATGCGAATTTAAGAAACCAAATCACTAAAGTCAATCACTGTAATATCAAGCCATAAGTAAAGAGCCCCAAGCCTTTCACTGGTGACTTCCTTGTGTGGGATGCACCAAAGTCATACTCTCCATAGGGGACGTCATGAATAACGGTGGCAAGTTGATAAGTATCAATGTGAGGTGCTATCCAAGTCTTGGATGAGAGTCACAGTTTTGAATAATATTTCTATCGTTAATAAATTTCCTGAAGTATTCCCTGAAGACTTCCTGGCCTACCCCCAGAGCGTGAAATCGAATTTTGTATTGACCCCAGTAAAAAACCCATTTCTAAAACCCTCAAATATTTCTTCACCCAAAACTAACGTAACTCGCGCTGAAGACGTTGGCTCAAGCTATTCAAGATTACGACCATACCATTCAATACCATCCTAGAAAAGCGAATGAGGTAGCTGACGCGCTGAGTAAAAGATCGTATGCGGTTACGAGTGCGACGTTGTTAACACAAAGACTCGTTTCGTATGACTTACAAAAGATGGAGATAGAGTTAAAGACTCCAAGATAGCGAATATACGATTAGAATTGACTTTAATCGATAAAGTTAAAGTCGCTCAACCTACAGACCCAAAGCTAATGAATATGAAGAAGAAGGTGTAAGAAGCTGTTATTCGAGAAGTAAGAATCAACGAAGAGAGGAAATCTCAACCCTTGATTTTATTAGTCTATTTGAAATCCTCGATTGAGTAGGAACTATAGACTCGCTTTACGGCCAAGTATGTTGCGTATTCATAACGTTTTTCATGTAACGATGTTACGTAAATATGTGGACGACCCGAACCACATTATTGAATTAGAACTATATGAGATAGTAGAAGATTTAACGTATGAGGAGATACCTGTTAAAATCTTGGATAAGAAGGATCATATTCTATGCTCAAAGGTTATACCTCAAGAGTTAGAATCAAACGAGGTATTCTCATCATTTTGACATACCAAGTACGTACGTCAATTTCGGGGACGAAATTTCATAAGAAGGGGAGGTTGTAAGACCCCAAATTATATGAATAAAGATTAATTTTCTCGAAATATTTTTTTTGAGTATTAAGGTGTGGATTTGATATAATATTATAGTTATGGGTAGTATTTATAAATTTTATAAAGTAAGCAAGTTGTTATAAAATATTCGATTGGTCGGGGAATATTCGTTTTAACTGAGAATATTTTTACGATGGCACAATCATTGGTGAACCCCACAACGGAAGTATTATCATAGTTAGAAAACGACAGAATTATCTTTTTATAAAAATAACGACGGAAGTTTTACCGTTAAACTGTTGAAATATCCGGTGGTAAAAGAACAGTAATACGCGTGATTGCATAGTAGCACACGGTATTGATTATTGATATTTACGTGAGAAGTTACTCAGTTATACTCAATTATTGCCACAATAATTGCTGCATAATATCTCTCATATTATTGATTCAATTATTGTCACAGTATCATCTGCATAATATTTATTATTATTAAATCAATAATTGAGACGACAAAGTTATTCATATTATTATTTGTAATATTGACGATGCCTAGAAAGTTCTGTCGAGGAGAGATTTGATCACCTAATTGCGCGCCGATAGGGAGAAATCCTTATCGGAAAGCCCCTCTTTCCTGGGTTTTCCTGGGAATGACCTGGTTGTTAAATATTATGAGTTATAATATTAATGATGAATAAGTTTGTGTTCATTAAAGATAAAAATGATATTTCCATTGTGTTGAGATTATTACTGTTAGTGGAAATCGATATTTATTTTGATAATAATTGACTTCTGGAGGTTATATTGACCAATCGGATAATTAATCAGATAAATGAGCAATTAATTGCTATTAGTTCACATGCTTATAACTATTTGTTCACATGTATGTACTATTGATTCACGTGCATGTACTATTAGGGGAGGTGGCGCAATATTGATAATACTTGTAGGACTAAATTAAAAATAGAGGTATAGATGAATGTACTATACTGTAACTATTTGTTCACATGTATGAAACTATTAATTCACATGCATATACTATTGATTCACATGCATGTACTATTAGGGGAGGTGGTGAAAGTTTGATAATACTTGTAGGACTAAATTAAAAATAAAAGAAAAGATGAAGGTATTATACTATAATTAATTCGAGCCCCAAGACGTGTAATTATCGAAACTATATTTTTCTATAAATAGAAGCTCATTCTTCTTTCATTCTCACCAATTCACTAAGACTCACAATAGCAATTATAGAGAGAGAAGCTATAGAGAGAAGGAAGAAGAGTATTCTGCTACTTCACTATTGTTGTATCCAGCCTTCTACTAAGGTAAGGGGTATTATTTCTTTCGTATTCGTAAGGGATATTATTTTTATTCAATATTCATATAAAATAATTTTTCTTCCATACTCTGTAGTATGTAAGTAATATTATTTTGTTTCGTATCCCTAATTCTATACTCATTTTGTTGAAGTATTGCTTCTATACTCTGTGAAATTAGTAGAATATCCTTGATATTTGTGCTTCATTCAGTATCTTTTAATAAAAATATTATTATAAGCATTCTTGATAATTATTAATCTTTTTATGCCGGAATACTATTCACGGGATACTATTCACAAAGTACTATTCATGGATACTATTCATTAAGTACTATTCACGAGATACTATTCACAAAGTACTATTCCTGAAGTACTATTCACGAAGTACTATTCACGAGGTACTATTCACCCGGGGTACTATTCATAATAAAAATTAATTTTATTTTCGGTCTAAATTATTTTGATAAAATATTATTCTTGAATTTTACTTCACAAAGTAGTATTTTGTTGACAATTTGGCCATTATTGAATTCTGAATAAATTAAATTATAAATCTTTAAAATTTATCCTTATATCATTTAAAATTATAAATCTTTGATTTCATTTAATTGAATTCTTATATCATTGTCATCATTCTCATGCTTATATTGTGATAAAAGTCATCTTCAGCCCGTAGTGCATAGATGGACTGTTGATTGGTATGATTATGACCAGGGATCATTCGGTATAATCATGACCCGTAATGTTACAAATGATGTGGTAAAAATCCTCTTTATCCCGTAGTGCATTAGTGCACAGTTATTGGTATGATCATGACCATGCGTTCTCTTCGGCCAAGGGTGCAAAGATGAATTGTTGTTTGGCATGCTCATGACCATTGGTGAAAACACGAATATCCTTGGCCCGTGGTGTATGGATAATTCGTGGTCGTGATACTAATGAATATCCTTGGTCGTAGTGCATGGATAATTCAGTGATGTGGATTATGAAAGGTCAATAATAATCTAGAAGGGGGGTTGAATAGATTATTACCATTTAAAAAATTATATTTGAGCCTTTTTGAATTTTTAGTTATTAATTAGCAATTTAAGCAATTAGCATGCAAGATAATAAAAATTCAATCACAATGCACAGAGATTTATCTTGTTCACAACATACACCCCTTGATATGTTGCTACGTCCAGTCTCAAGTCCTTACTTGGAACTTGAGATTCTATTACTATCAGTAATAAAAACTCCTTCAACAGGCGGAGAAGCCTTTACAAAGTTTTATAGACAAATTTCTAACTATTCCCAACTATTCTATCTTGGACAGCAAGCTTCCCGCTCCTTCCTCAAGTCTAGTTGTACCACTTTTTGAGTTTAGTTCTATTCTATGATCTGGTCTTGAAACAACAGTCTCCTCCTCACCTCACAAGTACACTAGAGACCCAACTTCCTGCTGACCTCTCTAAGACTCTAGTCTTGGTCGAAGAATTACTTGTCTTTCTCACAGGTACATAAAATAAACTAACTCTAATTCTTTCTTTGTTTATAAATGAGTTTATAACAATGTGCTTCTTCAATAAGCTGATAAGAGTTAAGTACAGATTAATGCTTCTCAAATAAGCAGATAGAAAATTAAGAGCAAATATATCAGTATAAAGGTTCAAGGACTTTTATATTCAACAATAAGCCTTTTTAAGGTAGATATAACTTTTGTTTAGATCCACTGATGCTTCTGATTAAGCAAATATAAGATTTTAAAACACTTTATAAAGAATTAACAATTCTATAAAATAAAGAGTGTTTGTCTATAGATAATATAGAATTGTTCCTTAGTTTTTATAAATTATTAATACTTGAAGAAAAGAATAAATCAATTTAAACAATGTTTATCAAGTATAATCTCAATTAAGCATAAACTGATATAACAAATATTACTTGTTTAACTCAAATAATATATAAGAATATTTTATCTATTATGTGAACTTTTATAGATAATATCACTTAGTACTATAAGGAATCGTACGGTTCGAATTCCTCTTGGTAGAGGTGTATCTCCGTAGCCTTGTGACGTCTAAGTATGACAAAATTTATAATTTTCACAATTAATATTTATATAAATATTTTCAATAAACCACTACGATTCTCAAATCCGGTTCGGATGACTACACTTTTTGGAGCAGTATCTCAATGTTGTTTTGATCTATAAAGCTTCGTGTCTACTTCAGGATATTTATATAAATAATATCGATAAAAGGTTACTGAAGACTATAAGGAATCGTACGGTTCGAATTCCTCTCCGTAGAGGTGTATCTCCGTAGCCTTGCGGCGCCCAAGTATCATTTTATTTGACAAATAGATGAAATATAGATATATAAAATTGTGTAGAACAATGTGTATTTGTATATCTATAGATATAATGCAAGTAAAAAATAATTCAATAGAATTTAAACTTATCTCAATACTTGGACCAATTTTTCTCTTCAAAAATAATCAGAACTTTTGTAAGAAGAGATATGAAGCTTAGAGAGAATGTAGGCAAGGAGAGTATGATTTTCTTTTCATTGAATTGGTAAAAAACCAAATGAATGAAATACTCTCTATTTATAGAATTTCTGAAGTTGGGGCAAAAATATAATGTAGGAAAATAATTTTTGAATGCACGGTTTTGATCCAATATTTTTGAATTGAACGGTCCAGATTAAAGCAATTCCTTACGCGGTAGTAGATTAATTTCCGCCTAGGCTACACATCATCACCTTTGTATTTATTATGCATTTTGACTACTCGGTTTTACAGACACAAATGTTAATGCTAGCAACTCATGCGTTTGTTCCAAAAAGAATGTCTTGGTTTTGGTCTAAAAGGTTGCCATCTCATGTATTCTAACACTTAATATATGTATATTATTTATGCACACATATGAATTACACGCACATGCACACACTGATATTATTTACACACACGGTTTCTTAGATCCAACACATGCATGCATTATTAAACATTATATATATCCGGTTATATATATATACTAATATATGTTTAGTATATATAAAAAATATTTTGCCCAACTTTAGTTTAGTAAAAGAAACAGGGGTTCCTTGCCTTGAATATTATATGAATTAATTTATTTAACACTTGACATTTAATATATCAAGGTCAATAAAAATTAATTCAAGTAAAAACAGAAAATAATAAACTAAATAAATATTTATATAATTATTTAATGCATAATTGTTATCATCAAAATCTAAAATAAAAATATACCTATCAATCTCCCCCTTTTTGATGATGACAATTATAAAAATATTTTTAGTTTTTAAGAAAACTCCCCCATAAACTGTAAGACCCCGAATTTTATGAAATAAAAATATTCAATTTTTCTTATAATTACTATTCAGTAAATGGTTAAATTGATAAATGTTAAAGTTAAGGGTGATATATGAATTTTTTTCAAAATACACAAGTGGTTATAAAATAATCATTGTTGTCGGGGAATATTCGTTTGGTCGTGGAATATTCTTTCTGTCGGGGAATATTCGTACGACGGCGCAGCTATTTGTGGGCCCCATAACGAATAACTGTCGGATGAAGAAAACGACAAATTTGAATTTTTACAAATAACGGCGTAGTTGTTACCGTTAATACTGTTGAAATACCCGGTGGTTAAAATACAGTAATACGCGTTATTGCACAGTAGCACACGGTATTGCACAGTATTTTTAAATTATTGATTCTTACGTAAGAAGGCACTACTCAATAATTGTTACAGTAATTACTGTTCAATATTTTATTTTATTGATTCAATAATTGCTACGTTGAAATTTTATATTATTGTTGTTCAATAATTGTCACTGCACAGTATTTCCCATTATCAGATCAATAATTCATATTATTTGAATAATATTATTAGATAACATTATTGGCAATGTCTAGAAAGTTCTGTCTAAGGAGAGGTTTGGTCATCTAATTGCGCGCCAGTAAGGAGAAATCCTTATTGGAAAGCCCCCTCTTTCCTGGGAACGGCCTGATTGTCATAAATGTGATTCTGTAATATTATTTGTGAATAATTAATTATTGATTCATATGATAAGGAAATATTTATATTATGTGGATATAAATGAGGGATATATTTTTGTGGTTAAAAATAAAGGAGTTAATGTTGAGGTTTTTATCCGTATTTTTGTCGGAATGGAGGTATTAAAAATCAGGGTTTTTGAGATATTTTGCGGGGGTTATAATTTTTAATCCGACCGTTGGATCGTGGTAATTTTTGGATATGTTATACATATATAAGTTGAGTATATGCCCACAAATTTTGAACCGTTAAAAATGAACGTATGATTTATTATGAATTTTACGAGATGACTGGTTCAGAAATTGTTGAATTTTCGGAGTTTATCATTTTGGTGGAAAATTCTAGAATTGGTGGGCCCCACTTGTGGTTGGTGAAGAAATGTGCTGAATTATATTTCAAATGTGGTGGGTGGGAATAGTAGCAGGTAAAGCCATCAGGTTGCAGGTCAAACCTACCAAAATTTTCCTATAAATAGAGGGCTAAGTTAGAATTGAAAATCACACCAGAAACATAAGCTTTCTCTCTTTCTCTCTCTATATTATGAAGCATATTTTGTGAGTTTTTAGATACTTGGTGAGTTGCTATTCATCAGTGCAAGTTTTCTTCAGCATCATATCCGATATCCAGTCAGAAGTACTGCTCTTTTGAGGTAAGGGATAGTAATGGATTTTAAGGGTTGTTATGATTTTCAGTTTCGTAATTTTTCTGATCTTCAAAAATTATGGAAAAATTTGAAATGATATTTTGATGAGTTTTATTGATTGTGTCCAAAAATGGTGATTTTTGGATGTATAGATTAAGAGTTATGAATCTTACGGGAAAAGACTATTTTAAAAGTAACCGCTTATAATTCCTTGTGGTTAACTCCAAAATTGATGAAATTTTTATTGGGAGTACATGTGTATGATAGAAGTATACTCTGTAAATTTCAGAATTTTTGGACAAAAGTACAATTTTTGATAAATGTCTAAATATTCGGTGGTTTTGGCCATATGAAAAATAGTAAATGACTTTTAAAAATTCTGAGAAAAATATATGTTCACTATGGGACTATATTATGCTAAATCTCAGAAAAAAAATATTTTTGGAACTGATTTGGTATTTTTCATGAAAATGGTCTAGTTATGAGTAAATAAATTAAATATGTTTTGTGAAGAAAGAAAATTGGAAAATAGGATTTTATGGCTTGAGAATCCTATATGAGGTATATGCAGATTTTTGATGAGGGTTTTGGTTATTGATGATGAAATTGTAAGAGTTGACATTTTATGATGATTAAATGCATTAATTAGTAAAGTGTAAACAATTAAAATAAATTGTTTATAAATTTAAGTAATGTTATTCTTTCAATATCATTATACCGAAATATTGGTATGGATTTTATTGTGGAATTTCTATCTTTTGTGTCGGGGTTACTATTCATGAGTTACTATTCACGATTTACTATTCATGAGTTACGAATATTACTCTTGAGATTAAAACTATATGTTGATCATATTATTTTTATCATCATATATAACATTTTTATAACCCTGATGTTGAAATTCTCTTTCACTGGAGTGTAAAGATGGGTAGATTATTGGTATGATCATGACTAGGGTTCTCTTTGGCCTGTAGTGCAAAGTTGAATTGTGACTGGTATGATCATGACCATTGAATTTATAATTGAATATCTTAAGCTTAAGTGCAAAGGTGAATTGATCAACATGGTTATAATTATTGTTTATATAAATTCTGAAATGATTATATATTTCTTTGAGATATGAATATATTTGGCCTGTAGTGCAAATATGAATTATTGATGAATATCTTTGGCATGTAGTGCAAAGATGGCCTGTTGATGAATATCTTTGGCCTGTAGTGCAAAGATGAACTGTTGTTGAATATCTTTGGCCCGTAGTGCAAAGATGGTTTGTTGATGAATATCTTTGGCCCGTAGTGCAAAGATGGATTTGTTAGTATGATTATAAACAGGAACTGTGATTTGGTATAACCATGATCTTTGATGTTTCAGGTAAAGACAGGAGATGAAAATATTCTTCGTCCTGGGTGCGAAGAAAAATATATAGTCACAATTATGATTATGAGTTATTCATATGATTGTGGAAAGGAACTGTTGAGTGATGTTACATGGATAAAATATTATTGGTGGATTTTTAACATGGAGAAGATAATAGACTTTATAGTCTATTTGACTCTTCTAATGGATTGCTCGTTCCGCTGCAACTATGGTTAAAATTTTTATCATTTACCATATATTCTAAATCTCTGATTTATTGTTGATGAAGGCTATTGATAATTGAATTATCTTTAGTCATGATATTCTTTACTGAGCTAGTTGTGCTCACCCTTTTGCTTCACAATTCCTTTCAGGTAATAAGAGTGTAGCTGGGTCGAGCGGGGGTAACAAGGGAATAGAACGGTGGTCATCATTTAGTAGTTATATTTGGTGAAGAAAATAGGGTGAGGCGAACCCAACGTTGGAAGGGTGTTTTGTCACTATCATACAAGATGTCTAATGACATACAACCTCGTGTCATCATAAGACAGGGTTGTGCTCATCCACTTGCTGAGTATATCTATGGGCACTACCTATATAATCTTGGTGTTTGTTTGAAGTATAATTCTCAATTAGAGACAGTGGAGATAATGATAAGTCAAGAGAAGACTCACCATTGGGAAGAATATGATAGTAATCTTCTCGTTTTTCTTTGGGGTCTATTGGGTCAACCAAGGATAATTCTGTGGCCATATGATATCTATCATAACCTAGACGCGTGGCCTCCCATGTACGAAGGTTTCCTTAAGCACTTCCCAAAGATTCTAATTTCTAAAACAGTTTTTGACTATACCTTTATGTAAGGTGTTATTGTGAGGTGATGTCCACGGTTGGAACATGAGTCACATTTGGTATATATTTGTATCCAAACTCACAGCATATGTGTTGTTGTATTTTGCACGACAATTGTTGTAATAAAGTTGTAGTTGTTTTCTGTACCATGTATTTGACGACTCAGAATGGGTTGGGTGGAATGGACCTATTTTGGGGTCGTTACATTTGGTATCAGAGCTATAAGTAAAGAGCCCCGAGCCTCTCGCTGGTGACTTCCTGTTGATGGGGGATGCACCGAAGCCAGACTCTCCGTAGGGGACGTCGTTCTGCGGTGACAAACTGATAGGTATCAATGTAAGGTGCTGACATAGGTTGGTGTCCTGAGTTGCATTTGGTATCAGAGCTTAGGGATATGATCTCTGGCGGAGATCGGGAAATACAACTAGGAGGAGAGAGACGAGTAAATCCTTCGCTAGTGTGTCCTACCTAAGCGTATTTATTGGTCAGTCATACTATCGGGATATGATGTGAAATGTTAATTTGTTAAATTAACCCTTGTTTTGAAGCTGTATTCTAGAATGATATTTGAAATACAGGAGATGAGCAATGGAGAAATTATGATGACAGGAAAGATGGAATCTGAAATGAAAGGAAGGTATTCTCAATTCTTTGAAATAACAGGTACGTAAATTTCGGGGACGAAATTTCATAAGGAGGGGAGATTGTAAGACCCCGAATTTTATGAAATAAAAGTATTCAATTTTTCTTATAATTACTATTCAGTAAATGGTTAAATTGATAAATGTTAAAGTTAAGGGTGATATATGAATTTTTTTCAAAATACACAAGTGGTTATAAAATAATCATTGTTGTCGGGGAATATTCGTTTGGTCGTGGAATATTCTTTCTGTCGGGGAATATTCGTACGACGGCGCAGCTATTTGTGGGCCCCATAACGAATAACTGTCGGATGAAGAAAACGACAAATTTGAGTTTTTACAAATAACGGCGTAGTTGTTACCGTTAACACTGTTGAAATACCCGGTGGTTAAAATACAGTAATACGCGTTATTGCACAGTAGCACACGGTATTGCACAGTATTTTTAAAATTATTGATTCTTACGTAAGAAGGCACTACTCAATAATTGTTACAGTAATTACTGTTCAATATTTTATTTTATTGATTCAATAATTGCTACGTTGAAATTTTATATTATTGTTGTTCAATAATTGTTGCTGCACAGTATTTCCCATTATCAGATCAATAATTCATATTATTTGAATAATATTATTAGATAACATTATTGGCAATGTCTAGAAAGTTCTGTCTAAGGAGAGGTTTGGTCATCTAATTGCGCGCCAGTAAGGAGAAATCCTTATTGGAAAGCCCCCTCTTTCCTGGGAACGGCCTGGTTGTCATAAATGTGATTCTGTAATATTATTTGTGAATAATTAATTATTGATTCATATGATAAGGAAATATTTATTTTATGTGGATATAAATGAGGGATATATTTTTGTGGTTAAAAATGAAGGAGTTAATGTTGAGGTTTTTATCCGTATTTTTGTCGGAATGGAGGTATTAAAAATCAGGGTTTTTGAGATATTTTGCGGGGGTTATAATTTTTAATCCGACCGTTGGATCGTGGTAATTTTTGGATATGTTATACATATATAAGTTGAGTATATGCCCACAAATTTTGAACCGTTAAAAATGAACGTATGATTTATTATGAATTTTACGAGATGACTGGTTCAGAAATTGTTGAATTTTCGGAGTTTATCATTTTGGTGGAAAATTCTAGAATTGGTGGGCCCCACTTGTGGTTGGTGAAGAAATGTGCTGAATTATATTTCAAATGTGGTGGGTGGGAATAGTAGCAGGTAAAGCCATCAGGTTGCAGGTCAAACCTACCAAAATTTTCCTATAAATAGAGGGCTAAGTTAGAATTGAAAATCACACCAGAAACATAAGCTTTCTCTCTTTCTCTCTCTATATTATGAAGCATATTTTGTGAGTTTTTAGATACTTGGTGAGTTGCTATTCATCAGTGCAAGTTTCCTTCAGCATCATATCCGATATCCAGTCAGAAGTACTGCTCTTTTGAGGTAAGGGATAGTAATGGATTTTAAGGGTTGTTATGATTTTCAGTTTCGTAATTTTTCTGATCTTCAAAAATTCTGGAAAAATTTGAAATGATATTTTGATGAGTTTTATTGATTGTGTCCAAAAATGGTGATTTTTGGATGTATAGATTGAGAGTTATGAATTTTATGGGAAAAGACTATTTTAAAAGTAACCGCTTATAATTCCTTGTGGTTAACTCCAAAATTGATGAAATTTTTATTGGGAGTACATGTATATGATAGAAGTATACTCTGTAAATTTCAGAATTTTTGGACAAAAGTACAATTTTTGATAAATGTCTAAATATTCGGCTATTTTGGCCATATGAAAAATAGTAAATGACTTTTAAAAATTCTGAGAAAAATATATGTTCACTATGGGACTATATTATGCTAAATCTCAGAAAAAAAATATTTTTGGAACTGATTTGGTATTTTTCATGAAAATGGTCTAGTTATGAGTAAATGAATTAAATATGTTTTGTGAAGAAAGAAAATTGAAAAATAGGATTTTATGGCTTGAGAATCCTATATGAGGTATATGCAGATTTTTGATGAGGGTTTTGGTTATTGATGATGAAATTGTAAGAGTTGGCATTTTATGATGATTAAATGCATTAATTAGTAAAGTGTAAACAATTAAAATAAATTGTTTATAAATTTAAGTAATGTTATTCTTTCAATATCATTATACCGAAATATTGGTATGGATTTTATTGTGGAATTTCTATCTTTTGTGTCGGGGTTACTATTCATGAGTTACTATTCACGATTTACTATTCATGAGTTACGAATATTACTCTTGAGATTAAAACTATATGTTGATCATATTATTTTTATCATCATATATAACATTTTTATAACCCTGATGTTGAAATTCTCTTTCACTGGAGTGTAAAGATGGGTAGATTATTGGTATGATCATGACTAGGGTTCTCTTTGGCCTGTAGTGCAAAGTTGAATTGTGACTGGTATGATCATGACCATTGAATTTATAATTGAATATCTTAAGCTTAAGTGCAAAGGTGAATTGATCAACATGGTTATAATTATTGTTTATATAAATTCTGAAATGATTATATATTTCTTTGAGATATGAATATATTTGGCCTGTAGTGCAAATATGAATTGTTGATGAATATCTTTGGCATGTAGTGCAAAGATGGCCTGTTGATGAATATCTTTGGCCTGTAGTGCAAAGATGAACTGTTGTTGAATATCTTTGGCCCGTAGTGCAAAGATGGTTTGTTGATGAATATCTTTGGCCCGTAGTGCAAAGATGGATTTGTTAGTATGATTATAAACAGGAACTGTGATTTGGTATAACCATGATCTTTGATGTTTCAGGTAAAGACAGGTGATGAAAATATTCTTCGTCCTGGGTGCGAAGAAAAATTTATAGTCACAATTATGATTATGAGTTATTCATATGATTGTGGAAAGGAACTGTTGAGTGATGTTACATGGATAAAATATTGTTGGTGGATTTTTAACATGGAGAAGATAATAGACTTTATAGTCTATTTGACTCTTCTAATGGATTGCTCGTTCCGCTGCAACTATGGTTGAAATTTTTATCATTTACCATATGTTCTAAATCTCTGATTTATTGTTGATGAAGGCTATTGATAATTGAATTATCTTTAGTCATGATATTCTTTACTGAGCTAGTTGTGCTCACCCTTTTGCTTCACAATTCCTTTCAGGTAATAAGAGTGTAGCTGGGTCGAGCGGGGGTAACAAGGGAATAGAACGGTGGTCATCATTTAGTAGTTATATTTGGTGAAGAAAATAGGGTGAGGCGAACCCAACGTTGGAAGGGTGTTTTGTCACTATCATACAAGATGTCTAATGACATACAACCTCGTGTCATCATAAGACAGGGTTGTGCTCATCCACTTGCTGAGTATATCTATGGGCACTACCTATATAATCTTGGTGTTTGTTTGAAGTATAATTCTCAATTAGAGACAGTGGAGATAATGATAAGTCAAGAGAAGACTCACCATTGGGAAGAATATGATAGTAATCTTCTCGTTTTTCTTTGGGGTCTATTGGGTCAACCAAGGATAATTCTGTGGCCATATGATATCTATCATAACCTAGACGCGTGGCCTCCCATGTACGAAGGTTTCCTTGAGCACTTCCCAAAGATTCTAATTTCTAAAACAGTTTTTGACTATACCTTTATGTAAGGTGTTATTGTGAGGTGATGTCCACGGTTGGAACATGAGTCACATTTGGTATATATTTGTATCCAAACTCACAGCATATGTGTTGTTGTATTTTGCACGACAATTGTTGTAATAAAGTTGTAGTTGTTTTCTGTACCATGTATTTGACGACTCAGAATGGGTTGGGTGGAATGGACCTATTTTGGGGTCGTTACATTTGGTATCAGAGCTATAAGTAAAGAGCCCCGAGCCTCTCGCTGGTGACTTCCTGTTGATGGGGGATGCACCGAAGCCAGACTCTCCGTAGGGGACGCCGTTCTGTGGTGGCAAACTGATAGGTATCAATGTAAGGTGCTGACATAGGTTGGTGTCCTGAGTTGCATTTGGTATCAGAGCTTAGGGATATGATCTCTGGCGGAGATCGGGAAATACAACTAGGAGGAGAGAGACGAGTAAATCCTTCGCTAGTGTGTCCTACCTAAGCTTATTTGTTGGTCAGTCATAATATCGGGATATTATGTGATATGTTAATTTGTTAAATTAACCCTTGTTTTGAAGCTGTATTCTAGAATGATATTTGAAATACAGGAGATGAGCAATGGAGAAATTATGATGACAGGAAAGATGGAATCTGAAATGAAAGGAAGGTATTCTCAATTCTTTGAAATACCAGGTACGTAAATTTCGGGGACGAAATTTCATAAGGAGGGGAGATTGTAAGACCCCGAATTTTATGAAATAAAAGTATTCAATTTTTCTTATAATTACTATTCAGTAAATGGTTAAATTGATAAATGTTAAAGTTAAGGGTGATATATGAATTTTTTTCAAAATACACAAGTGGTTATAAAATAATCATTGTTGTCGGGGAATATTCGTTTGGTCGTGGAATATTCTTTCTGTCGGGGAATATTCGTACGACGGCGCAGCTATTTGTGGGCCCCATAACGAATAACTGTCGGATGAAGAAAACGACAAATTTGAGTTTTTACAAATAACGGCGTAGTTGTTACCGTTAACACTGTTGAAATACCCGGTGGTTAAAATACAGTAATACGCGTTATTGCACAGTAGCACACGGTATTGCACAGTATTTTTGAAATTATTGATTCTTACGTAAGAAGGCACTACTCAATAATTGTTACAGTAATTACTGTTCAATATTTTATTTTATTGATTCAATAATTGCTACGTTGAAATTTTATATTATTGTTGTTCAATAATTGTTGCTGCACAGTATTTCCCATTATCAGATCAATAATTCATATTATTTGAATAATATTATTAGATAACATTATTGGCAATGTCTAGAAAGTTCTGTCTAAGGAGAGGTTTGGTCATCTAATTGCGCGCCAGTAAGGAGAAATCCTTATTGGAAAGCCCCCTCTTTCCTGGGAACGGCCTGGTTGTCATAAATGTGATTCTGTAATATTATTTGTGAATAATTAATTATTGATTCATATGATAAGGAAATATTTATTTTATGTGGATATAAATGAGGGATATATTTTTGTGGTTAAAAATGAAGGAGTTAATGTTGAGGTTTTTATCCGTATTTTTGTCGGAATGGAGGTATTAAAAATCAGGGTTTTTGAGATATTTTGCGGGGGTTATAATTTTTAATCCGACCGTTGGATCGTGGTAATTTTTGGATATGTTATACATATATAAGTTGAGTATATGCCCACAAATTTTGAACCGTTAAAAATGAACGTATGATTTATTATGAATTTTACGAGATGACTGGTTCAGAAATTGTTGAATTTTCGGAGTTTATCATTTTGGTGGAAAATTCTAGAATTGGTGGGCCCCACTTGTGGTTGGTGAAGAAATGTGCTGAATTATATTTCAAATGTGGTGGGTGGGAATAGTAGCAGGTAAAGCCATCAGGTTGCAGGTCAAACCTACCAAAATTTTCCTATAAATAGAGGGCTAAGTTAGAATTGAAAATCACACCAGAAACATAAGCTTTCTCTCTTTCTCTCTCTATATTATGAAGCATATTTTGTGAGTTTTTAGATACTTGGTGAGTTGCTATTCATCAGTGCAAGTTTCCTTCAGCATCATATCCGATATCCAGTCAGAAGTACTGCTCTTTTGAGGTAAGGGATAGTAAGGGATTTTAAGGGTTGTTATGATTTTCAGTTTCGTAATTTTTCTGATCTTCAAAAATTCTGGAAAAATTTGAAATGATATTTTGATGAGTTTTATTGATTGTGTCCAAAAATGGTGATTTTTGGATGTATAGATTAAGAGTTATGAATTTTATGAGAAAAGACTATTTTAAAAGTAACCGCTTATAATTCCTTGTGGTTAACACCAAAATTGATGAAATTTTTATTGGGAGTACATGTATATGATAGAAGTATACTCTGTAAATTTCAGAATTTTTGGACAAAAGTACAATTTTTGATAAATGTCTAAATATTCGGCTATTTTGGCCATATGAAAAATAGTAAATGACTTTTAAAAATTCTGAGAAATATATGTTCACTATGGGACTATATTATGCTAAATCTCAGAAAAAAAATATTTTTGGAACTGATTTGGTATTTTTCATGAAAATGGTCTAGTTATGAGTAAATGAATTAAATATGTTTTGTGAAGAAAGAAAATTGAAAAATAGGATTTTATGGCTTGAGAATCCTATATGAGGTATATGCAGATTTTTGATGAGGGTTTTGGTTATTGATGATGAAATTGTAAGAGTTGGCATTTTATGATGATTAAATGCATTAATTAGTAAAGTGTAAACAATTAAAATAAATTGTTTATAAATTTAAGTAATGTTATTCTTTCAATATCATTATACCGAAATATTGGTATGGATTTTATTGTGGAATTTCTATCTTTTGTGTCGGGGTTACTATTCATGAGTTACTATTCACGATTTACTATTCATGAGTTACGAATATTACTCTTGAGATTAAAACTATATGTTGATCATATTATTTTTATCATCATATATAACATTTTTATAACCCTGATGTTGAAATTCTCTTTCACTGGAGTGTAAAGATGGGTAGATTATTGGTATGATCATGACTAGGGTTCTCTTTGGCCTGTAGTGCAAAGTTGAATTGTGACTGGTATGATCATGACCATTGAATTTATAATTGAATATCTTAAGCTTAAGTGCAAAGGTGAATTGATCAACATGGTTATAATTATTGTTTATATAAATTCTGAAATGATTATATATTTCTTTGAGATATGAATATATTTGGCCTGTAGTGCAAATATGAATTGTTGATGAATATCTTTGGCATGTAGTGCAAAGATGGCCTGTTGATGAATATCTTTGGCCTGTAGTGCAAAGATGAACTGTTGTTGAATATCTTTGGCCCGTAGTGCAAAGATGGTTTGTTGATGAATATCTTTGGCCCGTAGTGCAAAGATGGATTTGTTAGTATGATTATAAACAGGAACTGTGATTTGGTATAACCATGATCTTTGATGTTTCAGGTAAAGACAGGTGATGAAAATATTCTTCGTCCTGGGTGCGAAGAAAAATTTATAGTCACAATTATGATTATGAGTTATTCATATGATTGTGGAAAGGAACTGTTGAGTGATGTTACATGGATAAAATATTGTTGGTGGATTTTTAACATGGAGAAGATAATAGACTTTATAGTCTATTTGACTCTTCTAATGGATTGCTCGTTCCGCTGCAACTATGGTTGAAATTTTTATCATTTACCATATGTTCTAAATCTCTGATTTATTGTTGATGAAGGCTATTGATAATTGAATTATCTTTAGTCATGATATTCTTTACTGAGCTAGTTGTGCTCACCCTTTTGCTTCACAATTCCTTTCAGGTAATAAGAGTGTAGCTGGGTCGAGCGGGGGTAACAAGGGAATAGAACGGTGGTCATCATTTAGTAGTTATATTTGGTGAAGAAAATAGGGTGAGGCGAACCCAACGTTGGAAGGGTGTTTTGTCACTATCATACAAGATGTCTAATGACATACAACCTCGTGTCATCATAAGACAGGGTTGTGCTCATCCACTTGCTGAGTATATCTATGGGCACTACCTATATAATCTTGGTGTTTGTTTGAAGTATAATTCTCAATTAGAGACAGTGGAGATAATGATAAGTCAAGAGAAGACTCACCATTGGGAAGAATATGATAGTAATCTTCTCGTTTTTCTTTGGGGTCTATTGGGTCAACCAAGGATAATTCTGTGGCCATATGATATCTATCATAACCTAGACGCGTGGCCTCCCATGTACGAAGGTTTCCTTAAGCACTTCCCAAAGATTCTAATTTCTAAAACAGTTTTTGACTATACCTTTATGTAAGGTGTTATTGTGAGGTGATGTCCACGGTTGGAACATGAGTCACATTTGGTATATATTTGTATCCAAACTCACAGCATATGTGTTGTTGTATTTTGCACGACAATTGTTGTAATAAAGTTGTAGTTGTTTTCTGTACCATGTATTTGACGACTCAGAATGGGTTGGGTGGAATGGACCTATTTTGGGGTCGTTACATTTGGTATCAGAGCTATAAGTAAAGAGCCCCGAGCCTCTCGCTGGTGACTTCCTGTTGATGGGGGATGCACCGAAGCCAGACTCTCCGTAGGGGACGCCGTTCTGTGGTGGCAAACTGATAGGTATCAATGTAAGGTGCTGACATAGGTTGGTGTCCTGAGTTGCATTTGGTATCAGAGCTTAGGGATATGATCTCTGGCGGAGATCGGGAAATACAACTAGGAGGAGAGAGACGAGTAAATCCTTCGCTAGTGTGTCCTACCTAAGCTTATTTGTTGGTCAGTCATAATATCGGGATATTATGTGAAATGTTAATTTGTTAAATTAACCCTTGTTTTGAAGCTGTATTCTAGAATGATATTTGAAATACAGGAGATGAGCAATGGAGAAATTATGATGACAGGAAAGATGAAATCTGAAATGAAAGGAAGGTATTCTCAATTCTTTGAAATACCAGGTACGTAAATTTCGGGGACGAAATTTCATAAGGAGGGGAGATTGTAAGACCCCGAATTTTATGAAATAAAAGTATTCAATTTTTCTTATAATTACTATTCAGTAAATGGTTAAATTGATAAATGTTAAAGTTAAGGGTGATATATGAATTTTTTTCAAAATACACAAGTGGTTATAAAATAATCATTGTTGTCGGGGAATATTCGTTTGGTCGTGGAATATTCTTTCTGTCGGGGAATATTCGTACGACGGCGCAGCTATTTGTGGGCCCCATAACGAATAACTGTCGGATGAAGAAAATGACAAATTTGAGTTTTTACAAATAACGGCGTAGTTGTTACCGTTAACACTGTTGAAATACCCGGTGGTTAAAATACAGTAATACGCGTTATTGCACAGTAGCACACGGTATTGCACAGTATTTTTAAAATTATTGATTCTTACGTAAGAAGGCACTACTCAATAATTGTTACAGTAATTACTGTTCAATATTTTATTTTATTGATTCAATAATTGCTACGTTGAAATTTTATATTATTGTTGTTCAATAATTGTCACTGCACAGTATTTCCCATTATCAGATCAATAATTCATATTATTTGAATAATATTATTAGATAACATTATTGGCAATGACTAGAAAGTTCTGTCTAAGGAGAGGTTTGGTCATCTAATTGCGCGCCAGTAAGGAGAAATCCTTATTGGAAAGCCCCCTCTTTCCTGGGAACGGCCTGGTTGTCATAAATGTGATTCTGTAATATTATTTGTGAATAATTAATTATTGATTCATATGATAAGGAAATATTTATTTTATATGTGGATATAAATGAGGGATATATTTTTGTGGTTAAAAATGAAGGAGTTAATGTTGAGGTTTTTATCCGTATTTTTGTCGGAATGGAGGTATTAAAAATCAGGGTTTTTGAGATATTTTGCGGGGGTTATAATTTTTAATCCGACCGTTGGATCGTGGTAATTTTTGGATATGTTATACATATATAAGTTGAGTATATGCCCACAAATTTTGAACCGTTAAAAATGAACGTATGATTTATTATGAATTTTACGAGATGACTGGTTCAGAAATTGTTGAATTTTCGGAGTTTATCATTTTGGTGGAAAATTCTAGAATTGGTGGGCCCCACTTGTGGTTGGTGAAGAAATGTGCTGAATTATATTTCAAATGTGGTGGGTGGGAATAGTAGCAGGTAAAGCCATCAGGTTGCAGGTCAAACCTACCAAAATTTTCCTATAAATAGAGGGCTAAGTTAGAATTGAAAATCACACCAGAAACATAAGCTTTCTCTCTTTCTCTCTCTATATTATGAAGCATATTTTGTGAGTTTTTAGATACTTGGTGAGTTGCTATTCATCAGTGCAAGTTTCCTTCAGCATCATATCCGATATCCAGTCAGAAGTACTGCTCTTTTGAGGTAAGGGATAGTAATGGATTTTAAGGGTTGTTATGATTTTCAGTTTCGTAATTTTTCTGATCTTCAAAAATTATGGAAAAATTTGAAATGATATTTTGATGAGTTTTATTGATTGTGTCCAAAAATGGTGATTTTTGGATGTATAGATTAAGAGTTATGAATTTTACGAGAAAAGACTATTTTAAAAGTAACCGCTTATAATTCCTTGTGGTTAACTCCAAAATTGATGAAATTTTTATTGGGAGTACATGTATATGATAGAAGTATACTCTGTAAATTTCAGAATTTTTGGACAAAAGTACAATTTTTGATAAATGTCTAAATATTCGGTGGTTTTGGCCATATGAAAAATAGTAAATGACTTTTAAAAATTCTGAGAAAAATATATGTTCACTATGGGACTATATTATGCTAAATCTCAGAAAAAAAATATTTTTGGAACTGATTTGGTATTTTTCATGAAAATGGTCTAGTTATGAGTAAATAATTAAATATGTTTTGTGAAGAAAGAAAATTGGAAAATAGGATTTTATGGCTTGAGAATCCTATATGAGGTATATGCAGATTTTTGATGAGGGTTTTGGTTATTGATGATGAAATTGTAAGAGTTGGCATTTTATGATGATTAAATGCATTAATTAGTAAAGTGTAAACAATTAAAATAAATTGTTTATAAATTTAAGTAATGTTATTCTTTCAATATCATTATACCAAAATATTGGTATGGATTTTATTGTGGAATTTCTATCTTTTGTGTCGGGGTTACTATTCATGAGTTACTATTCACGATTTACTATTCATGAGTTACGAATATTACTCTTGAGATTAAAACTATATGTTGATCATATTATTTTTATCATCATATATAACATTTTTATAACCCTGATGTTGAAATTCTCTTTCACTGGAGTGTAAAGATGGGTAGATTATTGGTATGATCATGACTAGGGTTCTCTTTGGCCTGTAGTGCAAAGTTGAATTGTGACTGGTATGATCATGACCATTGAATTTATAATTGAATATCTTAAGCTTAAGTGCAAAGGTGAATTGATCAACATGGTTATAATTATTGTTTATATAAATTCTGAAATGATTATATATTTCTTTGAGATATGAATATATTTGGCCTGTAGTGCAAATATGAATTATTGATGAATATCTTTGGCATGTAGTGCAAAGATGGCCTGTTGATGAATATCTTTGGCCTGTAGTGCAAAGATGAACTGTTGTTGAATATCTTTGGCCCGTAGTGCAAAGATGGTTTGTTGATGAATATCTTTGGCCCGTAGTGCAAAGATGGATTTGTTAGTATGATTATAAACAGGAACTGTGATTTGGTATAACCATGATCTTTGATGTTTCAGGTAAAGACAGGAGATGAAAATATTCTTCGTCCTGGGTGCGAAGAAAAATTTATAGTCACAATTATGATTATGAGTTATTCATATGATTGTGGAAAGGAACTGTTGAGTGATGTTACATGGATAAAATATTATTGGTGGATTTTTAACATGGAGAAGATAATAGACTTTATAGTCTATTTGACTCTTCTAATGGATTGCTCGTTCCGCTGCAACTATGGTTAAATTTTTTATCTTTTACCATATATTCTAAATCTCTGATTTATTGTTGATGAAGGCTATTGATAATTGAATTATCTTTAGTCATGATATTCTTTACTGAGCTAGTTGTGCTCACCCTTTTGCTTCACAATTCCTTTCAGGTAATAAGAGTGTAGCTGGGTCGAGCGGGGGTAACAAGGGAATAGAACGGTGGTCATCATTTAGTAGTTATATTTGGTGAAGAAAATAGGGTGAGGCGAACCCAACGTTGAAAGGGTGTTTTGTCACTATCATACAAGATGTCTAATGACATACAACCTCGTGTCATCATAAGACAGGGTTGTGCTCATCCACTTGCTGAGTATATCTATGGGCACTACCTATATAATCTTGGTGTTTGTTTGAAGTATAATTCTCAGTTAGAGACAGTGGAGATAATGATAAGTCAAGAGAAGACTCACCATTGGGAAGAATATGATAGTAATCTTCTCGTTTTTCTTTGGGGTCTATTGGGTCAACCAAGGATAATTCTGTGGCCATATGATATCTATCATAACCTAGACGCGTGGCCTCCCATGTACGAAGATTTCCTTAAGCACTTCCTAAAGATTCTAATTTCTAAAACAGTTTTTGACTATACCTTTATGTAAGGTGTTATTGTGAGGTGATGTCCACGGTTGGAACATGAGTCACATTTGGTATATATTTGTATCCAAACTCACAGCATATGTGTTGTTGTATTTTGCACGACAATTGTTGTAATAAAGTTGTAGTTGTTTTCTGTACCATGTATTTGACGACTCAGAATGGGTTGGGTGGAATGGGCCTATTTTGGGGTCGTTACATAAACTGTTAACCCTTTTATAACCATTTAGATTCAATCATAGCAGTTAATAAAGTTCATTCATGGCAGTTTAATAATATTCATCCATGGTAGTTCATATATAATCCATTCATGGCAGTTCATATATAGCAGTTATATAATCATATTTTTCTTCTCCCCCTTTGGCATCACAAAAAGTGACGGGGTAAAAGAAAAGAGTGAACCTGCAGAAAATAATGTTAGAAATCCTGCAAAGAGAGTTAGTTAAAATTTATATAAGCCGAGCAATAGTAAGTAGTAGTAGTAGTAGTAATAGTTAGCAGTAGTAGTAGAGGGGAGAGGGATTAAGGATTACATGCAGCTAAATAGTTAGTTGAGTTAGTGTAAAGTCAGATTTCCTCAAGATCGAGAGGAGAGAAATGAGACAGATCAGGAATATTTCCTTCAGGATCAGCTAGTGGTGGCAGATTAAGATGAGACACGATGTTGCTGGTAGGGACTAATTGAGTCTGAGTGGACAAAGGAAGGTCCAAATAGTGAAAGATATGTATAAGAAGGAGGCCAAAACCAAGGCAATTGTTTTGAAAACAGTATTCAAATGAAGACAACAGGAAATATGCCAGATTATAGGGCATGCATTCATTTAACAGACCTTTGATGATTTCTAGATCAAAAGGTAACATTTTCCGATCATCACGTATAGGCATAAAATTTTTTCTTAGAAACTCGAGACCAACTTTGCATGGATAGTCAAATAAAAGAGCTGGTACCAGTTGATTAGTGACCACAGATAAGTTAAACTTGAATAGCATGCATTCATCTACAGATATCCCAGATGGATGAAGATATAAATTAAGCCTAGGTAATTCAAGAGTGGAAGGATGCAACTGAAGGGCATGAACAAGAAATAATTCATCTATGATGTAAGTCTGTCCTTGAATACAAGTAGTAATGGTTTTTAATAAACCAGAGGAGTCATGTGAAAACTCCATATGAGCATAAAATTCGGCCACAAGACTGGGAAAAATAGACTTGTCATAGAATGAAATCAAACATTCCCACCTAACATTTTTGAAAATATCAAACAGTTTTGGAAAGCTGTGAAATGTGATGACATTTCCTGGACACAGGTTGTATCTCATAGACTGATATTTTGACTGGGCAGAGGGAGTAGTAAGATGAGGTACAACATTTGAAAATTGAAGTTCAGAATTTAGTGGTAGAACTTTTCTTTTGGAAGAAAAAAGATTAGTCATGATAAGTATTGATGTAGGAAGAATAGGGGAAATGATTACACTAAGGAGAGATTGCACAAATGAATGCATATTTTTGAAATGACTGATATATATAGAGAGGGAAAAGAAAGATGATATGCGACAGGTAATATACACTCCAAGCAGCAATTAATAAGTTGAAGTAGGAACAAATAATAAGATTGCACAGTAACGAGGGGCATGAAATATTTAACTTAAATAGTATGGTAAACACTGTTTAAAAACTGTCATTGAAGAAGGAACAATGATCAGCAAAAAAAATCTCCACATGTCATTTGAAGAACACATAGAATAAAAATTTTCAGTCAAACGTAAGAATGATTACTAAATCCAGAAAAAGTTTATAAAACACGGCAAGAAATTATTATTTCAGACACCAATTTTTCAAAGAAGCAGGAAAAGTGCAATATTTCAATATTTATAGCAAATCTGAGATGAAGATATCATATAGCAGTTAATGCAATGAACAACCCGGTGAATATCAGTATTCACCCATTATATAAGACACAAAAATTAACCCAGTGGACATCAGTATCCACACAACTAAGAATATATAGAGAGATAGAGAGATTATACCTGAGTTGGTATCAATAATATAACAGTTTTAGTATTCTAAGCTCTTCGTCAGACACATTTCGTAGCGAAAGCAACAGCGAACCCAACAAAGATGCAAAGACATATAGATAGGTATTTATATATATATATATATATATATGTATATGTATGTATACGTATAAGGATAAGTAATATGTATATATAAATAGTCTAGATTAAAAATATATGTATATATAAATATTTTGTTATGACGAAATGAATAAAGGTCAGCAAAAATTTTTTTTAAAAAAATTTGTTTAAAAATATGAGGAAATTGAAAAAAAATGGGTTTTTGTTAAAAAAATTAGGGGTTTTTAAAGAGTTTTCAGAAAGTAAGAGAATGTCAGCAGATCGTTTCAGAACTTACCAGTAATTATAGTGACTGTGATAAGGCAGATGAAATTGCTTGCATCGGTAAAATAAGTTAGTAAAAAAAATTGTGAAAAGTTTTAATGTCAGAAGAGTTTTAAAAAAAATGATTTGAACAATAGATATGATTTTGAGTTGAAGCCCTATCATTTGAAAATTTTAACACGATTTATTTTATACAACAGAATGTATTCTGCAAAGAAAATGTTTGTTGACAGAAACCCTAAAAAAATGTTAAAAAATTGAAAGCAAATTTGGTTCAAAGAAGAAACCCTAACCAAAAAAATTTCATAGAGTTAATTTTTCAGAGGTTTAAAAATTTAACACAATCAGCACATGCAAGAGTTCGAGAATCTTAGAAAAAAAATTTGACCGCAACTCTAAAATATTAACAAATTTGAAATAGTTATTAGTGTTTTCATGGGTCGAAAAACAAAACTATATATATATATATATATATATATATATATATATATATATATATATATATATATAGAGAGAGAGAGAGAGAGAGAGAGAGAGAAAGATTTTGAAGAATAAGAAATCAGAGATTTTGTCGACCAACATATATATCTTTTGAACCCAAGACACAGACGACGAAACCAAAAAAATTGAATAACTTAAACAGAGGCGATTAAAAAAACTTTAAGATGCTTAACAAAAAAAGACAGAAAAAATTAGAGCAAGTATGCTTAGATCTGGACAGAAAATCATTTTGATAGAAGTCTTAAGAGAAAAAAAACTTAGCAGGAAATCATGATTAGAAAGAAGAGGAGATCGATATATGAGATAGAATGACGCCTGAGAGGGAAATCAGAGAAGATAGAGGGTAGCCGGAGAGGACAAACTGAGAGACGAGAGAGAGAGAGAATCGGATGAAAGAATAGAGAGGAGAGAGAAAGAGAAGTGAAGAAAATGAATTAAAAAATAAAAATTATATATATAGTTTGTTTTACAAGGAGATCCAACGGTGGAGAAAGTTGAGCATATCATGATCAACAGCTATAACCTAATCTTAGTTGTGTTTCTTTTTAAAACCTGATTCACTAGCTGAGATCAATGTTTAGTCTTGATCGGACGGTTTAGGTGCGTGATCTGTGTGCGTTTGATGCTTGAATTTGATTGGTTGGATCAGTGGGTCGCGACTTGAATGAGTTGGACCATTGGATGTGCATATATATATATATATATATATATATATATATATATATATATATATATAATATACCTTATTTTAACAATGATAAAGTAACCATTTTCATTGGGTAGAGTATTTTAGTTTATATCTTTTATAATTTTAATGATGACAATATTATTGGGTTTATATTAAGTTTAATGGACTTGTATTTTTATTTGTTTGGGTTAGTTTAAATATGTTTAATATGTTGGTTGACCCAAAATTGTATTAATAGTTCATTTAGCTGTTAAACTCAAAGGTGTTAGTTTTGCTAAAAGATTTGTTTGATATATATTGTTTAGAATTAAATTTAGATATATTATTTGAAAAGGAGTCTGTTTAGGAAGCAGTCTTCGGTAACTAGTGATTGGAGAGAATCAAATCTGATTATTTCTCATTCCTTTATTTAAGCTATTTTGGTCTAACTAGGATATTTTATATCTAATATATCCGTTGATTTCTTTTATTACTAAAAAATTGGGATATACCAATTGTGAGATGAGATATTCATGTTAACTTCCTTTTTGAACCCGTTGGTCAATATCAGAGGATAATAGAGACATATCAGCTAAGGATCTTTTGCTAAAGTTAAAATATAGTCGTTAGTTCCAAGCTTATATATATACTATCCTTTTCAGCTAAAACAGGTACAGATACTTGAAGCTTATATCAGTAATAATCCAGAGATTATCAAAGCTATTTTCAACTATATATTGTATTGATTATTAATTCTTCTTAGCTGAAAATTAAGAGCCAATTGTATTCAAAATTCTTTGTATTCTGAATTCAAGCACTGTTAGGCTTGATTGATCCAATAGTGGAAAGAGTCTGTTCAAAGAGAGCTTTCAAGGTTATAGAGGTGCAAAGAGTGCAGAGGTGTCCATCGCATGGCAAAGATTTATTTGAACAAATAGTTCTTTTTATTGTATTTAATTGAGTTTTAAAATTAGTAAAAAGAGTCTCCAATATCATTTGGTATTGGTCGTGGACGTAGGCCACTAGACTAGAGGTTAGGGGCTGAATCACGTATAAATCTTGATATGATTTCTATTATGCTCTTTTCTTTAATCTGCATATTTATTCTGCATATTTTGTTCAGGTTTGTGCTTGAAGTTACACTAAATTAGACAGGGTATCATGCCCGATTATATTTGACGAAGAACATATACTAAAACAGACAGGATTACATGTCCGATTATAATCTGTAGCAGTAAAATAAAAATTTGACCAATGTAGATCACTTTTGGCATTTACACCTATTCACCTATTGACCACTGTAGACAAGTGTTGTGAGACTCCAGATTTTATGAATAAATATTTAATATTCTCGAAATATTTTTTTTTATTTTTTTTATATTATGATATGAATTTGATATAATGTTATAGTTGTGGATAGTATTTATAAATTTTGTAAAGTATGCAAGTTGTTATATAATATTCGATTGGTCGAAAAATATTTTTTTTGTCGGAGAATATCTGTACGACGGTATAATCATTGGTGGACCCCACAACGAAATTATTGTCGGATTGAGAAAACGACAAAAATATTTTATGGAAATAACGACGGAAGTTTTACCGTTAACTGTTGAAACACCAGGTGTTAAAAGTACAGTAATACGCGTGGTTGCATAGTAGCACACGGTATTGATTATTCATGCTTATGTGAGAAGTCACCCAGTATTATTCAATCGGGTATTCGGGACACTTTTTGTGTCGGAGTACTATTCACGAGTTACTATTCACCCAAATATTATTCACTCGGGTATTTGGGGTACTTTTCGTATCGGAGAACTATTCACGAGTTACTATTCATGAGTTATAATATTAATGATGAATGTTGTTCGGAGTTGAATTTGGAGACGCGGACGTGATATTTGAGTCCGGAACGTCGAAATTAGTAAAAATAGTCTATAAACACAAAATTTTTCGAAATTCACTATTTGGTCAAAAAGTCAGTAGTTGACTTTTTCGAAAAAAATGTCAAACTTTAAAATTTCAAAATTTATATTTTTGATAAAAATGGTTTCATTATGTTTGAATTGTTTGTGTTAGTAAAAAACGACATTTATTTCGATAATAATTGATATCTGGAGGTTATATTGATCAATCGGGTATTTAACCGGATAAATAAGCAATTGATTGCTATTATTTCACATGATTATAACTATTTGTTCACATGTTATACTATTGACTCACATTCTTGTTACTATTAGGGGAGTTGGTGCAAGATTGATAATACTTGCATGACTAAGTTAAAAATGGAGGTATAGAGGGAGGTGCTATATTGTAATTAATTTTTCACATGTTTAGAACTATTGAGTCACATGATTTTACTATTGATTCACATGATTTACTATTTGGGGAGTTGGTGCAAGTTTGATAATACTTGAATGATTGAATTAAAAATGAAAGAAAAGTTGAAAGTATTGTACTATAATATTTCGAGCCCCAAAACGTGCAATTATCGAAACTATGTTTTCCTATAAATAGAAGCTCATTCTTCCTTCATTTTTCACCAATTCACTAAAGCTTTAGAGCCATTATTATAGAGAGAAATTATAGAAAGAAGCTATAGAGAGGAAATCTCAACCCTCGATTTAATTGGCCCATTTGAAATTCTCGATCAAGTAGGAACTGTGGCTTATAGACTCGTTTTACCGCCAAGTATGTCGCGTGTTTATAACGTTTTTAACGTGTCGATGATATGTAAAAATGTGGACGACCCGAACCACATTATTAATTTAGAACCGGACGAGATAGCAGAAGATTTAACGCATGAGGAGATACATGTTAACATCTTGGATAAGAAGAATCGTATTCAACACTCAAAGGTTATACCTCAAGAGTTAGAATCTGACAAGGTATCCTCACCTCTTCAGCATTCCAGGTACGTACGTAAATTGCGAGGGCGAAATTCTATAAGGAGGAGAGATTGTGAGACCCCAGATTTTATGAATAAATATTTAATATTCTCGAAATATTTTTGTTTTTATTTTTTTTTATATTATGGTATGGATTTGATATAATGTTATATTTGTGGGTAGTATTTATAAATTTTATAAAGTATGCAAGTTGTTATATAATATTCGATTGGTCGGAGAATATTTTTTTTGTCGGAGAATATCCGTACGACGATATAATCATTGGTGGACCCCACAACAGAATTATTGTTGGATTGAGAAAACGACAAAAATATTTTATGGAAATAACAGCGAAAGTTTTACCGTTAACTGTTGAAACACCCGGTGTTAAAAGTACAGTAATACGCGTGGTTGCATAGTAGCACACGGTATTGATTATTGATGCTTATGTGAGAAGTCACCCAGTATTGTTCAATCGGGTATTCGGGGCACTTTTTGTGTCAGAGTACTATTCACGAGTTACTATTCATGAGTTACTATTCACGGGTTACTATTCACCCGAATATTATTCACTCGGGTATTTGGGGTACTTTTCGTGTCGGAGTACTATTCACGAGTTATAATATTAATGATGAATGTTGTTCGTAGTTGAATTTGGAGATGCGGACGTGATATTTGAGTCCGGAACGTCGAAATTAGTAAAAATAATCTATAAACACAAAATTTTCCGAAATTCACTATTTGGTCAAAAAGTCAATAGTTGACTTTTTAGGAAAAAAAGTCAAACTTCGAAATTTCAAAATTTATATTTTTGATAAAAATGGTTTCATTATGTTGGAATTGTTTGTGTTAGTGAAAATCGACATTTATTTCGATAATAATTGATATCTTGAGGTTATATTGACCAATCGGGTATTTAACCGGATAAATGAGCAATTGATTGTTATTATTTCACATGATTATAACTATTTGTTCACATGTTATACTATTGACTCACATTCTTGTTACTATTAGGGGAGTTGGTGCAAGATTGATAATACTTGCATGACTAAGTTAAAAATGGAGGTATAGAGGGAGGTACTATATTGTAATTAATTTTTCACATGTTTAGAACTATTGAGTCACATGATTTTACTATTGATTCACATGATTTACTATTAGGTGAGTTGGTGCAAGTTTGATAATACTTGAATGATTGAATTAAAAATGAAAGAAAAGTTGGAAGTATTGTACTATAATATTTCGAGCCCCAAAACGTGCAATTATCGAAACTATGTTTTCCTATAAATAGAAGCTCATTCTTCCTTTATTTTTCACCAATTCACTAAAGCTTTAGAGCCATTATTATAGAGAGAAATTATAGAAAGAAGCTATAGAGAGAAAATCTATAGAAGAAGAGAAGTCTGCTCCCTCACTACTCCTATATCTAGTTTCTTTCAAAGGTAGGGAATATTATTTCTTTCTTTCATCTTCATGAAGAGAACTTCTGTTGTTCCATTCTTTGTTATTATGTTGGAATAACCTGTTTATGCGAAGTACCGTATACTTGGTGAAATTATTCTATTATTCCATTCCTTATTATTCTGCTGGAACATCCTGTCTGTGCGTTCTACGCCGGACCTAGTTCCGTCTTTACTATTCTGTTGGAATATCCTGTCTGTGCGTTCTACACTGGACCTGGTTCCGTCTTTACTATTCTGTTGGAATATCCTGTCTGTGCGGTTTACGCCGGACCTGGTTCCGTTATTTATTATTTTGTTGGAATAACCTGCCTATGCGGTCTATCGCATGCCTGGTGATTTCTTTTGTTATTTCATTCTTTATTATACTCAGTTGGTTACGTTTTAACTTCTATACTCCATGAAATTAGTAGAATATCCTTGAAATTGCGGTTCATCCAGTATCTTTTCATGAAAATATTCTTCTAAGTATTCTTGAATTTTACTCCACAAAGCAGTATCATGTTGACAATTTGGACGTTGTTAATTCTTGGATAAATTAATTCTTGAACTTGTTTTATTGAATTCTTATATCATTGTCATCATCCTCATGTTTATAAAATGTTGAAAGTCATATGTGGCCTATAGTGCATAGATGGACTTGGTATGATTATGACCAGGGATTATTCGGTGTAATCATGACCGTAATGTTACAAATGATGTGGTAAAAAATCCTCATTTGCCGTAGTGCATTAATGGACAGTTTTTGGTATGATTATGGCTATGGATTCTCTTTGGTCGTAGTGCAAAGATGAATTCTTTTATGGCATGATCAGGACCGTTGATGAAAACATGATTATCTTTAGCCGTAGTGCATGGATAATTCGTGGTCGTGATACTAAAGAATATCCTTGGCCGTAGTGCAGGGGTGATTCGATGATGTGGATTATTTATTAAGCTGAGTCCCAACGATAAAAGTCATGAAAAACCTTTTAAATCATAAAAGATAGTAGATTTTATTTTCTACTTGACTCTTTTAATGGATTGCTTGTTCCGCTGCAGTTAAACTTGATGTCTATTATATTTTATCAGTTTAACATTGTTGGAAACTAATGATAATTTATTCTGCATTATCTTAGTCATAATATTTCTTACTGGGCTAGTTGAGCTCACCCTTTTGCTTTCATTGTTCTCTTCAGGAAATGAGAATATAGCTGGGACGAGTCGGGGAACGGAGTGATGGTCCAGAGAATAGCATTAGTAGTCCTCACTATTCTGTGAAATAGTGTGATAATAATTGTAATGAGGACTCCTTTTGAGTTTGTATAATCTCTAGTAGACAATATTTGTATTCAAACTCACAGTTTATGTTTTGTCGTGTTGTACACGACAGTTGTATTAGTAAGATGTATTTGAATTCTGTACCATGTATCTGGCGACCTAAGATGGGTGATGTATACCTAATTTTGGGGACGTCACAAGTGTGCTTATTATAGAATTACATTTGGAATCAAAGCAAGGCTATACTAATATTGATCTTTGCAGGTCGTATGGAAAGATCATATGGCACACCTCAATTTTCATAAAGGTCAATCCACAAGTCGGTCATCTATGTTGCTAGGAAGAGAGAACTTCAAATTTTGAAAATTCATAATGAAGATTTATCTCAAGAGAGACCCATGGGAGTGATGGGTGGTTGATAATGGACCCGTAATTCCAAGACATGATGATGGTAGACTCAAGACTCTCATGGAAATGGATGCAAACGAAAGCTACATGTTTTCCTACAACTCAAGAGCCATGAACATCTTGCTTAGCGTAATGGTCCAAGTTGAAATTGATAAAGTTTTAGCATGTAACACAATAAAAGAAATATGGGATACTATCTTGGCAAGCCCCAAATGTACTTCCAAAGTCAAAGAGGTGAAGTTGAGTATGCTAATGCAAGACTATGAGCTATTCAAGTTAGAAAATGATGAAACAATCAATGAAGCTCAAACGAGGTTCCTCACACTAATGAACTCTCTCAGCATGTTAGGGAGAAAAATTGAACAAAAGGAAATCAATAGAAAGCTGTTGAGAATAATGCCCAAATGGTTCGCTCCAAAAGTCACCACTTTACAAGACTCGTCAACAATTAGCAACATGGAAATGCTCACCCTCAGTTTGAAAAGCAACTGAGGAGGTATGATGATGAAGATGAGACACCAATAAAGAAGACATTGACACTTCAAGCCGAGAGCAACAATGGAGGTGATTACGAAAATTTTGATGAAGAAATTGAAATACTCTCAAGAAAACTCAAGAGACTGCTTTAAAGGAAGCAATAAAGGAAGAATAAAAAAGGTAGCTTAACTCCAATGAGTAAGTCGAAAACAGAACAAGAAGAAGAAATTGGTCAACTCTGTTTCATGGGACTAGAAGATGATGGTCAACGTGAGGTAAACAATTTTCATTTTAATGAAACTTTTGAAATATATATGCCTGATTATATTGCTTTACAAAATGAAAATCAATAGCTCAAAAAGAAAACTGGTTATTTTAATAACTGCGTAAATGAGCTAATGAATGAAGTTGAGTCACTTATTGAAAAGAAAAAAAATGAATTTCTTAAAAATGAAAATAAGATTTTAAAATAAAAATAAAAAATGAGAGATATATAAATAGATGCTTTTAATGATGAATGTGAAACATAGTGATAATGTAACAAATGCAGAAATAGTATCTTTGAAAAAGGACCTTGCAAAATTTGTACAAGGAGAAGAAAAGTTAAATGTAATGTTAGGTGCTAAAAGATCTAGCATTGATAAATAAGGAATTGAGTATAATCCTATTAAAAATATGGAAAATAGAACTAATGATAATATTAGAATGATAAATAGTAAACCAAGGTTTAAGCCACTTTAGTCACCGTTTGTTACTTGTAAAAATGTGGTCTTCAAAGTCATTTTGATTCTAATTGTAATAAAATTAAAATAAAACAAATTTGGGTAAAAAAATGTGATTTATATGCTACTAACCAAAAGGACCCAAGAAGATTTGAGCACCAAAAAGGTAGAGACTATTTGTTTATTTTGTAGATATCTCAAGGTCAAAATGGAGACAAATAATACTTTACTTTGAGAGACTACACTAAGGAGAACATATATCAAGCTTATTATTGGTAAAAATAACAATGTCGACATATAGGTAACAAAACACAAAGGTATGATTATTTCTTTTTCTTACTATATGTGATATTGTTATAAGCTTGCATTAGTTTCCTTCTTTATCTTTGCGCTTATTTATTGATGTCAAAGGGGGAAAGATAACAAAATTCTGGAATTATGGTGGTTTTAAAAAGTTCGTTCTTATAAATTATTTTTTGGTGATGTCAAAGCGGGAGAGATAACTAAATTGATATGCAACTTGTGCATGGTCTTATTTCTTTTTGATAATGACAAAGGGGGAGAGATATTTTGGGTACTTTGAATGTGATTGTCTGGCTTAATCATAATTGATTTATGACAGATATATTACTGGATATATTGATAGTTTATATGCTCAAATTATTTATTGTTCATTAATATGTATAATCTTAGGGAGAGTCGTATATTTTTTAGGGGGATCATGTTAATTAAATGACATTATGTATTGTCATCATAAAAAATGGGGAGAATGTTGGTTTATATCTTTTATGATCTTAATGATGAAAATATTATTGGGTTTGTATTAAATTTAATGGACTTATGTTTTTATTCCTTTGGGCTAGTTTATATATGTTTAATATGTTGGTTGACCCAAAATTGTATTAATAGTTCATTTAGCTATTAAACTCAGAGGTGTTAGTTTTGCAAAAATATTTACTTGATATATATTGTTTAGAATTAAATTCAGATATATTATTTGAAAAGGAGTCTGTTAAGGAAACAGTCTTTGGTAACTAGTGATTAGAGAGAATCAAATCTGATTATTTCTCATTCCTTTATTTAAGCTATTTTGGTTTAACTAGGATATTTTATATCTAATATATCCGTTGATTTCTTTTGTTGCTAAAAATTGGGATATACCAATTGTGATATGAGATATTCATGATAACTTCTTTTTTGAACCCGTTGGTCAATATCAGAGGATAACAGAGACATATCAGCTAAGGATCTTTTGCTAAAGTTAAAATATAGTCGTTAGTTCCAAGCTTATTTATATATACTATCCTTTTCGACTAAAACAGGTACAAAGACTTGAAGCTTATATCAGTAATAATCTAGAGATTATTAAAGCTATTTTCTGCTATATATTGTATTGATTATTAATTCTTCTCAGCTGGAAATTAAGAGCCAATTGTATTTAAAATTCTTTGTATTATGAATTTAAGCACTGTTAGGCTTGATTGATCCAATAGTGGATATAGTATGTTCAAAGAGTGTTTTCAAGGTTGCAAAAGAGGCAGAGGTGTCCATCGCAGTGGAAAGCTCTATTTGAATAGGGAGTTCTTTTTTATTATATGTAATTGATTTTTAAAATTAATAAAAAGAGTCTGTGAGACCCCAAATTTTATGAAATAAAAGTTTTCAATTTTTCTATTTTGGTATATAGTTAAATTGATAAAAGTTTAAAGTTAAAGGTAATATGTGAATTTTTTTTTCAAAGTAAGCAAGTTGATATAAAATATTCGTTGTGTCGGGGAATATTCGATTAGTCGGGAAATATTCTATTTGTCGAAAAATATTCGTACGACGACACAATCATTGGTGGACCCCACAAAGGAAATATTGTCGGAATGAAAAAACGACAAAAATACTTTATGAAAATAACGACGGAAGTTTTACCATTAATACTGTTGAACTACTCGGTAGTAAAAGTACAGTAATACGCATAGTTGCATAGTAGCACACGGTATTGATTATTGATGCTTACATGATAAGTCACTCAGTTTTGTTTTATTAGTATTATTAATGTAATAAAACAGAAAAGCTTTTTATATAAAGCAGAATACTTTTATAAAGTTATTCATTTTATTAGGCTAATAGTTAAATCTTTTTATATAAAACAGAATACTTTTATAAAGTTATCTGTTTTATTAGACAATAATTAGAATATATTATATTTTATTATGCATAGTATTTGCATAGTGCCTACATAGTATTTGCATAGTAAAATCTTTTATAAAGTTATTCGTTTTATTAGATTATAAATAGAATATATTATATTTTATTTAAAAGATTTTGCTTTAAATATGGACCGTCAGATTAAAGTAAATCAATCAAGACCGTTCACGTGTTAGTTACTATGCAGTCCATTTTTCTATAAATAGAAGCTCATTCCTTCATTATTTTCTTACGAATTCACTGAAACTCTAGAGAGAGAAACTATAGAGAGAAAGAAGAAAAATATTCTGCTACTTCACTACTCCGATATCAAGTTTTTTTACGGTAAGGGATATTATTTGTTGTACCTGTAATGGGTATTATTTCTTTTGTATTCATGAAGAGAACTTCTGTTATTCCATTCTTTATTATTCTGTTGGAATAACCTGTATACGCGAGCTACCCTATACTTGGTGAAATTCTTCTGTTATTCTATTCTTTATTATTCTGTTGGAATATCCTGTCTGTGCGTTTTACGCCGGACCTGGTTCCGTTTTTATTATTCTGTCGGAATATCCTGTCTGTGCTTTACGCCGGACCTGGTTCTATTATTTATTATTTTGTCGGAATATCCTGTCTGTGCGTTTACGCCGGACCTGGTTCCATTATTTATTATTCTGTCGGAATATTCTGTCGGTACATTTACGCATGACCTGGTTCCACTATTTATTTTTCTGTTGGAATAACCTGTCTGTGCGGTCTATCGCATGCTTGGTGATTTCTTTTGTTATTCCATTCTTTATTATACTCAGTTGGTTAAAGTTTTGGCTTTTATATTCCATGAAATTAGTGGAATATCCTTGATATTTGTGCTTCATCTAGTATCTTTTCATGGAAGTATTCTTCTGAGTATTTTCGAATTTTACTCCACAAAGCAGTATCATGTTGACAATTTGGACGTTATTGATTCCTGGATAAATTAATTCTTGAACTTGTTTTATTGAATTATTATGTCATTGTCATCATCCTCATGTTTATATTATGTTGAAAGTCATCTGTGGCCTGTAGTGCATAGATGGACTTGGTATGATTATGACCAGGGATTATTCGGTATAATCATGACCGTAATGTTATAAATGATGTGAAAAAGTCCTCATTGGCCCGTAGTGCATTGATGGACAGTTTTTGGCATGATTATGGCTATGAATTCTCTTCGGCCAAGGGTGCAAAGATGAATTGTTTAATGGCATGATCAGGACCGTTGATGAAAACACGATTTTCTTTGGCCCGTAGTGCATGGTTAATTCGTGGTCGTGATACTAATGAATATCCTTGGCCTGTAGTGCAGGGATGATTCGATGATGTGGATTAATTATTGAGCTGAGTCTCAGCGATGAAATATTAATTCATGGATGTGATAATAATGAATATCTTTGGCCGTAGTGCATGGATAATTCATGGATGTGATACTAACGAATATCCTTGGCCGTAGTGCATGGATAATTCGAAGGTGTGGATTATTTATTAAGCTGAGTCTCAGCGATAAAATATTGGTTATACACTTTTAATTTGTAGAAGATAGTAGATATCATGCTCTACTTGACTCTTCTATAATACAATTATATGTCTTTGGCCGTAGTGCAAAGATGAATTTATTAGTATGATTATGAACAAGAATTGTGATTTGGTATAACCATGATTTTTGATGTTTCAGGTGAATATAGGTGATGAAAATTATCTTTGTCCTTGGTGCGAAGAGGAATTTAGAATCACAATTATGATTATGAGTTATTCATATGATTGTGGACATGAATGGTTGATTGATGTTACAGGGATAAAATATTATTGGTGGACTTTTAACATGGAGAAGATAATAGACCTAATGGTCTATTTGACTCTTCTAATGGATTGCTCGTTCCGCTGCAACTATGGTTGAAAAGTTTTATCAGCTACCATATGTTCTAAATCTCTGATTTATTAATGATGAAGGCTATTGATGATGTAAATTAGCTTTAATTATGATATTCTTTACTGGGCTAGTTGAGCTCACCCTTTTGCTTTCATTGTTCTCTTCAGGAAGTGAGAACGCAGCAGGGACTAGTCGGGGAACGGAGTAACGGTCCAGATGATATCATTAGTAGTCCTCACTATTCTATGAAATAGTGTGATAGCTGTGGAGATTCTCCCTAAACAGTATAGAAAAGTGTATTCTATACATCATTTAGTAGTTATATTTGGTGAATCAAATAGGGTGAGGCGAACCCAACTTTGGAAGGGTGTTTTGCCACTATCATACAGGATGTCTAATGACATACAATCTCGTGTTCTCATAAGACATGGTTGTGCACATTCACTTGCTGAATATATCTATGAGCACTATCTATATGATCTTGGAGTTTATTTGAAGTATAATTTTAACTTGGAGACAACGGAGATATTTATATGTCAAGAGAAGACTCACCATTGGAAAGAAGATGATAGTAATCTTGTTGTTTTTATTTGGGGACTTTTGGGTCAACCAAGGATAATTCTGTGGACATATGATATCTATCATAACCTAGACGTATGGCCTCCCATGTACGAAGGTTTCCTTGAGCACTTCCCAAATATTTTAATTTTTAAAACAGTTTTTGACTATACTTTTATGTAAAGTATCATTGTAAGGTTGTGGTCGAGGTACCATGAGAGTTACATACATTTGTATTAAAACTCATAGTTAACTGTGGTCGTATTCTATACGACAACTCAACAGTTGTATAAATAAAATTGTATTTAAATTTTGTATCATGTATCTAGCGACTCAGAATGGGTGATGTATACCTAATTTTGGGGGCATCACAGAGTCTAATACCATTTGGTATTAGACGTGGATGTAGGCCACTAGACTAAAGGTTAGGGCCTGAACCACGTAAAAATCTTGGTGTGATTTCTGTGATGCTTTTTTATTTAATCTGCATGTTTATTCTGCGTATTTAGTTCATGTTTGTGCTTGAAGTTGTACTAAATCAGACAAAGTATCCTGTCCGATTATATCTGACGAAGAACATATACTAAAATAGACAGGGTTACCTGTTCGATTATAACCTATATCAGTAAAATAAAAAATTGGCCACTGTAAATCACTTTTAACATTTACACCTATTCACCCCTCTTTATGTCTGCTTATTTACAGAATTACATTGTATGTGTTGGATTTTTGAGATTTACTAATAATTTGAATAAGGTATACCATGTGAATATGAATGACTACATTTATATTTTATCCACAAGCCTTATCCAACCATTTCTTTTAATTTCAGTTATGAATTAATTGTAGTTGTGAAAAACATCAGCTGAATTATTCTAATAAGTTGTCAGTAATTAGTTAACATTTCTTAAATGGGTGTATTATACCTTTACACTTACTTTTCAAATCATTCCCTCTGTTGAAAAAATAAAAACATAACATCAAATTCCATCAAATTGCAGATAAGCACACAACTTTAGCAGAATCGCGAATTTTAACTGAGCTAGGAATAGAACCTATAATGAGGAAACTTGGGGGCGGCTTAGGAATAGAACCTGTAATGAACTTGTAATGGGGCTCCTTTTCTTTTTCTTTCTTCTTCTTCTGCTCGACTGTCTGCTTGTTGATGGAGATTAAAAGGATCAGCGACCGCTTTGAACGACCGCATGCGGTCGCTATTTTTTATTGACGTGGATGTATTAGTGACCGATGTGCAATCACTGTTAGCGACCGATGTGCGATCGATGTTAGCAATTGGTCGCAACAAGCCTCCCCCAACAATATTTGTGCCAAATTTATGAAGGCAAATTTCTATCAGCGACCGCAGAGTAGTCGCTACTATCAATAGCGATTAAATTAAATTGTGGTCGCTATTAGTAGTAATAACAACCGAATATTGTGGTTACAGTTAGTTTTGGTCGCTGGTGGGTTATTTTCTTATAGTAAACTAACCACCTGCCACTGCCATTTCTTTAACTTATAAATGCCGGGTTGAATCCATCATCTACATTATTGGAACAGAGGGAGTAATATATTGGAATCAGAATATAATGGGGAATAAAAAGTTCTGCACCTGCTTAGAGATACCAAGTCTCATCCTTTCTTTCCAGCCTTGCTTCTTCAGTAGCTGCATATACGAATGAATGCACCATTAAAACTCATACTTATTGCAAAAAAAAAAAACAGAATGAGTAAAAGACAACCATATATATACATATACACACAAGTATATCAAGAGAGAATATATAGGAGAATACATTACCTGAAACCAAAATAAATATTAGAGGAGGTGATTGGTGTTGGTGCAGAAGAACCCATATCAGCTCAGAACCCTTCTTCAATTTCGTTATTTGGACTCGAATTTGGAAGTTGGGTGCGTGAATAATTAAGAAAATAGGGTTCTTATAAGAGAGAGGAAGAAGAAGAGGTAGGGAAGGGAAGAGGTGGTTTGGAAGTGTTGGGTGTCCACCTATAGGAATTAATTTTGATGATAACAAATAGGTCACTAGGAATAAGAGAAAATACAAAAATATACTATCATCTCCATATGATTTTCCCTATATTTATACATGTTTTAAAATTACTTATTTTCCTACTTTGACTGTGACAATCCGAGTTTTCGTAAAATATTAAAATAAGAATTTAATATATAAAATTCTTAATATGCGATAAGTTTTGAAAATTGGATTACATAAGTGGATTTAAGTTATGGTATGTTGTGACAACCCGATAATTCGTGTAATCTATTATTTGGATTCATAAATATGAATATCTACTAAGATAAATTTTTATAAATATTATTATGTGTAAATGGGATTTTATGAGATTTAAGGTCAAATTAAGACCTAGTATGTGTTTATGTGGTTATGTGTATGTGTTAAGGTTTCATAGATGAAATAAAAATATTTTCAGAGAAAGATGCCAAGCTTAAAAATAAAAACGTCAAGCTTAAAAATATTTTCACCGACGAGCTTTTTGGTATATTTATGAAAAGCAGCTTTGTCGTGCTTAAACTGATATAGCGATTTATGGTGCTTACAAGTTAAGTAACTTGTAAGATACTTAGGCTTAATGATTAAGTAACTAAGAAACCACATTGGACGAATGGGATTAGAGGTCATGTATTTGGTTTTCTATAGCTGGTTAAAATCTAAAGCACGACACAAGTAGGTTGCCACTAATCAGCCCCACAATCAACCAAAAATTCTGACCAAGCTACTTGGAAGATATTTTTAGTTACAAGCTGCATTGTCAAGCTAAAATCTAGCATGAGGTGGCTGACCATAAGCTTTGTCAAGCTTTTAACCTAGCACAGGGTGGCTAACCATAAGCTTTGTCAAGCTTTTAACCTATCACAAGGTGGCTGACCATAAGCCTTGTCAAGCTAAAACCTAGCACGAGGTGGCTAATCATAAGTTTTGTCAAGCTTTTAACCTAAGACGAGGTGGCTGACCATAAGCCTTGTCAGGCTTTTAAACTAGCACAAGGTGGCTGACCATAAGCCTTGTCAATCTTTTAGCCTAGCACGAGGTTGCTGACTATAAGCCTTGTCAAGCTTAATTTAGCAAGAGGTGCCAAGCTTGTTAAAACACGAGACTTAGGGGCTAAGTCTTGAGTTTTCTATAAATTGGCCCTTCATCCTTCACTTAGAACTAACCAATTCGCAACGGCTAAGAGGGGAAACTCTATCAAATTGGAGAGAAAAGAGGGAGAGTTAGCCGAATCAAGAGGGAGAGGATGAAGATCAAGATCAAGGGGTGATTAAAGCTAAAAAGAAGAAGAAGAACGCTTAAGGCAAGTCTTTTAGTTTCTATTTTTTATATGAATTTGATATGGATTGTGTTACAATGAGCATGCTAAATTTCATATGATGTGTATATGAATCTCAAAAGTCAAATTATGACTAGATGTGGTTGAGTTATGGAACTCAATTTGTGATATGTGATATATCATTACAAGAAAAAGCTTTATCAGAGACCGCCTATCAGCGACCGCATACTGTCGCAGATAACCATCAGCGACCGCATGCAGTCGCTGAAAGGCGTCGCACAAAATCTGGTCGCTGAGATGCACATCCGCGACCAGTATTAGCGACCGATATATCTACGACCGCTATGAGCGACCGTAATGACAAATACGGTCGCTAAGCTGAGTCAGCATGGTCCAGGGCCAACGCTGACGTGTTCCACGTGTCAGCGACTGGTATCAACGACCACATCCAGTCGCTGGTATACACAAATAGTTATCCGTCACTATTTACCTATCAGCGACCGCATGTGGTCGCTGATATGGAAAAATAAAAAAAATAGAATTTTGCTGTTTTGCAGAAATCCCAAAAACCTGTACCTATTTTGTACCTGTTTTATCCCAACACACATACCCAACAACAACATACACAATAATATAAACATCCATCGTCCACCAACACATACACCAACTAGTATATAAACCATTCAAAACCAATATGATTTTGAATAAATATAATAACATTTCAAAACTTGTTTAAGTAACATACAAACATCCTAAAATGAATATACAAGTACAAACTTATACTATAACTATAAAACTAATCTAAAGCAGGTACGTCAAGCATCACCGCCTCCTTGATCACCCTGTAATTAACAAAATAATAAAACAAGTTACAAATATATACTAATTATGTTAATATTGGTATATTACGACAATATACAACAAATTGATTTTATACCTCGTCGTCATCCCTGTGTTGTGATGCTGCTGCTGCCGCTACAGCTTCAACTAACTCCTCAGCACTCAGACCCCCCAGATGTCCGCCCAGTATCTTCAGAAGATCCCGATCTTGACAGATAGCTCTCACACAGTTAGCCGGAGTATGAACAGCTGGATGGCTCGATGACTGTGTAGACTGGGTAGAAGAGCAGCCTGAGCCACTGAAGGATGGGCGTCGTCGTTGTCCTTGACCTTTAATATAGTTCTTCTTCACAACAGACGCCCTCTCCCACAACTCTTGATCGATAGACGGACGTGGAGTGCCTTCAGGATAGCGCTCATTCAATAAACGCTTATAAGTGTCCTGTAATCATGTTAACAATTAAATAGTTAAAAATAAATTAATTCTGTAAGCATTAATTAAAGATCAAGTTGATAAAATTTATTACCGCTATCTGGATAGCCTCAGGCAGACCATCACGGGTGGCCACGTACACATCCAGCCAATGGATAGGCTGACCTTGAGACTGAGACTCCTATACAAAAATAACACAATATTACTAAGTAAAAATGGGATATATTTAATACAATTCTTGATTGAAAACATATTAAAACTTGTAAATACGTACCCTGGCAGTGATATGCTGCAACTGTGAAATACTGCCGCCCTTGTATATTCCTTTAGCCTTTGTGCCATCAGATACACCCGAGGCTCTGTTGGTGGCGGCAGTCTTTCGTCTTTTCACCCAGCTCTCAGCTCTCCATTGGGCACACATCTCAGCCCATATGGACTGGGTGCACCACCAGGGGCTATGCTCGTGCATATAATCCTCTCCCTGGCCTAGATGGTCGATCTCGGCATTGTGAATGGCTTTTTGTCGTTCTTTATTCAGGTTTTCCTTGGTGCGGACCGCGCACTTCTGCCAGAATAATGTCTGAATCACCGAAGCATGCGCGTCCTCCCATCTATACATTTTCTACAAATAAAACAACAATAATAACATTACTAAATAATTATCCTTTGAATATTATATTAATATTATCTGTCATAATTATAAAAAACATACCTGAAATTCTGCCCAAACAACATCCTTGTGGGCGATAGGTGTGCTCGCCCACGTAATCACAGCTGTAGGCCAATTCTGTAAACACAGCTGTGATATGCACTTGACGATTTTATTATCTGAAAAATCACTATAATATACAACATCAATTAGCATATATTAAAGCAATTTACATCTAAGTTATAATACTTATGAACATTTTTCAAACTTTTACTTATATAATACTTAAAAAAAATTTGCCAGAGTCTCCCCTACAATATGGACTAGCCACATGCACGACGACATGCATATATGGACATTTCTAGGCACCCAAGACACCAACCAATATAATATCAATCAAAACATTACCAATATACAATAAATGGAATCTTAAATGCTTATATAAAATTGATATATGCGGGACATACGTGCTATTCGGAGGAGGGTGAATCTGAATAAGAATCCGATCATCCGGATTAGTAGGGGCCTTGGGCACATGATTAGGCCCCCTACCCAAGTCGCGCTTTTTCTGCACTGCTTCAGAAGCCATCTGTATATTACAAATTTCAAGATGTTTTGCAGAGTCATATTTGATTACATGTATATATGACAATAAACATGACAGTGATATAAACATGTATATATATGAATATAAAATGACAATAAACAAAAATTGCATTTAAATAGTTTAGTACATAAACATGACAGTGATTTAAACATGTATATATATATATATATATATGAATATAAAATGGCAGTCCATTAAAAAATCTCATATGAAGTGAACTGCACCCAACTCCAAACAAATATACATTCACTTTTTAAACAAAACTAATATAAGAATAACAAGGTAGAACCTCTTCTACAAAAGTACATCAGAAGAACAATAACAACGGTAATGTATCATAAATTGATGACGTGATTTAATTACAACAATATCTGCTTTAATTGATTCCCTCATTTGTTTCAAGTGTCAATGTCTGATTCAGAATCATCTTGTATATGTGTTGCAGATTCATAACCATCATCTTCTTCAGATTCAGTGTCAGATTCAGTCAATAACTCTTCCTCCTCAGTATCAATGTCATCTGACACAAGTATTGACTCAGGATCTAATTCATGTGGTTCATCTCCACCATTTAACTGGATTACTTCATTGTCGTCCTCCACATTTATTATAGTTTGACTATGAATTATCTGCTCTTGGTAAATCTCCCCATCAACTAATTCTACACGACTACGCGCGGGAGTATGAATTACAACTTGCCAATCTGTAGGCGGTCTATCCCTTTTCTTAACAGGACTAGGAGTGTAGTATACTTGTACTGTATATATAGTCATTTCTAGGCACCCAAGACACAAGCCAAGAGAAATATATAAATTCCCAATATAATAAGACTAACACAATAACGATTGAATGCAAATTAAAGCAGTAAAAAGTTCAGGAGTATACTACAAATTCAGAGTTCCAAAAACTCGCACTTTCATTTTTGCAAGCTTCTATCTTTACTTTACACATGAGCTAAATAATTAACTTACTTCTGATTAGAGCACTAGTCTCTTAGTTCTTTAACTTTAGAGTATGATATTGCTTTTGTTCATTAATATCTGTATGGGTTCGGTGAGAAACTAAGCACGCGTTACTTAGTTTATTTTAGCAGTGAATATCTAACGAAATTGAAGTTAGTTTATTTTAGCAATAGAAAACTTCCTAATGGATAGATCTAAAGAATGAACTACAATCTTCAGAGTGTCTTAATTGCTTGGATAGCTTGGATACAACAGTATATTCTATTATTTTTATTATATTTAGTAATGGAACTAAGTAAATGTTATTTAGTTATATTTTATTTTAATTTAATTATATATATATAATGGTATTATATTTAATGTGATATTATATTTTAATTTATATTATATTTATATGATATTATATTTTAATTTTATTATATTACCACCATCATATTTAATCATATTTGAATATGGGTTTTTGTTTGGATGGTAAAGCTTCAATTTGTTGCTTGAAGGTACCTTTTCAAAAATAGATATGGTTCATTTGTTGCACCTCGATCATTTTGTATGTGATAGTTATTTTACTAGATATTTTTAGTAAAGAGTATAGCTTATACCTATTGTTTGTAAATGACACATGTTTATGATCTTGCCTAGTTTTTGTAATGCTAATAAATGTTTCTAAGTCAAATAGTAGGCAACCTTAAAATTTTAAACCAATTTTATCTCTAAATGTGGTTGATTGATTGTTTTACATTTTTGGTGGCAAGCAAGGTCATATCGATAATGAACTGGGCTCATTAATTTTTTGACTTAGTACTATTGACTGCAACAAATTCAATAAACCATTTTCACTTGCAAAGCCACTAACTAGTTGGGCATTTCTACATGCTACAACTCCGCCATACCTAAACACGGAAACAGAACTAGTTGGGCATTTCTTCATAGAGTCTAAATCTCGTAGTACATGAACAAAGGCCTAGTCCCCTACATTTTAATTATCACAAGAAAAGGCTCGATTTTTCTGTTTCCCCAATAAAACAGAATGTTATCTCCACCTCCTAACTGAAAACACCCACACTGCTCTTGTATACTAAAATCACTTCTCCTCCAAATTATTGAAAACATTGCTTTGCTCATTCAAACAAAAACTATCTGAATACAAATTACACAAAGTCATAAATCAAATAAATAGATAATTAGAACTAGGGTAGGTCTGCTAATGTCTTAATCCTAATTCAGTATGTGTACTAAATTAACTCAAGAACTAAAACATTACAGTATGAAGAGAAATTTTTATACTGAAACAACTCTCGGCTCGACAATAAATTAGTACACAATAAATTAGTTACCTGTGGCGGCAGCGATGGCAGTGGACAGTGGCGACGAGGAGCGGCGACGGCGGCGATCAATTTCTCCCTCCCTCCCTCCCTCCCTCCCTCTTCTCTTCTCCCCCTTCTCCCTCTTCTCCCTATTCTGTTCTCTCTCTTTTCTTCTCTCGTTTGTTGAAAGAACGAAAGCCTGAGTCTGAATAAGTTTAAGACGATCAGCGACCGCTACCAGCGACCACATGCGGTCGCTGGTTTTTAATGACGTAGACAAGTTAGCGACCGCCTGCCGTCACTGATATGTATTGGTCGCAAAAAAACAAACGCGCCAACTTTTGGCACCAATTTTTTGGGAGGGAAATTCATCTCAGCGACCGATCAGCGACCGCACGCGGTCGCTGATATTAACTAGCGACTAGATTAAATAACGGTCGCTGATGTTGGTCGCTATTAGTATTATCAGCGACTGGACATGCGGTCGCTGATACTATTGGTCCCTGTTAAGCCTTTTTCTTGTAGTGTATCAGGCATGTGGAATTTACATATATCTTAAACTGATATTTATGTTGAGCATGAAATCGTATAACTGTTTTAAATTGAGATATATGCTGAGCATGAAAATTATATGCTATGTGTGGCATGAAACCTATTAGATTTGCTGAGCTGTCGAGCTCAAACTTGCAAAAATAAACTTTTTACAGGTTACCGATAGAATGCAACATTACTTGCTATCTGGATGATGAAGATTGGACGATATGACAAAGAACAATACTTTCTTTAATTAGAAGTTAATAGTTTTGAAATATGAAAGTAACAATTATGTACTATTGAATGTATTCAATAAATAAGGAAATGTTTACTTTGAAATGAGATGTTTTGTGGTGAATGTTTGTATATGGAATTATAAAGGTAGAATGTCAATACAAAAGAGGTTAAGTATTGATAATTGAACTCTCATAGTTCATTTACTCTTATTATTCGGAATCGTGAAGGTTGCGATTCAGGGAACGTAGGAAAAGAAAGATATATAAAAGAAGTTTTTAATTATTCGCATTTTTCAGTCGATTTTGCATCTAATTTTGATGTAAGGCTAAACTTAGATAGTAGTGAACGCACAAGGTCGAGACTAGTTTCAATCCTAATATTGGGTTAAGTTGGTCCTGATTTTGGGGTCATCACAATTGGTGTCAAAGCTATAGGTTATAAACCTTAGGTAAGCATACCCAAGGCTATAACTGTAACCAAGATAGATGAGAAAGAAAAGGAATGCTAAGTATTTGAGGTTTGAATAATCTTACATGATATTAAAATTCATAAAGAATGCGATAACATGATACACAAAGATTCAAAGAAGAATCTTGAAAAGCCGAAGGATCAGGGAACACCTGACCTAATTTATAGGGAAAAATCACTATGTGGGAGCTGTCGTTTACACTCCTAAATTAAACTCACTTTTACTTTACAAATTCAAACAATTAGCATAGTAGTAAACAAAGATCGATGCCACAGAGAATGATTTATTTTATATTTATCCTATGATTTCTAATGAAAAGGAGATTTTGAATTAATTAACTAAATTAACAAGAATAAACTAATAAGAATAAACAATGAATAAAAAGCTTCAGTTCTTCAGTTCAGTATCACCTTTGTACAACAATACATTAATAGTGTAACATTATTTATCCTTCAATGAAACTAATAGCCCTAGGTAACAACAAGCCCTGCTACCCGAAACTCCCCTTAGATTGTCACTCAATGAAACAAGCTCTTCACAAGATTCTAACAATTATATAACCTAAAACAAGCTCTCTAGATTTAATATAACAGCAGCATTAAGAACTAGGGAATTAGACTATTCCAAGCAACAAACACATAAGCTCAGATTGTTTAACTTGTCTTCTGATAATCATAGCAATACTCAAAAGCTTGTCCACAATCAGGTATTACTAATTACTACTTGTGATTAAAAATAATATCAATTACACGTAATATTATTCCTTGATCTAGCATATGATATTCGTTAACCAACTCAATCTTGCAGAAATTAAATCAGTTAAGCCAAATAACATTCAGAAATTAAATCAGATTATCAAGAATGAATTTCATGTGAGAAGGAATAAATAATGAATACTCAATTAACCATTAATTATAAATAAGGTTCAACATCCCTTAGAACTGAATAAAAAGAACTTAGCTTATGTCTTCAATCCTCTAGTGTTGTAGATGAGAGAATGTAGTAGATGATTGAATGAATAAAACCCTGACTATCATCCTCTATTTATAGTGCTAGTCAAAGTCCAAAATCCTGTGGGAATTAGAAATCCAAATCCTAAAAGGAATTATAAATCATAACTAGTTTCCATAAAGAAATTGAATCCAATTTGGAAATAAATCTCAGTCTAAAGATATTCTAAATCTAATAAAAATATTAATCCAATTCCATGTAGAAATATGCCAAAATCTATTTTTAGAAACTTTCCAAAAATCCAAGATTTTCCAATTTTCCCGCTTCAATTCGCCCATATTTCCTACTGCGACGTCCTTTGGTAAATTGACCATAACTTTTGATCCGAGAAGAGTTACGGGGCCTGCTACCTATCAAATCGAAGATATCGACGAGATCTATAAATTTCTTTAATAAAAAGAGTCCAATACCATTTGGTATACCATTTGGTATTGGACGTGGATGTAGGCCACTAGACTAAAGGTTAGGGGCTGAACCGCGTAAAAATCTTGGTGTGATTTTTGTGATGCTTATTTATTTAATCTGCATGTTTATTCTGCGTATTTAGTTCAGGTTTGTGGTTGAAGTTGCACTAAATCAGACAAAGCATCCTGTCCGATTATATCTGATAAAGAACATATACTAAAATAGACAGGGTTACATGTTCGATTATAACCTATATCAGTAAAATAAAAAATTGGCCACTGTAAATCACTTTTAACATTTACACCTATTCACCCCTCTTTATGTCTTCTTATTTACAGAATTACATTGTATGTGTTGGATTTTTGAGATTTACTAATAATTTGAATAAGGTATACCATGTGAAGATGAATGACTACATTTATATTTTATCCACAAGTTGTAAGAACCCCTTATCCAACCATTTCTGTTAATTTCAACTATGAATTAATTGTAGTTGTGAAAAACATCAGCTGAATTGTTCTAATAAGTTGCCAGTAATTAGTTAACATTTCTTAAATGGGTGTATTATACCTTTACACTTACTTTTCAAATCATTCCCTCTGTTGAAAAAATAAAAACATAACATCAAATTCCATCAAATTGCAGATAAGCACACAACTTTAGCAGAATCGCGAATTTTAACTGAGCTAGGAATAGAACCTATAAAAAGGAAACTTGGGGGCGGCTTAGGAATAGAACCTGTAATGAACTTGTAATGGGGCTCCTTTTCTTTTTCTTTCTTCTTCTTCTGCTCGACTGTCTGCTTGTTAATGGAGATTAAAAGGATCAGCGACCACTTTGTACGACCGCATACGGTCACTATTTTTAATTAATGTGGATGTATTAGTGACCGATGTGCAGTCACTGTTAGCGACAGATGTAACGCCCCCAAAATAGGTATACAACACCCATTCTGAGTCGTCAATAACATGGTACAGAAAATAACTACAACTTTATTATTACAATTATCGTGCAAAATACGACAACACATATACTGTGAGTTTAAATACAAATATTGTCATCTAGACAGTATTCATACTCAATTAAGTACTCATTATACTTATTGATACACTATTTTACAAAATAGTGAGGACTACTAAAACAACTGTCTTGAACCATCATTCCACACCCCGACTAGTACTCGCTACATTCTCGCCTCCTGAGAAGAAAATGGAACAACAAGGAAAAGGGTGAGCTCAACTAGCCCAGTAAAGAATATTATGACTAAGATAATATACAACAAATTATCGTTAGTCTTCAACAGGGAAAAATTTAATAGAATACAATAGACAACAAGTTTTAAATCAATATTCGCAGCAGAAAATAATAATTCATAGAAGAGTTACGTAGAGAATGAAATCTACGATTATCTATGAATTTAAAAGCCCATCATCAATATTTTATCCCTGTAACATCAATCAATAAATATCTTGAATCAAATAGTCATCTTTGCACTACAGGCCAAAGATATTCATCAGTTGGTCATGTTCACCTCAATACATGTTCATCTTTGCACTACGGGCCAAAGATATTCATCAGAAATCATTCATCTTTGCACTACAGGCCAAAGATATTCAGTTATATCATCATTTAAGACTGAGGATGATGAAAAATATTTTAAAGGAAACGAATCCAGTGAAACAAAAGGGTAGATATTAAGGATTCGTATTTTAGTTATTCCATGTCTAAAAATACCTCATAAATAATCATAGTGGAGTAAAATTCAAAAATGATCAAAACATGGATACAATCAAAGCTAGTATCCAGAATGGGTATTTTGGACAAAAAGAAGAAAATTTTATTTTTCGGTGAATAGTGCCGTATTCGTGAATAGTACTGTATACGTGAATAGTGTCGTATACGTGAATAGTAACTCCGACACCAAAAGATAGAAATTTCACAAAAAATATCATTATGCTTCGTGAATAATACTCGTGAATAGTAACTCGTGAATAGTAACTCGTGAATAGTAACTCATGAATAGTAACCCCGACATGAAAAGTTCCAAATTTGATAAAAAGTTCAGATCAATACTTCGGCATAATGATATAGAAGAAAATAATATCATTTAAGAAGGAATAACATCCCTTGCCTTGGAAAGACGGTACTTCTGACTAGAATACTAGATATAGTGCTGAAGGAAACTTGCACCGTATAGCAACACTCAAAGTATCAAATACTCACAAGAATACGCTCGATATAGAGAGAAAGAGAGAGAAACTTGTGTTTCTGGTGTGATTTTCAATTCTAACCTAAGCACCCTATTTATAGGAAAATGCTTAGAACACCAAAGCAGAAAATTGAATATAATAATATTATATTTATAAAATTGTCAAGCCCACCTTGGGAGATCTGAATTCAGCCCATTCTTATCACATGTTAGCCCACTTAAATGCCAAAAAACGTTTTTCTTCAAAATAATAAATAAAACTTCTAAAAATCAATTATTTCGGAACTTCAGAACTTCAATAATTCATAATAAATAGCCCTTTTATCAGAAAATTCGAATCTCGCGTGTTTTTATAGGAAATTCAATTCTCTACAACTTTACAGAAGAAAGTATTTCCAAATTCCAAACAGAAATTGACCGAAATTCATAAACGGGCGATTTTACAGTCAATAATAAATTTCTGGTCAAGAATTGTGTCCACCAACACACAAAACATGTGCTAAACTTTTAATGCTACAAAAATACTCTTCCTCCTCATATACTCATATATCCCACATTCATTGTAAAAATACCACCATCAATATAAAAATAATATATTTAAATGAATTATTTTATCAGAAAAAGATAAAATATTAATTTTCAACAATTGTCACATTAAAAATTTTCTCCATCTATATCCACATAAAATCACTATTTTCCTCATCATATAAATTAATAATTAATTATACACAAATAATATTACAGAACCACAGTACTGGCAACCAGTCCGTTCCCAGGAAAGAGGGGGCTTTCCAATAAGGATCTCTCCTTACTGGCGCGCAATTAGATGACCAAACCTCTCCTTAGACAGAACTTTCTAGACATTGCCAATAATGTTATCTAATAATATTATTCAGATAATATGAATTATTGTTCCGATAATAGAAAATACTGTGTAGTGACAATTATTAAAACAACAGTAATATAAAATATCAACGCAGCAATTATTGAATCAATAAAATACAATATTGAACAGTAATTACTGTAACAATTATTGAGTAGTGCTTTCTTATGTAAGAATCAATAATTGGTGCAATACAGTGCGCTACTGTGCAACAACACGTATTACTGTGTTTAACCACCGGGTATTCCAACAGTATTAACGGTAACAACTACGCCGTTATATATAAACAGCTTGTTTTTGTTATTTTCTTCATCCAATCGCTTTCTGTTATGGGGCCCACACAAGGCTGCGCCGTCGTACGAATATTCCCCGACAACAAGAATATTCCACGACCAAACAAATATTCCCCGACAACAATGAATATTTTAGGACCACTTGCTTATTTGAAATATTTGCGTATTTTACCCATAACTAACCATATTAATCAAATCAACCCTTACTATTTCAAAATAATAAATAGAGGAATTTAAATTTCATTTATTAATAATTTGGGGTCTTACAACCTCCCCTCCTTATGAAATTTCGTCCTCGAAATTAACATACGTACCTGGTGTTTCGAAAAGATGAGGATACCTCGCTTTTATTTCCGTTTCCAACTCCCAGGTCATTTCCTCAATAGCATGGTTTCTCCACAAAACTTTAACTTGTGGTATGACCTTCATGCGTAGGACATGCTCCTTCCTATCCAAGATCTTGACAGGTACCTCTTCGTACGTTAAGTCTTCGGCTATCTCGTCTGGTTCTAACTCAATAACGTGGTTTGGGTCTTTCACATATTTACGTAGCACAGATATATGAAAAATATTATGAACACGAGACATACTTGGAGGTAACGCGAGTCTATAGGCCACATTTCCTACTCGATCAAGAATCTGAAATGGACCAATAAATCGTGGATTAAGCTTTCCTCTCTTCCCAAATCTTGTAACTCCTTTCCATGGAGCCACACGCAACAATACATGATCTCCAATGTCAAATTTCACGTTCTTTCGATGAAGATCCGTATAACTCTTTTGTCGATCATGTGCCGTTTGTAGACGTTGTCGAATCGTTTGGATCTTTTCCGTAGTCATACGTACCAACTCTGGTCCTAACAATGTTGCTTCTTCCACCTCATCCCAACATACTAGAGAGCGATATTTTCTTCCATACAACGCCTCAAATGGAGCCACACCTATGCTTGCCTGATAACTGTTGTTGTGGGAGAATTCTACCAATGGTAGGTACTTATCCAAACTCCCTTTGAGATCTAGGACACAGAGTCTTAATAGATCTTCAAGAGTTTGAATAGTCCTCTCTGATTGTCCGTCCGTTTGAGGATGGTAAGCTGAACTAAATCGTAAATCCGTGCCTATAGCTTTTTGCAAGCTAACCCAAAATTGTGAAGTGAATCTTGGGTCACGATCCGAAACTATGGATACTGGCATGCCATGCAGTCTCACAATCTCATCTACGTATATACGAGCAAGACGTTCAAGGGAATAAGTCTCTCGTATCGGCAAGAAATGAGCAGACTTTGTTAATCTATCAACAATAACCCAAATAACATTTATGCCTTGAGAAACCATGGGAAGACCCGTAACGAAATCCATGGTAATGTGTTCCCACTTCCATTTCAGAATCTCAAGTGGTTGCAATGGACCCTTTGGTACTTGATGCTCCGCCTTTACACGTTGACAAGTTAAACACCTCGAGATAAACTTTGCAATCTCTCTCTTCATATTGTTCCACCAAAATGTATGTCGAAGATCACGATACATTTTAGTACTTCCAGGATGGATTGCAAATGGTGTATTGTGTGCCTCCATCATGATCTTGTGCTTCAAATCAGAATCGTTAGGAACACAAAGTCTGGAGTGGACTCGAAGTATTCCTTCTTCATCGATTCTCGCTTCCGGAATAGCACCTTCTTGTACTTTCTTCTTCATACGCATCAGCTCCGGGTCTGTGGCTTAAGCAACTTTATCGATTAAAGTTGATTCTACGCGTTTACTTGACATCATCGCACTCGCTCTTGCATATGATCTTCTACTCAATGCGTCAGCTATCACGTTTGCTTTTCTAGGATGGTATTGGATGGTATGATCGAAATCTTTCAACAGCTCGAGCCAACGTCGGTGTCGCATGTTGAATTCTTGGAAGCTCTTCTCGCATTCCTCGGTCCATTCGAAGTTTGTATCTTTTCGAGTCAGCTGAGTTAATGGAGTAGCGATTCGAGAAAATCCTTTTAAAAATCCCCGATAATAACCAGCTAAGCCTAGAAAGCTATATATTTCGATTACTGACTTAGGTTTGCTCTCAACTGTGACTCATATCCCAATCTTGGATAGCACGTCACAATGACACCTATCAGTTTACTACCGCACGAATATGGCGTCCCCTACGGAGAGTCTGGCTTCGGTGCATTCCACAAAGGAAGTCACCAGATAGAGGCTCGGTTATCAACTTCTATAGTTGGGTTTTTAACTCCTGAAGTTCAATAGGAGCCATTCGATATGAGATTTTAGAAATGGGTTTTGTACCAGATTCAAAGATGATACAAAATTCAATATCACGCGTAGGCCAAGAAATTCTTCAAGAAATACGTCAGGGATTTTACTAACAACAGAAATATCATTCAATTCTGACGTATTTTTGTTCAAGTCCATGACATGGCTAAGAAAGCTTGACATCCGTTTTTTAATAAACGAATGACTTTACGGCTTGATATGAAAGAGTTTGACTTCAATGGTTTGGTTGCTTGAATTTGAATAACAGGTTGCTTAGGAATATGAAAACTAACAACCTTACGAAAGCAATCAATTTTGGCATGATGAGTAGTTAACCAATTAATCCCTAAAATCACATCAAAAGCAAGTATCTTTAAAGAGATAAGGTCAACAGGTAATGTGATGGTGCCAACTTGGATCAAACAAGATTTATAAACAGTGGATGCAACGAAAGTTTCTCCTAATGGAGTTTCAACAGATAAGTCAAAGTCTAATTTTCTCCGGAGTCAAGTTTAAACGTTGAGTATAAGTATGAGAGATAAATGAATGGGTAGAACCGGTATCTAATAAGGTATAGACTTCGCAAAAATTTATAATTAACTAACTCGTGCTAACTTCGTTCGGGTTCCTCGCATTCTGACCAGTCACAAAAAACGCTCTTCCAGGAACCGTTGACTTTGACTTTTTTGGGACAACTTTTTGAGTCACCACCCCCGTTGGACTTGGTTTCGCTACAGTGCAATCTCGAGCGATATGTCCTTCCTTTCCACAGTTATAACATACCTTAAACTGTTGTGGGCAGTTTGGGGTGATATGTCCTTCTTTTCCGCACTTATAGCATATGACCGGTGGTCGTTCTCCTCCCTTGGAACCAGTTGCTGCTGGTGCTGACGTCTTCGTATTGTCATTGTTGAATCTCCTCTTTTTAAAATCTCCTCCCGACTCGCTTCCTCTATTTTCATAGCCACGATTACCACCAAAGTGGTTGCCGTTCTTGTCTGTATTTTTCTTTCTCCGCTGGTTATCATTGTTCTGATGACTGCTGTCACCGGTATGATCCTAGTTGTGGTCCCTCGATTGACCGTACTCATTATCTCGCTCTAATAATTGAGCCCTGTTGACAACATCTGAATAGAGAGAAAATTTATGAGAAATGAGTTATTGACGTATGCCGGGTTTCAAACCTCTCAGAAACATCCGCGTCATACGTTCCTCATTCTCCACCAAATGAGGTGCAAACCTGGACAACTCTGCAAATTTCACCTCGTACTGGGACACCGTCATGTTATTCTGCTCCAGTCTAATAAACTCTACCTCCTTCATATGACGAATACTTTCAGGAAAGTACTTGTCATTGAATAGTTTTTGAAATGTCTCCCAAGACATGCTGAATGCGGCAGGATGGGTACATTTTACAGACTCCCACCAGTAGTCTGCCTCGCCACGGAACATAAAGGTGGCGAATGGAACCTTCTGTTCCTCCGTGCATCCCAAGACATCGAATATCTTGGTAATTTGCTTGACCCACGTCTCCGCCTTAATTGGATCCGGCTTTCCCCAGAATTCTGGTGGTCCCAACTCTTTGAACTGCTTGGCTGTGACAAACCGCGCGTTGTTATCATTTCCACCTATATTCTGCACACGAGTCTCCCTCGTCTGATTTTGCATGAACTGCAAAAAGCTCCTAAACATCCCATCGTTCATCATCTGCTCATTGGTGTTATTCACAGGAGGAACATTGCCAGCCTTTTGTATGTTCTCCTCGTTGGTGAGTATAGGCATCTCCACCGTCTCATTTACTCCACTGTTAACATTCTCAGTCGACATTCTCAAATACTGCCATAAAAAAAGGTTAATTAAACAAATTAACAAATCACATAATACCCCTATATAATGACCGACCAACAAATAAGCTTAGGTAGGACACACTAGCGAAGGATTTACTCGTATCTCCCCTCCTAGTTCTATTCCCCGATCTCCGCCAGAGATCATATCCCTAAGCTCTGATACCAACTGTAACGCCCCCAAAACAGGTATACAACACCCATTCTGAGTCGTCAATAACATGGTACAGAAAATAACTACAACTTTATTATTACAATTGTCGTGCAAAATACGACAACACATATACTGTGAGTTTAAATACAAATATTGTCATCCAGACAGTATTCATACTCAATTAAGTACTCATTATACTTATTGATACACTATTTTACAAAATAGTGAGGACTACTAAAACAACTGTCTTGAACCATCATTCCACACCCCGACTAGTACTCGCTACATTCTCGCCTCCTGAGAAGAAAATGGAACAACAAGGAAAAGGGTGAGCTCAACTAGCCCAGTAAAGAATATTATGACTAAGATAATATACAACAAATTATCGTTAGTCTTCAACAGGGAAAAATTTAATAGAATACAATAGACAACAAGTTTTAAATCAATATTCGCAGCAGAAAATAATAATTCATAGAAGAGTTACGTAGAGAATGAAATCTACGATTATCTATGAATTTAAAAGCCCATCATCAACATTTTATCCCTGTAACATCAATCAATAAATATCTTGAATCAAATAGTCATCTTTGCACTACAGGCCAAAGATATTCATCAGTTGGTCATGTTCACCTCAACACCTGTTCATCTTTGCACTACGGGCCAAAGATATTCATCAAAAATCATTCATCTTTGCACTACAGGCCAAAGATATTCAGTTATATCATCATTTAAGACTGAGGATGATGAAAAATATTTTAAAGGAAACGAATCCAGTGAAACAAAAGGGTAGATATTAAGGATTCGTATTTCAGCTATTCCATGTCCAAAAATACCTCATAAATAATCATAGTGGAGTAAAATTCAAGAATGATCAAAACATGGATACAATCAAAGCTAGTATCCAGAATGGATATTTTGGACAAAAAGAAGAAAATTTCATTTTTCGGTGAATAGTGTCGTATTCGTGAATAGTACTGTATACGTGAATAGTGTCGTATACGTGAATAGTAACTCCGACACCAAAAGATAGAAATTTCACAAAAAATATCATTATGCTTCGTGAATAGTACTCGTGAATAGTAACTCGTGAATATTAACTCGTGAATAGTAACTCATGAATAGTAACCCCGACATGAAAAGTTCCAAATTTGATAAAAAGTTTAGATCAATACTTCGGCATAATGATATTGAAGAAAATAATATCATTTAAGAAGGAATAACATCCCTTACCTTGGAAAGACGGTACTTCTGACTAGAATACTAGATATAGTGCTGAAGGAAACTTGCACCGTATAACAACACTCAAAGTATCAAATACTCACAAGAATACGCTCGATATAGAGAGAAAGAGAGAGAAACTTGTGTTTCTGGTGTGATTTTCAATTCTAACCTAAGCACCCTATTTATAGGAAAATGCTTAGAACACCAAAGCAGAAAATTGAATATAATAATATTATATTTATAAAATTGTCAAGCCCACCTTGGGAGATCTGAATTCAGCCCATTCTTATCACATGTTAGCCCACTTAAATGCCAAAAAACGTTTTTCTTCAAAATAATAAATAAAACTTCCAAAAATCAATTATTTCGGAACTTCAGAACTTCAATAATTCATAATAAATAGCCCTTTTATCAGAAAATTTGAATCTCGCGAGTTTTTATAGGAAATTCAATTCTCTACAACTTTACAGAAGAAAGTTTTTCCAAATTCCAAACAGAAATTGACCGAAATTCATAAACGGACGATTTTACAGTCAATAATAAATTTTCGGTCAAGAATTGTGTCCACCAACACACAAAACATGTGCTAATCATTTAATGCCACAAAAATACTCTTCCTCCTCATATACTCATATATCTCACATTCATTGTAAAAATACCACCATCAATATAAAAATAATATATTTAAATGAATTATTTTATCAGAAAAAGATAAAATATTAATTTTCAACAATTGTCACATTAAAAATTTTCTCCATCTATATCCACATAAAATCACTATTTTCCTCATCATATAAATTAATAATTAATTATACACAAATAATATTACAGAACCACAGTACTGGCAACCAGTCCGTTCCCAGGAAAGAGGGGGCTTTCCAATAAGGATCTCTCCTTACTGGCGCGCAATTAGATGACCAAACCTCTCCTTAGACAGAACTTTCTAGACATTGCCAATAATGTTATCTAATAATATTATTCAGATAATATGAATTATTGTTCCGATAATAGAAAATACTGTGTAGTGACAATTATTAAAACAACAGTAATATAAAATATCAACGCAGCAATTATTGAATCAATAAAATACAATATTGAACAGTAATTACTGTAACAATTATTGAGTAGTGTTTTCTTATGTAAGAATCAATAATTGGTGCAATACAGTGCGCTACTGTGCAACAACACGTATTACTGTGTTTAACCACCTGGTATTCCAACAGTATTAACGGTAACAACTACGCCGTTATATATAAACAACTTATTTTTGTTGTTTTCTTCATCCAATCGCTTTCTGTTATGGGGCCCACACAAGGCTGCGCCGTCGTACGAATATTCTCCGACAACAAGAATATTCCACGACCAAACAAATATTTTCCGACAACAATGAATATTTTAGGACCACTTGCTTATTTGAAATATTTGCGCATTTTACCCATAACTAACCATATTAATCAAATCAACCCTTACTATTTCAAAATAATAAATAGAGGAATTTAAATTTCATTTATTAATAATTTAGGGTCTTACAACCGATGTGCGATCGATGTTAGCAATTGGTCGCAACAAGTCTCCCCCACCAATATTTGTGCCAAATTTATGAAGGCAAATTTCTATCAGCGACCGCAGAGTAGTCGCTACTATCAATAGCGATTAAATTAAATTGTGGTCGTTATTAGTTGTAATAACAACCGAATATTGTGGTTACAGTTAGTTTTGGTCGCTGTTGGGTTATTTTCTTGTAGTAAACTAACCACCTGTCACTGCCATTTCTTTAACTTATAAATGCCGGGTTGAATCCATCATCTACATTATTGGAACAGAGGGAGTAATATATTAGAATCAGAATATAATGAGGAATAAAAAGTTCTGCACCTGCTTAGAGATACCAAGTCTCATCCTTTCTTTCCAGCCTTGCTTCTTCAGTAGCTGAATATACGAATGAATGCACCATTAAAACTCATACTTATTGCAAAAAAAAACCTAGAATGAGTAAAAGACAACCATATATATACATATACACACAAGTATATCAAGAGAGAATATATAGGAGAATACATTACCTGAAACCAAAATAAATAGTAGAGGAGGCGATTGGTGTTGGTGCAGAAGAACCCATATCCGATCAGAACCCTTCTTCAATTTCATTATTTGGACTCGAATTTGGAAGTTGGGTGCGTGAATAATTAAGAAAATAGGGTTCTTATAAGAGAGAGGAAGAAGAAGAGGTAGGGAAGGGAAGAGGCGGTTTGGAAGTGTTGGGTCTCCACCTATAGGAATTAATTTTGATGATAACAGATAGGTCACTAGGAATAAGAGAAAATACAAAAATATACTATCATCTCCATATGATTTTCCCTATATTTATACATGTTTTAAAATTACTTATTTTCCTACTTTGACTGTGACAATCCGAGTTTTCGTAAAATATTAAAATAAGAATTTAATATATAAAATTCTTAATATGCGATAAGTTTTGAAAATTGGATTACATAAGTGGATTTAAGTTGTGGTATGTTGTGACAACCCGATAATTCGTGTAATCAATTATTTGGATTCATAAATATGAATATCTACTAAGATAAAATTTTATGAATATTATTATGTGTAAATGAGATTTTATGAGATTTAAGGTCGAATTAAGACCTAGTATGTGTTTATGTGGTTATGTGTATGTGTTAAGGTTTCATAGACGAAATAAAAATATTTTCAGAGAAAGATGCCAAGCTTAAAAATAAAAACGTCAAGCTTAAAAATATTTTCACCGACGAGCTTCTTGGTATATTTATGAAAAGCAGCTTTGTCGTGCTTAAACTGATATAGTGATTTGTCGTGCCTACAAGTTAAGTAACTTGTAAGCTACTTAGGCTTAATGATTAAGTAACTAAGAAACCACATTGGACCAATGGGATTAGAGGTCATGTATTTGGTTTTCTATAGCTGGTCAAAATCTAAAGCACGACACAAGTAGGTTGCCACTAATCAGCCCCACAATCAACCAAAAATTCTGACCAAGCTACTTGGAAGATATTTTTAGTTACAAGCTGCATTGTCAAGCTAAAACCTAGCGCTAGGTGGCTGACCATAAGCTTTGTCAAGCTTTTAACCTATCACAGGGTGGCTAACCATAAGCTTTGTCAAGCTTTTAACCTATCACAAGGTGGCTGACCATAAGCCTTGTCAAGCTAAAACCTAGCACGAGGTGGCTAATCATAAGTTTTGTCAAGCTTTTAACCTAACACGAGGTGGCTGACCATAAGCCTTGTCAAGCTTTTAAACTAGCACGAGGTGGCTGACCATAAGCCTTGTCAAGCTTTTAGCCTAGCACGAGGTTACTGACTATAAGCCTTGTCAAGCATAATTTAGCAAGAGGTGTCAAGCTTGTTAAAATACGAGACTTAGGGGCTAAGTCTTGAGTTTTCTATAAATTGGCCGTTCATCCTTTACTTAGAACTAACCAATTCACAACGGCTAAGAGGGGAAATTAAACTCTATCAAATTGGAGAGAAAAGAGGGAGAGTTAACCGAATCAAGAGGGAGAGGATGAAGATCAAGATCAAGGGGTGATTAAAGCTAAAAAGAAGAAGAAGAACGCTTAAGGCAAGCCTTTTAGTTTCTATTTTTTATATGAATTTGATATGGATTGTGTTACAATGAGCATGTTAAATTTCATATGATGTGTATATGAATCTCAAAAGTCAAATTATGACTATATGTGGTTGAGTTATGGAACTCAATTTGTGATATGTGATATATCAGGCATGTGGAATTTATATATATCTTAAACTGATATTTATGTTGAGCATGAAATCGTATAACTGTTTTAAAATGAGATATATGCTGAGCATGAAAGTTATATGCTATGTGCGGCATGAAACCTATTAGATTTGCTGAGCTGTCGAGCTCAAACTTGCAAAAGTAAACTTTTTGCAGGTTACCGATAGAATGCAACACTACTTGCTATCTGGATGATGAAGATTGGACGACATGCAAAAGAACAATACTTTCTTTAATTAGAAGTTAATAGTTTTGAAATGTGTAAGTAACAATTATGTACTATTGAATGTATTCAATAAATAAGGAAATGTTTACTTTGAAATGAGATGTTTTGTGGTGAATGTTTGTATATGGAATTATAAGGGTAGAATATCAATACAAAAGATGTTAATATTGATAATTGGACTCTCATAGTTCATTTACTCTTATTATTCGGAATCGTGAAGGTTGCAATTCAGGGAACGCAGGAAAAGAAAGATATATAAAAGAAGTTTTTAATTATTCGCATTTTTCAGCCGATTTTGCATCTAATTTTGATGTAAGGCTAAACTTAGATAGTAGTGAACGCACAAGGTCGAGACTAGTTTCAATCCTAATATTGGGTTAAGTTGGTCTCGATTTTGGGGTCATCACAATTGGTGTCAAAGCTATAGGTTATAAACCTTAGGTAAGCATACCTTAAGCTATAACTGTAACCAAGATAGATGAGAAAGAAAAGGAATGCTAAGTATTTGAGGTTTGAATAATCTTGCATGATATTAAAATTCATAAAGAATGCGATAAGATGATACACACAGATTTAAAGAAGAATCTTGAAAAGCCGAAGGATCAGGGAACACCTGACCTAATTTATAGGGAAAAATCACTATGTGGGAGCTGTCGTTTACACTCCTAAATTAAACTCACTTTTACTTTACAAATTCAAACAATTAGCATAGTAGTAAACAAAGATCGATGCCACAGAGAATGATTTATTTTATATTTATCCTATGATTTCTAATGAAATTGAGATTTTGAATTAATTAACAAGAATAAACTAATAAGAATAAACAATGAATAAAAAGCTTCAGTTCTTCAGTTCAGTATCACCTTTGTACAACAATACATTAATAGTGTAACATTATTTACCCTTCAATGAAACTAATAGCCCAAGGTAACAACAAACTCTGCTACCCAAAACTCCCTTTAGATGTCACTCAATGAAACAAGCTCTTCATAAGATTTTAACAATTATATAACCTAAAACAAGCTCTCTAGATTTAATATAACAACAGCATTAAGAACTAGAAAATTAGACTATTCCAAGCAACAAACACATAAGCTCAGATTGTTTAACTTGTCTTCTGATAATCACAGCAATACTCAAAAGCTTGTCCACAATCAGGTATTACTAATTACTACTTGTGATTAGAAACAATATCAATTACACGCAATATTATTCCTTGATCTAGCATATGATATTCGTTAACCAACTCAATCCTGCAGAAATTAAATCAGTTAAGCCAAATAACATTCAGAAATTAAATCAGATTATCAAGAATGAATTTCATGTGTGAAGGAATAAATAATGAATACTCAATTAACCATTAATTATAAATAAGGTTTAACATCCCTTAGAACTGAATAAAAAGAACTTAGCTTATGTCTTCAATCCTCTAGTGTTGTAGATGAGAGAATGTAGTAGATGATTGAATGAATAAAATCCTGACTATCATCCTCTATTTATAGTGCTAGTCAAAGTCCAAAATCCTGTGGGAATTAGAAATCCAAATTCTAAAAGGAATTATAAATCATAACTAGTTTTCATAAAGAAATAGAATCCAATTTAGAAATAAATCTCAGTCTAAAGATATCCTAAATCTAATAGAAATATTAATCCAATTTCATGTAGAAATATGCCAAAATCTATTTTTAGAAACTTTCCAAAAATTCAAGATTTTCCAATTTTCCCGCTTAAATTCGCCCATATTTTCTACTGCGACGTCCTTTGGTAAACTGACCATAAATTTTGATCCGAGAAGAGTTACGGGGGCTGCTACCTATCAAATCGAAGATATCGACGAGATATACAACTTTTATTATTTAAGAATAGACAGATTCAGGCTGCATCAAGGTTGAAATCAGGCTCCAAGTGACTGCTGTGTAAATTTCAACTTCCAAACTTTGAGGTTCAACGTCTATTTGGTAAAAGGATCACAACTTTTTCATATGAACTCCGATCGGGACGATTCAAGATGTTCCCGAAAACTAAGGAAGAGCTCCACAATAAAATTCAAGTCCCAAGCCAAGACCATGCATCCAAATTAATGCTAAAAACCCTGCAATTTTCCTTTTTTCCTTATTTCAGCTCTAATTCTTTCTGAAATCATTAAACACCTTAATAAGCTCATATACACATGAAACATGCTATAAAACTAAACATAAAGGAATCAAAATAAATGAATAATATGCATTCATCACTACGTGATCTTATTAAGTAATAAAAAGGTCTAATGATCAATTGAAGAATTGAAAGTCTATGGCAAAATGCTATGCATGAAAGATACTATGAATAAAGCTCGAAAAGAGTTAAAAAGATTATGGAATACGAAGGAAAGAAAATTCGTATTAAAGCAAAGAACAAGATAAGAACAAAATAGGATTGGGTGGGATTACAATGAGGACTCATATGATAGCTAAGTTGTACAAACTTTTGTATGAGCGAAGGTTTTGTGCTTGGTTTAATGACCACTTAGTCTATTATATTGATAATCATTAAAATATCAGTGTCGCGCTATCAGTATATGTATGGTGAGAAGGTGATTCTTTTCTCATATTTATATTTGATAGTAGAGAATATAAGACTAGGTACGAGTTCTTAAACTCATACTTATGACAAGTTTGTGACTTATAATCATATGGAATATTTTGAACCCCTAAGCGTATAGACAGTCCCTGATTAGTTCTTGGACTACATATTGGTAGTACAAGTTCTTAAACTTATATTTTTAAGGCAAGTTCCTGTACATATAATGTGTGGAAAATTTGATGAAATACACTACGGTATATGAATATTATAGATTTAGAACTGATTATCTTTAGTATTAGTGATAAGATTATCTATGGGAGCTATAAGGAAAGTTGAAGCAGATGAAGGAAGACATGGATATTCTCAAATCTTCTAGCTATGCTAAATTTCAAAATTTATTGGCATCGTGCAGATACTTATTCTGTTATTTAAAACAAAAATGTGTATATATAATTATTGGGTCAAATTTTTGAACCAATAAGTTTGAAAAAGTTTGATTGTTTTTCATGTCTATGCTAATTATTTTTGCTAGACAAATTTTAAAAATATCAAAATGTATTTTAGTCATCATTGCATCACTATTATGATGTCGATGTGACAAATGATGGAATCATTAATGAAGTCTCACCTAGTGTTGGATGCGATCTATAGATCGTCATTCCACTATGGCAAGATGTAGCATGATGAAGTCATAAAATGATGGCATTCTTAACTGGATGATAAAAACAGTGCGGTACTATGCGTCATAAAATGATTTTCAATATTTTAATGATTAAAGCAGTGTCAAAGCCATTTGAATCGGCTAGATACGTGTAATTCATTGGTAATATTAAGCCTTTGAATTGTCCGACTAAATTAATTTAGTATGGATTCCAGAACCTCCCTGAATTGGGGAAATTTTTATACACATGATGAACGTGAATGTCGTTCCAGCAAGAATTATCACAGGGTATAGCAGGTTGATCACATATGTGTTCATAAGCAAGACAGTTTGCAGATGCATATCTGGTACAACCTTTTCAAAATAAATTTCATGAAAGCTTATCTTAAGTAAATCATTTCATTTCTTGAGTTATTTATATTTGCTTCACAATTACTGAACAATTGTGAAGACTTTCTATTCTGGAAATTGAGTTTAGCAAGAATGAAGTTCTATAGAAGGGAATGAGTCGTAGAATACAACAAGTATAAACAAATCTTTGAAGAAGGAGAAATGGAGGGATATGACGAATAAATATTTTTACATAACAGAAATGGATGGAGATGGTCGCATGAAGATTGGAAATGTATAAGTATGAGAATTTTTTTGTTTGGACTTTTGATTATTAGAAGGATAAGTATGAGAAAGCATAATGCTATTTATATTTGGAGATGCATGAATATTTATATGTTGATATGTATATGTGTTGTATGATATGTGAAAATAATATATATTATAATCACAGAACAAGGTCGCTAAGAGAGAATCGCATGATTAAGGGAGAATAGATTTAAACCAAGTAGGGAGGTTCGGTATTGTGATTCTGGAGACGGAATCCTTATAAGGGGGGGGGGGAATGTGACAATCTGAGTTTTCATAAAATATTAAAATAAGAATTTAATATAAAAAATTATTATTATGCGAAAAGTTTTGAAAATTGGATTGCATAAGTGGATATAAGTTGTGCTATGTTTTGAGAACCCGATAATTCGTGTAATCTATTATTTGGATTCATGAATATGAATATCTAGTAGGATAAAATTTTATAGATATTATTATGTGGAACTGAGATTTTATGACATTTAAGGTCGAATTAAGACCTATTATGTGTTTATGTGATTATGTGTATGTGTTGCGGTTTCATACACGAAATAAAAATATTTTTAGAGAAAAATGCTAAGCTTAAAAATAAAAACGTTAAGCTTAAAAATATTTTCATCGACGAACTTCTTGGTATATTTATGAAAAACTGCTTTGTTGTGCTTAAACTGATATAGTGATTTGTCGTGCTTCCAAGTTAAGTAACTTGTAAGCTACTTAGGCTTAATGATTAAGTAACTAAGAAACCACATTGGACAAATTGAATTAAAGATCATGTATTTGGTTTTCTATAGTTGGTCAAAATCTAAAGCACGACACAAGTAGGTTGCCATTAACCAGTCCCATAATTAACCAAAAATTCTGACCAAGCTACTTGGAAGATATTTTTAGTTACAAGCTGCATTGTCAAGCTAAAACATAGCACGAGGTGGTTGACCATAAGCTTTGTCAAGTTTTTAACCTAGCACGAGGTGGCTCACCATAATCTTTGTCAAGCTTTTAACCTAGCACGAGGTGGCTAACCATAAGCTTTGTCAAACTTTTAACTTAGCACTAGGTGGCTAACTATAAGCCTTGTCAAACTTTTAACGTAGCATGAGGTGGTTGACTATAAGCCTTGTCAAGCTAAAACCTAACACGAGGTGACGAACCAGAAGTTTTGTTAAGCTTTTAACCTAGCACGAGGTGGCTGACCATAAGCCTTGTCAAGCTTTTAACCTAGAACGAGGTGGCTGACTATAAGCCTTGTCAAGCTTAATTTAGCAAGAGGTGTCAAGCTTGTTAAAACACGAGACTTAGGGACTAAGTCTTGAGTTTTCTATAAATAGGCCCTTCCTCCTTCACTTAGAATTAACCAATTCACAACGCCTAAGAGTGGAAACTCTAGTAAATTGTAGAGAAAAGAGGGAGAGTTAGTCGAATCAAGAGGGAGAGGATGAAGATCAAGATCAAGGGCTGATTAAAGCTAAAAAGAAGAAGAAGAACGCTTAAGGCAAGTCTTCTAGTTTCTATTTGTTATATAAATTTGATATGGATTGTTCATAAACTGTGTTACAATGAGCATGTTAAATTTCATATGATGTGTGTATGAATCTCAAAAGTCAAATTATGACTATATGTGGTTGAGTTATGGAACTCAATTTGTGATATGTGATATACAAGGCATGTGGAATTTACATGTATCTTAAAATGATATTTATGCTGAGCATGAAATCGTATAACTGTTTTAAATTGAGATATATGCTGAGCATGAAACTTATATGCCATGGTTCGACATGAAAGCTATTAGATTTGTTGAGTTGTCGAGCTCAAACTTGCAAAAATAAACTTTTTGCAGGTTAACGATAGAATGCAACATTACTTGCTATCTGGATGATGAATATTGGACGATATGCAAAAGAACAATACTTTCTTTAATTAGAAGTTGGTAGGTTTGAAATGTGCAAGTAACAATTATATACTATTGAAGGTATTCAATAAATAAGGAAATGTTTACTTTGAAATGGAATGTTTTGTGGTGAATGTTTGTATATAGAATTATAGAGGTAGAATATCAATACAAAAGATGTTAAGTATTGATATTTGAACTCTCATAGTTCATTTTACTCTTATTATTAGGAATCGTGAAGGTTGCAATTCATGGAATGCAGGAAATGAAATATATATAAAAGAAGTTTTTAATTATTCGCAATTTTCAGCCGATATTGCATCTAATTTTGATGTAAGGCTAAACTTAGATAGTAGTAAACGCGCAAGGTCGAGACTAGTTTTAATCCTAATATTGGGTTAAGTTGGTTCCGATTTTGGGGTTGTTACATTGACCATATTTTTCAAATTATTATATTTTATTTTTTAAATGACCTAGATAATTTTAATATCAAGTGTTAGAAAAATAAATTTATATAGCAACAAGCAAGAAAAGCAGCACAAAATGATTTTTCAAAAATAAATAAATATATATATATAGGGGCCGGATCCAGTCCGGGAGTCCGGATTTTGTTAAAATCCGGACTTTTTTTTTTTTGCTTTTTTTTAAACACATAAAAAAAATTATGGAATTAAAATTTTTTCATAATACAGTGTTTTGGGTGTGATTTGGGTACGTATAACAAAAAGTGGTGGTACAGTCTGTGCAGACTGTACCACCACTTTTTGGTATAGGTATTCAAAACACACCCAAAACATTATATTATGGAAAAATTTCAGTTCCATAAAATATTAAATATTTTTTTTAGTTGTTTTAAAAAAAAAGTCCGGATTTTCTCCCGTCCGAGAGGTCCGGACCTGATCCAACTTGTGTGTGTGTGTGTGTGTATATATATATATATATATATATATATATATATATATATATATATATATTAAATATCATATTTTGAAAAAATCATGCAAAGGTGGCCATGCAAACTTCTAATTTCGGTCAAGGGAACAAATGAGCAAAACTTTCAAACTCTTTCCCTCCCACTCGACAAATTGAAATTATCTAGCCAAATTACATTTGAAATTGAGGAAGCCTATGATTTTTTTGGAGGGTATGCAAGTTATAATAGAGGAGCACTTTGATTTATGTAGGCATGCAAACTACTCCCCCCGTCCCAAATTATCTGCTGTTCTAGAGTTTCACACAGATACCAATATGTATGATAAAAATACTAAAATACCCTTTGTGCTGACTTTTTTATTTTTTACCAAAATCCCACAAAACAGTTGGTGAGAATATGAAAAGGATCTAGCTTAAAGAGAAACAATGATTAATTGAAGAGAGAGAGAAAGCAGCGGATTAATTGAAGAGAGAGAGAGAAAATAATGATTAATTAAAGAGAGAGAGAGAGAAAGCAGTGGATTAATTGAAGAGAGAGAGAAATAATGATTAATTGAAGAGAGAGAGAGAGAGAGGCGTGAATGCGGATGTTTAAAAAAGAGGAGAGGCATGAATGAGAGTAATGATTATCAACAATTAGGGTAAAGGGGCAAATTTAGAAAACAAAGGGAAAAAATGCATTGGAATCTTAAAAAAGCAGATATTGTGGGATAAATTTTTTTTGCTAAAACAACAGATAATTCGGGACAGAGGGAGTATATTAATTTAGAATCCATATTTTGCCTACTAAGTTTAGAGATGGATATATGAGGTATTCTCATCTTGCCTCCTATGTTTCTATAATACAATAAACCACAAGCTTGACCAAGATGTAAAGTAATTGACCATTTGAATTATGCATAACCTCTAACCTTGTAACTAACTAATGTTCTAAAATCCATTGGACAAAACCATCACCACTACCACTTCGACCAAACATCATTTGGTGATTTTTAAGTTCAATATTGACTCTTAATTTCAAAAATAAAATGATCCAAGCCATTAATAATTTCTTGGACCATTTTACCCTCACTTGATTTTTACTATAAAATAGGGCATCATTTCTTAATTCTTACTTACCAATTTACTAACTAAAATTCAAGAGTTCTAAATCTTTCTTGCCTTCTTTTTTCTAAAGCTTACAAAAGCTCTCTCACTTCCAAATCCGAAATTGATACAGTTGCTAAGTGAAGAGAAATTGGACACAGTTTTTGGAGATAAGTTTTAATTGTTTGTATTTATTATTATCTCTTAAATTGTCTAGTTTGAAATATTATTATAATTACTTATATATTCTCATATTTCATCTACCCTCTATTTGTACTAATACTGAATACAAGGTACTTGAATGTGAAGTTCTCTTATACTTAAGAGTAACATAACCTTTAGCTTCAAACCGATGACCTAGTTGAAAGTATTCATATAAATATAACAATAACACTTTTACACTTGAGTCATCCCAGATACGAGGGCGTGCTCAAATATATTTCCCTTCTAAGGAACTTTTGTCTGTGGGACCTCAAAGTTTGTGATCAATATTCAGTTGTTTATATCAAATATATTATTAACTGCTTTATCTGTTATACTTAATATCTAACTGCAAGTATTTGAACCTTAAGTGATTTATCTGTTATACTTGTTTTCTCACATAAAAGTTTATTAAACTTTTATATCAGAACTTTAATTGACCTATTTATTTATAAAGAAGCGTATCCATCACATATAAAATTTATTACAAATTTTATATGTATACTTGAATTTATTTGATTCATATATGTGAGTGGGTCCTACCTCCATATGAAAGCGACTCATGTGAAAATATCATTTTAACATGTTGAAATATCAATTTCCTTATCCTAAGCTTAAAATTACATATCTACTTGCAAGAGAAACATATCACACACATATAAAAGTCTTTGAACTTTTATATACATATCTGATCTTTAATTGTTATCTTCTTATTTAAGAAGCACCAAATATAAAAGTTACTTAAATTTTTTATACATCTGCACTGAATTTTATTGCTTACCTTAGAAACATAATTTTGTCAATCTTTTAAAAAAAAGGTAAAAGGGGGAGTTAATTCATTTTATGTATATGTGAGAAAGACGAGTAATCGTTAGACCAAAACCAGAGTCTTAGAGAGGTCAACGAAAGTTGAGTCTCTAGTGTACTTGTGAGGTGAAGATGTTGTCGTTTCAAGAACATATCATAGAATAAAAATGAACTCAAATTAAAGGAAAAGAGCAACTAAGCTTGAGTAAGTAGCAAGGGAGCTTGTTGTCCAAGATAGTTAGTTGTGTATAGTTGGAAGTTGATCTTTAAAACTTTGTAAAAGTTTCTCCACTTGATTAAAGGAGTGATTTATTACGGATGGTAATAAGATCTCAAGTCATGGAGAGGAGCTTGGAGCTAGACACAGTAACATACTCTAAATGTATGTTGTTAACCAGTTAAATCTTTGTGTCTTATGTGATTGCCTTTGTGTTTCATTATTTATAACTGATCATTGATTTAATTATCACACGACAACTGATTAAATTAAATTTTTAAAAAGCCAAGGTAAATTTTAAAATGGTAATGATCTATTTACCCCCCCCCCACCCCTTCTAGATTATTATTGGACTTTCAGGAAGATCGAATAGAAAGGGGTGTTACCCAGTGAGAATTTCATATTATAAAATAGTTGTGGGTTTTTGTTTTCACTGTTGATGTGAAGGATTATGTGAATGAATTAGGGAATCCGAAATGGAAGCACTCTTAATCTTGCAAAAAAAATGTTGTCGTGATTACCATGACTTATTGCCACCGTTATCACCCATGTATCTGAAAGTAGTATGCCATCAAGCCAATTATATTGGATGTGATGAACATTTACTTTCTAATATTGTTCATTTATTAATAAAAGAATTTATTTAATACAAAAGCATTCTTTATCCATGTTTAATTAGTTGAATTAAATAAATGAGATAAACTCATAGTTTTAAAACAATGCTTTTAGAACCATGAGTTGATCTTGCTAATGAGATCTAAATTCAAGATAGCTCAAAAATAAAATGTTCTGTTATATCACTAATGTGGGATTACTAATTCTGGATAAGATTAGTACATACTATGCTTGCTTTGTTGAAGAGTATGATTGATCTCATAATCATTTGTGTTGGTACTAAAGCAAGTATGTAGGTGCTTATCGGAGAATAAGTTCACTGAACATGACTCGCTTAAAAGAACCTTAATGGTGTTTTACTTGCCTGTCAATAGGAGTTCATAAAGTGATTATAGTCAAGTGAGCATTGGACTTGAGATCATCATAGTATCTTGTGTATATATATTGAGTTATATCTTATCACATTCCTTAATACTTTAGACTATGTTATAGGGCATGTTCGGGTATGATAAAGTGTACATGGAGGTAGGTGAATGATCAACAAATGATCTACCACTTCCAATAAAGGGAGAGAATGTCCTATGTGCATGATTCGATAAGTGACAACTCGAAAATCCCAGACTAGGATTGAATGAAAATTAGAAAAGAGTTTCTAATTTATATTAACTAGAGTTGGACATTTTAGAATCGAAATACATACAATCAAATAAATAAAATTTGACAATAATTTTATGTTTTATATTTGATTGGGACATTGTATAGTAGAAAGATTGAATTGTACGACAACTATTTACGGAATAAGTTCTTTGTGATTAAATGTTAAGCTTGGGACAAGATCTGATAAGTGCAGATTTGTGAGATATCCTAAAAAAAGTTTGGGATACTATTTCTATAATCTTATTGAGCAAAAGGTGTTTGTTGCGAAATACGCTTCCTTCTTTGAAAAGGAGTTTATCCTTAAAGGGGCTAGTGAGAGGAAAAAAGATCTTGAAGAAGTTCAAGAACCACAAACCACTATAGGTCAAGTGGATGAACCTGTCCAAGTAGAGATAACTTCTGTACCACGACCGAGTCGTAAATCTGGAAGAGTATCGAAGATAACTGAAAGGTATGGATTCATCATAGATGATGATGATGAGGTGCGCATCATAAAGGTTGATGATCCAATTATATACGATGAGGTAATGAGTAGTAAAGACTCAGAGAAATAAAAATGGTCATGAAATCCAAAATGGACTCTGTGACAACCCCAAAATAGGTCCATTCCATCCAACCTATTCTGAGTCGCCAAATACATGGTACAGAAAATAACTACAACTTTATTACAACAATTGTCATGTAAAACACAACAACACATACGCTGTGAGTTTGGATACAAATATATACCAAATGTGACTCATGTTCCAACCGTGGACATCACCTCACAATGACACCTTACATAAAGGTATAGTCAAAAATTGTTTTAGAAATTAGAATCTTTGGGAAGTGCTCAAGGAAACCTTCGTACATGGGAGGCCATGCGTCTAGGTTATGATAGATATCATATGGCCACAGAATTATCCTTGGTTGACCCAATAGACCCCAAAGAAAAATGAGAAGATTACTATTATATTCTTCCCAATGGTGAGTCTTCTCTTGACATATCATTATCTCTACTGTCTCTAATTGAGAATTATACTTTAAACAAACACCAAGATTATATAGGTAGTGCTCGTATATATACTCAGCAAGTGGATGAGCACATCCCTGTCTTATGATGACACGAGGTTGTATGTCGTTAGACATCTTGTATGATAGTGACAAACCACCCTTCCAACGTTGGGTACACCTTACCCTATTGGATTCACCAAATAAAACTACTAAATAAACTTTTCTATACTGCTTCGGGAGAATATCCACAGCTAGAGACCACCGTTCTATTTCCCCGTTACCCTCGCTCGACCCAGCTACACTCTTATTACCTGAAAGGAATTGTGAAGCAAAAGGGTGAGCACAACTAGCTCAGTAAAGAATATCATGACTAAAGATAAATAAATTATCAATAGTCTTCATCAATAATAAATCAGAGATTTAGAACATATGGTAGATGATAAAAAAATTTCAACCATAGTTGCAGCGGAACATGCAATCCATTAGAAGAGTCAAATAGACCATAAAGTCTATTATCTCTTCCATGTTAAAAATCCACCAACAATGTTATATCCATGTAACATCACTCAACAGTTTCTTTCCACAATCATATGAATAACTCATTATCATAATTGTGACTATAAATTTTTCTTCGCACCCAGGACGAAGAATATTTTCATCACCTGTCTTTACCTGAAACATCAAAGATCATGGTTATACCAAATCACAATTCCTGTTTATAATCATACTAACAAATCCATCTTTGCACTACGGGCCAAAGATATTCATCAACAAACCATCTTTGCACTACGGGCCAAAGATATTCAACAACAGTTCATCTTTGCACTACAGGCCAAAGATATTCATCAACAGGCCATCTTTGCACTACATGCCAAAGATATTCATCAACAATTCATATTTGCACTACAGGCCAAATATATTCATATCTCAAAGAAATATATAATCATTTCAGAATTTATATAAACAATAATTATAACCATGTTGATCAATTCACCTTTACACTTAAGCTTAAGATATTCAATTATAAATTCAATGGTCATGATCATACCAGTCACAATTCAACTTTGCACTACAGGCCAAAGAGAACCCTAGTCATGATCATACCAATAATCTACCCATCTTTACACTCCAGTGAAAGAGAATTTCAACATCAGGGTTATAAAAATGTTACATATGATGATAAAAATAATATGATCAACATATAGTTTTAATCTCAAGAGTAATATTCGTAACTCATGAATAGTAATCCCGACACAAAAGATAGAAATTCTACAATAAAATTCATACCAATATTTCGGTATAATGATATTGAAAGAATAACATTACTTAAATTTATAAACAATTTATTTTAATTATTTACACTTTACTAATTAATGCATTTAATCATCATAAAATGCCAACTCTTACAATTTCATCATCAATAACCAAAACCCTCATCAAAAATCTGCATATACCTCATATAGGATTCTCAAGCCATAAAATCCTATTTTCCATTTTTCTTTCTTCACAAAACATATTTAATTCATTTACTCATAACTAGACCATTTTCATGAAAAATACCAAATCAGTTCCAAAAATATTTCTTTTCTGGGATTTAGCATAATATAGTCCCATAGTGAACATATATTTTTCTCAGAATTTTTAAAAGTCATTTACTATTTTTCATATGGCCAAAATAGCCGAATATTTAGACATTTATCAAAAATTGTACTTTTGTCTAAAAATTCTGAAATTTACAGAGTATACTTCTATCATATACATGTACTCCTAATAAAAAATTCATCAATTTTGGAGTTAACCACAAGGAATTATAAGCTGTTACTTCTAAAATAGTCTTTTCTCATAAAATTCATAACTCTCAATCTATACATCCAAAAATCACCATTTTTGGACACAATCAAGAAAACTCATCAAAATATCATTTCAAATTTTTCCAGAATTTTTGAAGATCAAAAAAATTACGAAACTGAAAATCATAACAACCCTTAAAATCCCTTAATATCCCTTACTATCCCTTACAATCCCTTACCTCAAAAGAGCAGTACTTCTGACTGGATATCGGATATGATGTTGAAGAAAACTTGCACTGATGAATAGCAACTCACCAAGTATCTAAAAACTCACAAAATATGCTTCATAATATAGAGAGAGAAAGAGAGAAAGCTTATGTTTCTGGTGTGATTTTCAATTCTAACTTAGCCCTCTATTTATAGGAAAATTTTGGTAGGTTTGACCTGCAACCTGATGGCTTTACCTGCTACTATTCTTACCCACCACATTTGAAATATAATTCAGCACATTTCTTCACCAACCACAAGTGGGGCCCACCAATTCTTGAATTTTCCACCAAAATGATTAACTCCGAAAATTCAACAATTTCTGAACCAGTCATCTCGTAAAATTCATAATAAATCATACGTTCATTTTTAACGGTTCAAAATTTGTGGGCATATACTCAACTTATATATGTATAACATATCCAAAAATTACCACGATCCAACGGTCGGATTAAAAATTATAACCCCCGCAAAATATCTCAAAAACCCTAATTTTTAATACCTCCATTCCGACAAAAATACGGATAAAAATCTCAACATTAACTCCTTCATTTTTAACCACAAAAATATATCCCTCGTTTATATCCACATAAAATAAATATTTCCTTATCATATGAATCAATAATTAATTATTCACAAATAATATTACAGAATCACATTTATGACAACCAGGCCGTTCCCAGGAAAGAGGGGGCTTTCCAATAAGGATTTCTCCTTACTAGCGCGCAATTAGATGACCAAACCTCTCCTTAGACAGAACTTTCTAGACATTGCCAATAATGATATCTAATAATATTATTCAAATAATATGAATTATTGATCTGATAATAGAAAATATTGTGCATCAACAATTATTGAAACAACAATAATATAAAATATCAACGCAGCAATTATTGAATCAATAAAATAAAATATTGAATAGTAATTACTGTAACAATTATTGAGTAGTGCCTTCTTACGTAAGAATCAATAATTTCAAAAATACTATGCAATACCGTGTGCTACTGTGCAATAACGCGTATTACTGTATTTTAACCACCGGGTATTCTAACAGTGTTAACGGTAACAACTACGCCATTATTTGTAAAAACTCAAATTTGTCATTTTCTTCATCCGACATTTATTCTGTTATGGGGCCCACAAATAGCTGCGCCGTCGTACGAATATTTCCCGACAGAAAGAATATTCCACGACCAAACGAATATTCCCCGACAACAATGATTATTTTATAACCACTTGTGTATTTTGAAAAATTTTCACATTTCACCCATAACTTTAACTTTTTATCAATTTAACCATTTACTGAATTGTAATTATAAGAAAAATTGAATACTTTTATTTCATAAAATTCGGGGTCTTACAGACTCTATTTATAAAAACCAAGTATGGACTTTGGTTAATCCACCGGAAGACATAGTGCCTATAAGATATAAATGAGTCTTTAAGAGAAAAACTGAACCAGATGGCAAGGTAGAGACTTATAAGGCCAGACTGGTGACAAAAGGTTTCAGACAAAGACAAAGAGTTGATTACGATGAAACCTTCTCACCAGTAGCAATGCTTAAGTTCATTCGAATTTCGCTTGCGGTTGCAGCTTACTATGACTATATATGAGATCTGACAAATGGACGTGAAAATAACATTCCTTAATGGGAAACTAGAAGAGGATGTATACATGATACACCCAGAGGATTTTGTTTCAAATGATGGAGCAAATCGAGTGTGTAAGTTACAATGATCCATTTATGGATTAAAGCAAGCTTTTCGCAGATGGAACATCCGTTTTGATGAGACAATCAAAGAGTTTGATTTTATCAAAAATGAGGATGAACCTTGTGTGTACAAGAAGGTTAGTGTAAGCGCTGTAACATTTCTGGTACTATATGTTGATAATATACTACTAATCGGAAATGACATATCAATGCTACAATCAGTAAATATATGGTTGTTTAAACATTTCTCAATGAAGAACTTGAGAGAAGCATCCTATGTTTTTGGGATAAAGATCTATCGAGATATATTTAAAAGAATACTCAGTTTGTGTGACAACCCAAATTTTCGGATAATATTAAAATAAGAATTAAATAAAAAAAATTCTTATTAGATGATATGTCATGTGATATTGTATCACATAAGTGAATAAGAACTATGCAATATGTGATGTATACATTTATGTGATTTATGTGTTAGATTTAAAATGTATATATAACTATGAAGTATATACATTTATTGGAAAATAAGCTTTAATAGTGAATTTAACTATTAAATTAGTTAGTTGAGTTAAATAAGAAAGAAGATGGAGGTAAAGGAAATTAACTAAATGATATTAGTTAATTGAGATTAAGTTAATTTAATTATTTAAAATGAGTTAAATATTAATTATTTGAAATAATAGTTAGTTATACAAAAAGTGTTAAATTAATTGTGGATTAATTCCATAATTAGTGGGATGATTTTTTTCACATAATTATAAATATATAATTTTCTAATTTTGGAACACATGTTATAATACATGATTTAAATTATGAGAATAATATAATATAAGAAGGTATATAAGAAAAATGAGACGTTATGTAATATATGGGAATGTATGTAAGCCGGGATTGGGAAATATATTATATGCTGAGTCATTATTAACCTTAAGCATGAGGAGTTTCAATATTAAGGCATAAAAGTAATACAAACCATAAGTTTAAGCATGAGCTGGAGATTTTTTTTTAACTTCCCTGCCTTCTCTATACTTCAAACTCCATGACCCATTTTTCCATCAGTTGAAAAGAGAAGGAAAACTGAACCACCTCTGCTCTCTTTTATCCAAAAAAAAGAAGAAGTTCATCAATTATTATTACGAACCCCCTATCAAATTCGTTAATGGCTAAGATTCAAATTGAAGATAAGAAGAATTGGAATAAGTTTCAAGCTAATTATGGAAGTAGTATACAGCAGGGATGAGTTCGGAAAAGAAGAAAAAAAAAAAAAAACAAAAGCAGCCCTGTTTCATTTCGTTCCAAAGCAAAAAGAAGAAGAAACAGCTCTGTTCCTTTTTCATTAGACCCAAGAAGGAAGAAAAGAAAGAAAGAAGAACAGTTTTTTTTAAACTCCTTGCTATCCATTCCAAAAGAAGAATATGATCTCTTTTTTCCTCCATTATTAAATTTGTTTCCATTCTTACATGAAGGAATTGGAGCTATCAATTATTGGGAGAAGGATTAGAAATCAATTGCAGCAAGAACAAGGTATATATTATTATATATTATGTTTAGTTTACATGATAAACTTGCAATAATTGATTTACTTGATTGGGTATATACAAAGTAAACACAGTTAGCGATTCAAATTGAGTAATTAGTTAATTGTGAATATTTATGATCATAAGGTTTGACAATGAAAATTTATACGTTGCATATTGGTTATGGAGGATGTTTATATATACATTGATTTCATGAAATATGGATTTTTCATGTATGCATGTAAGGCATTTGTGAAAATGCCTAAATGAAGAATTTGGTTTAAATCATGAAATAAATTCATGAGTTGTAATGTATTATATATGAACATGTAGTATATAAGTTAATTGAACTTATTTGGGTTTGCTAGGCATATATAGTGATAAAAGGTTCTGCACTATTATGTTCTTATAATTTGTCCATATAATAAGAAATAGATGAAAATGGTTGCTAAGCTAGTTAGTGCTGCAACAAATGAGAAACTTACTTAAGTTTATTGGAATAAAAGTATTAAGATTTGTGAATTGGTTCCAAGGGATCACAGGCAAGCAAAGAACGTATCAAATCTATTAAAAAGCGTGTGGGGAGTAAGAATGCTAATACTCAAATATTTATTGTTATTTTGCTTGAAGTCTTAATGAATAACATTAGGGAACCAAATCATAAGCAAGTGATTGATACAAGGCTTCTCCAAGTACTAATGACCGTGTCTGTTTACACTCATGAAGAGTTAATGCTCTGGCTTTAAGGATCAATATATGATTTTAAAAGGACATAAACATTTTAGATAATTTTCTATCTAAATAAAATGTTAACATCTAATTCAACATTTTATACAGAACTTGATATACGGTATTAGTATTTGTTTAAGATCTGGAATGTTGATGGGAACCTTCTTCAACTACAAAGAGTACTATTGATGTGGTGTTCATTTTAGGCTGTTCTTTTGCCCCTAAATTGTTTCATCACTTTCTTCTTGTGCCTGCAATTGGGCAGTCCCTCTGCACCTATTTCTCTATCTTTGATGATTATTAATGAGACCCATGTGAAAAAAAATGGAGCCCCTAGTCACTTCTTACCATCTCTTCCACTGATTTATTAGAAAATGAAAAAAAAAAGGAGTAAAACTTTTGGTCAGGAACAACCATTGGACACGGGAAGAATTAAGGCTTTTTATTATATTTTTTGTGATTTATAATTTCACATTTGTTTTCCCAAAAGTCCAAAACTTTGTTGAGTGATTAAATCCATTTATTTGAAAACTATGAGATTCTTGGCTATTGTGAAAATAAGTTTTACCAAGTTACAAATGATGTTTAAAAAAGGACAGGAACATCAAAAAAAAAAAACTCCATCTAGAGAAAAGATGATTTGGTCTATGGAATCTTTGAGGAATAACGCAAATGTAGTTGGTGAGACTCCTTGGGTTCTAATGGGGAAGGATAATACTGCTTATTTTTATAAGATGAAGAACTTTAATAGAACTAGGAATAAGATTCTAAATAATAGGGTTATAACGGATAAAAGTTTCTAAAGAAACGTGGAATAGTTTTAAGACAAGAACAAAGGACTATAGTTAATGTAAAATAAAAATAGTTTATATTGAGTATGTGAACTTAGTATGTGAAACTAATGTGTGTATGTACGTATATAAATTGTATAGGATCCGTGAAGGAAAGATAAGCTTAATATTATAACAATAGTCAACAGACAAGGCAAGTCTTCCAATTTCTTTTTGATTCTATGAATTGGTTATTGTATGAGATCTTTAAGAATATGTTGAATTACATGTTACATGCTATAAACTGTGAAAGTCAATATATGACTAAGCTGATTGAGTTATGGAACTCAATATATATGTGATATATTGAGTATATATTATTTAAAATGATGATGCATGAATGGTATAAAGGATTATGAGATATGTTGAACATGAAACTACGTGTTATATGAAGCATGAAAACTGTTAGATTTGTTGGGCTGTTGAGCTCAGTCTTGCAAAAATATAATTTTTGCAGGTATGATATGTAACACGATTTCTTGCAATCCGGATGATAAAGAATAGGAGCATGTGTGCAGGAAAGTTGTTTCCTTCAAGTAGGAACTATATTACATCGTGATGACGATTTTTGTAAATGAGAATTGTGTAAATATTGAGTTACTCGACAAATAAGGATGTTTGTGTTAAGATTAAAATGCAGTCTTGTAATTACTTTAAACAGTAATGTCTGATAGGAATGATATTGTATAAGAAATGATATGAGTTATTTTATCAAAAATAAATTAAATAAAAGGAATTAAATTAGTTTAGGGTTTGATTTTCTTATACCTTGATTTATGGCTTTCTTCCTTCTTCCTTCTTCCTTCTTCCTTCCAAGAGTTTGTTATTGATCTAGATGGTTTGAAAAAATTTCTCCTTCCTCTCCTCTTGGGCTGCCAAATTTTCCTCTTTCTCTCTCTATATATTTTTTTCTTTTTCTCTCTTGTGGAAGTTTAGCTTTTGTAAATGAAATAAAAAAAAGAACTAGGCTTGTATTGGGAAATTATATAGATATAAGATATGTAAGTAATATAATTACTCAATACTTCTCCCCTCTCTTGCATTAGCATTGCTTGTTATCTTGGTAAATAATGTTCGCAAAATAAAAGGATGACACCTAAGGGAGAGTACGTAAGAGTTGGTAAAGAAAAATAATTCATCCACATGCTCTTTCTCTCTTGCTATAGCCGGGAACTTCCCCCGGCCCCTTTCTTGCTCCAATTTTGCTTTTATTTTAATTGTTTAATTTACTTAATCAAATGACCAAAAAGTCCCTCTTCAATTGGTCTAAGTTTGGGCTAACCAATAATTCATTTGGGCTTTCTATTTAATTGTTTGGGCCTTGTATAAAAGTATAGTCCAACATACTAATTTTATATTACCCTAATTATTTACTTAGGGTTTCTATTCCACTCATTTTGGAATTTAAATAATTGTTCATGTAAGTTTAATTTAATTAATTAATTTTAAAACCCAATTAAGCTTACTTTATTTAGGTTTAAAATAAATAATAAATTGAGATAATAAAATTAATCTCTTAGGTTAGTATATATTTTAAATACAAATATTTTTTTAATACCATAACCCTTAGGTTATTAAATTTCCATACCTAATGTGTATAATTAGGTTATGTAACTTTTTCTTTTTAATTATCTTTATATAATAAATAAATATATATATACATATTCACTATATGTATGTATATTGTGAAACCCCAGATTTTATGAATAAAGATTTAATTTTTTCGAAATATTTTTTTTAAATATTATGGTGTGAATTTGAGATAATGTTACAGTTGTGGGTAGTATTTATAAATTTTACAAAGTATGCAAGTTGTTGTATTATATTCGATTGGTCGGGGAATATTATTTTTATCGGAGAATATTCGTACGACGGGACAATTATTAGTGGACCCCACAACAGAATTATTGTCGGATTGAGAAAACGACAAAAATATTTTATGAAAATAACGGCGGAAGTTTTACCGTTAATACTGTTGAACTACTCGGTAGTAAAAGTACAGTAATACGTGTGGTTGCATAGTAACATACAGTATTGATTATTGAGGCTTACGTGATAAGTCACTCAGTTTTGTTTTATTGATATTATTAATGTAATAAAATAAAAAATCTTTTTATATAAAATAGAATACTTTTATAAAGTTATCTGTTTTATTAGACAATAATTAGAATATATTATATTTTATTATGCATAGTATTTGCATAGTGCCTGCATAGTGTTTGCATAGTAAAATATTTTATAAAGTTATTCGTTTTATTAGATTGTAAATAGAATATATTATATTTTATTTAAAAGATTTTGCTTTAAATATGGACCGTCAGATTAAAGTAAATCAATCTCGACCGTTCATGAGTTAGTTACTATGCAGTCTATTTTTCTATAAATAGAAGCTCATTCCTTCATTATTTCTTATGAATTCACTGAAACTCTAGAGAGAGAAAATTATAGAGAGAGAAGAAAAGTGTTCTGCTACTTCACTACTCCTATATCCGGTACTCTTCCTTTCAAGGTAAGAGATATTATTTGTTGTACCTGTAAGGGGTATTATTTCTTTTGTATTCATGAAGAGAACTTCTGTTATTCAATTCTTTATTATTCTGTTGGAATAACCTGTATACGCGGGCTACCCTATACTTGGTGAAATTCTTCTATTATTCCATTCTTTATTATTCTGCTGGAATAACCAGTATACGCGGACTACCCTATACTTGGTGATATTCTTCTATTATTCCGTCTTTATTATTATTTTGTTGGAATATCATGTCTATGCGTTTACGCCGGACCTGGTTCTATTATTTATTATTCTATCGGAATATCCTGTCTATGCTTTATGCCGGACCTGGTTCCATTATTTATTATTCTGTCGGAATATCCTATCTGTGCGTTTACGGCCTGATTCCATTATTTATTATTCTGTCGGAATATCCTGTCGGTGCATTTACGCATGACCTGGTTCCACTATTTATTTTTCTGTTGGAATAACATGTCTATGCGATCTATCGCATGCATAGTGATTTCTTTTGTTATTCCATTCTTTATTATACTTAGTTGGTTAAAACTTTGACTTATATACTCCATGAAATTAGTGAAATATCCTTGATATTTGCGCTTCATCCAGTATCTTTTCATGAAAATATTCTTCTGAGCATTCTTGAATTTTACTCTACAAAGCAGTATCATGTTGACAATTTGGACGTTATCAGTTCCTAGATAAATTAATTCTTGAACTTGTTTTATTGAATTCTTATATCATTGTCATTATCCTCATGCTTATATTATGTTGAAAGTCATCTGTGGCCTGTAGTGCATAGTGGACTTGGTATGATTATGACCAGGGATTATTCGGTGTAATCATGACCGTAATGTTACAAATGATGTGGAAAAAGTTCTCATTGGCCCGTAGTGCATTGATGGACTGTTTTTGGTATGATTGTGGCTATGGATTCTCTTTGGCCGTAGTGCAAAGATGAATTATTTTATGGCATGATCAGGACCGTTGATGAAAATATGATTATCTTTAGCCGTAGTGCATGTATAATTTGTGGTCGTGATACTAAAGAATATCCTTGGCCGTAGTGCATGGGTGATTCGATGATGTGGATTATTTATTAAGCTGAGTCTCAGCGATAAAAGTCATGAAAAACCTTTTAAATCATAAAAGATAGTTGATTTTATTCTCTACTTGACTCTTTTAATGGATTACTTGATCCGCTGCAGTTAAATTTGATGTCTATTGTATTTTATCAGTTTAACATTGTTGAAGACTAATGATAATTTATTCTGCATTATCTTAGTCATAATATTTCTTACTGGGCTAGTTGAGCTCACCATTTCTTTCACTGTTCTCTTCAGAAAATGAGAATATAGTTGGGACGAGTCGGGAAACGGAGTGATGGACCAGATGATAGCATTAGTAGTCCTCACTATTCTATGTAATAGTGTGATAATAATTGTAATGAGGACTCCTTTTGAATATGAATACTCTCTAGAAGATAATATTTGTATTCAAACTCATAGTTTATGTTTTGTCGTATTGTACACGACAGTTGTATTATTAAGTTGTATTTGAATTATGTACCAAGTATCTGGCGACTTAAGATGGGTGATGTATACCTAATTTTGGGGGCGTCACACACATATGTGTGTGTGTATATATATATATATATATATATATATATATATATATATATATATATATATTTAGCCACATACATTTTCCACATAATCCATAACACATTTATCATTCATTATATGTCACAAAATTTTCAATATCATTAATATTTAATTAAAATAGTCTTATTTTTTGGCTTTCCTTTTTGTTCCATTAATTCATTAATTTAATTAGTCCTAATTGGCATAATAAGTTATTACATAATCATATAATCACTTTATATTATTCATATCAATTTAATCACTTAAAGATTATAAATCTTTTTAATTTACCATTCAAGGTTAATATTTAAGTTATGTTAATTTTCAACATAACTTATCTTACTCTTCCTTAATCAAATTGATTAAGTATTCATCTTAGTTAACTTAAAATAATTAAATTAACTAACTCACTTAATTCACATATTCACTTATATACTTCAAAAAAAAATATTCGTAAAAATATACCTATATAATCGTATAAAATTCTCGATCCTTACATTCTCCCCTCCTTATAAGGATTCCGTCCCCAGAATCACTATTACCTTGCAGTCAAATTATGTTTATTCTTATACCTTTATTAATAAATCAATTTATTACCCTAATATAGGTGTCACTTCATTTCTTATTACATTTACTCTTCCCATCCTATTCAGGAGTGACAAATCTTTATTTAACTCAAGTCTCATGTGACTTGCCATGGCTCATAACTATATTTGTTTTCTAATAACTTTTTAAAGTTGTATCATCAATTCCTTCATTTCCACACGCGTGTGACACTAAATTGTGACTCATATCTGTAAATGGATAACACCTCATAACAATATCTATCAAACAAAATGTATACAATTATGTTACTAATTGGAATTTTACCTGTCAATACTTCCTTTGCAACTACTGCATCCTAGACAATCATGTTAAATGTGCATGTTGTTGGTCTTCCTAACTGAGCTAGTCCTTTGATCATCATCGTCCCAATGCTGTTCCCTTTGTTGTTGCTTCCCTTCTCTGCATTCTTCTTTGGACAGTTCTGGATTTGATGGTCTAGTGATTCACACGAAAAACAACCTTATATTTTCTTCGGGCTGGGACAGTTGGGAGAAATGTGTCCTTCTTGACCACAGTTAAAGCACATGCATTTTCCCTTCAAGCAGACTCCTTGATGGTTCTTCCTGCAAACTGCGCACGACTCACCTCTCTTCCTACTCTCTCCTGACTTATTTCTCGATTGAGTGTTATCGGTCCACTTACGCTTATTAGAGTTACTCCCACCACTGCTACCTCATTCATTCGTCTTCTTCTTCTTTTGCTCTTGGTGGTACTTTGACACTGCTTCACTTTCTCCCTCGGCGATGATGGCTTTTTCCAACAGGATTAAAAATGAATTGATCTGCAACACAACTACTTTGCTAACTATCCCTGGCTTCAGTCCGTTCTCAAACTTTCGCACCTTTCGTGCCTCAGTGTCCACTTGACGTGGAGCGAATTTGGCTAACTCGTTGAACTTGGCGGTATATTCTGAAATCGACATATTTTCTTGCTTCTGTTCTAAAAATTTGACCTCCATTCTTGCTTGCATACTTGGCAAAAAGTAATTTTTGAGAAACAATTCTTTGAATCTTGTCCATGATACGACTCCTGCTCCGACTCTGTTCTGGTTTGACTCCCACTAAAAATTCGCCTCACCCTTCATCAAGTAGGTAGCAAAAGCTGTCTTTTTCTCCTCTATTACTCTAGCAATAACAAAAGCTTTCTTTATTTCTTTCACCCAAGTCTGAACTTCTATAAGGTCTGTTGTCCCCTTAAACTCCGGCGGTCCTATTGCCTGAAAGTCTTTGAAGTTCGCCAATTGATTCCCTGGAGGATTTCCTGCGGCTGGTGCTCAATTTTGCATAGCCTCAGCTAACATATTCACAAAATCTTGCATAGGGTTTGCTTGACCTCCTGCATTGTTAACATAGTCTTCCACCCTTCGGTTTCGTGGTTATCTTCATGGCGGCATTATCTAGTTATACAAAACCTTAAATTATTACTTCATCTTTTACACCTTTATGCCACATCTTATTAGTGGTATCTTAAAAATTTAACACTTAATTTAAACTCATACCATAATTCAGTTTACTGGATTTTTTTCGTCACTTCGGCTTGCTGGATTAACGAATTCAGTTTGTTGAATTAACAATTTATCAGATAGATAGCTTACTATCTTTATTTTCAAAACTTATTTACTTAATAAAACACATTCATATTCATTCAACTAGTTTATTGTACTTTACATCATATAGCGCATATTGCTATAAACATCTACTATCCCTTTATTACAAAAGTCGGGATTTACTACTACAACTTATACAAAAATTTGAGACTTATAAAAGTCATCTTGATACTCATACAAAAGCGAGGATTACGTGTTTGTGTGTGTGTGTATATATATATATATATATATATATACACACACACACACACACACACACACTTATCCATCGTCTACGATACTTCATTACTAACATATTATCTTACTTCAAAAAGGTACTACCTCTCATACTTAATCTTTCTTTTGTCTACTTTCTTCACCTGTCTTCTCCTTAGGATAATTTTTAAACCAATGACCCGTTCCACAACACGAAAAACATCCTCCTCTATTTGGATTAGGACAATTTTGTGATATATTCCCTCCTTGTCCACAATTATAACACACATTCCTACCCTTCATACATTCCCTGAAATGTTTCTTTCTTCAATCAACACATGTTTTCTTCTTATCCTGTGGATTCCCTAAGTCAATGTCACTGTCGTTGTTTTGTTTCCTTTTATTATTATTCTTCATCTCCTTCTTCCTTAAAGCTTCAGACGATACATTACACTCGGCTCTCATAACATCGACTTGTACCTTCAACTCATCTCGTTCTTCTGTCATCTTATTCAATGCCCTTACCAACTGATCATTTCATAATCTTTCTGCATTCCACATTTCCTCCAGAAAAAATACCTTACTCCTTAAATCTTGAACTTCCACCGATGCTTGGCCATCTTCAGCTAATACATTACATTTTCCCCTATCTTTTGTCTCTATTTCTGGTTCTACTTTAGTTTCCTTGGAATCTACTTCTTCCTCTTCATTCAATTCCATCTCGGGGTACTCGTCATGATCGCTTCCTAGATTTACCGCAGGTTCTTCTTTTAGTACTTTCTCAACTTTCTCACTCTAAGCTGACACCTCAACTATTGGCACTGGTGCAGCTGCTAACGTCTTAATAACCACTTGGGTTTCTCTAATCTCTTCATATCCTGATATCCTACAATCATAACACAACAAACAAATTCTATTAATATCTCTCAATAAAATATAAATTCATTGTATGGAATGAAAATATATTTCTTAATTCTCCAAGAAAACTCTACATGAGTTTTATCTCCTTTTATTCCTTAATCTCATCACTTAGAACTCGAAATGAGTTTTTTCTATCTTTCTTAAGGTTATATTCCTAAGGTTTTACCCCCACCTAAGGTTTATAACCTACATCTTTGATACTAACACATGTGATGCCCCCAAATTCGGGTTCCCTAACCTCGGGTTTGGTGCTCACGATCCATCATACATATCACATCTAACTACCCATTCAATGATGAATTAAATCATTCATACCATTACTTAATACAAATTATAACAATATCACTGGTTAACTAACCTTAACATAACTTGCATACCCTTAGATACTCAAAAGGTTTACATAATTAATTTACATAAAGTAGCATAATAATTAAAGTTCACAATAACTACTCTTGAACTTTTCCTTTGTCTTTGTCTTTGTCTTTCTTTGACCCTTCGGCTACCTTGTCCTTAGCTGAAATATTTTATTTAAGCAAGGGTCAACGAGTTTACTCAACAAGTTAAAGTATACAATAAAAGATATATATCAGGAATAGAAGAGTCTAACTTCTATAGAACTTCAACAATGTTCAAAAGATTTCGAAGTACCTAAATAATAAATCATTTTTAATAACAAGACTTTCTTAAATTTCATGCTGAATAACATATCAAGAATGAAAGATTAAAATTCTTTCGATGCTTTAATACTATTCAATTGATTAAGAAAATTTAGCAATACTGCGTCATTTTTCAATAAAGTGGAATACTCCCATATTTCTTGTTGAGCGGTCAGAAATGGATCAAGAACTACTAGAGGAATCATCATTTAATAAAACTGAATTACCTTAAGAATATACGTTAGTTATAAAAACTAATTATACTCTTCTGCGAGTACATGAGGTGATCAGCCATATTGTAACCTATATTATGCATAATACTCAAAAATAGCACAAGGGTCGGATGTCCGATAATAAAGTTCCCCTTTTTATAAGGGTTGTTCATCTCAGTCTTACATCATGAATCCGTACCACAACAATATGGTTTGGATTGCTTTCAAAGAAATGTTATGATTTCAACCTATACTATCAATATTGATCTAGCCGAAATAAGTGGCACAAATCTTTCAATAACAACTTAGTTCAAATAATAGAACGATTAATCAATTATTAGTATAGCCGAAACGAATAACTAAGACATGACTAATAAACAGTTCATGAATAAAAGAACTTTAAATTTATTTCACAATTCAAATAATAGAACATGAAATCAAATGCACTATGTGCGAATAGCAATAATCATTATAAACGTGAATAACCAACAATAATTATCCACTAATCATGCTTTGGAATTAATAACTCAAGTTGAGTTAGGAAACTTGCCTTGGTTGTTGAATACTGCTACACAATTTAATTTAACTTCGTTTGAGAGACCTATCATTAATAATATTGATCTCTCAATTAGCATAACATATTATAACTCATAACACCACTATTCTTATAATAAATTATCTAACATGTAATCATGTAATCAAACATTCAATAATACCTTACTTATTAGGAATATTATCATCCCTTGATAATATTATTATCATATAATCATTGTCTTAAGCTCTTGTCTAATATTATTAATCTTTTAATAATATTTTATTCACTTTCTAATATTATTAACCATTTATTAATATTTTAATCCCTTATTAATATTATTAATAAGGGATTAATATTCCGTACATTAATCACATCTTATCCAATTACTAATATTATTAATCAATTAATAATATTTTAATCAATATTTAATCTCTTAACCCTTCATAAATATTATTAACTATTTAATAACATTTTAATCAATTATTAATTTATTAATCATTTAATAATATTTTAATTTAACTTTAATCTAATAATATTAATTATTTAATAATATTTTAAATTATTATCTAATATTATTAATCATTTAATAATGATTAATAATATTTTAATTTAACTCTAATCTAATATTATTAATCATTTAATAATATTTTAAATCATTATCTAATATTATTAATTATTTAATAATATTTTAATATAACTTTAATCTAATATTATTAATCATTTAATAATATTTTAAATCATTATCTAATATTATTAATTATTTAATAATATTTTAATCTAAATATTATTAATTACTTTATAATATCTTAAACTAATATAATTAAGCTCTTAATAATATTTTAATCATTTATTAAACTATTAAACAATTTATTCCAATTATTTATCCTGTACTAATTCATTCATTTAACAACTCTAAAATGCCATAAATACAACATCACATCAACAATGACCAAAATACCTTTTAAAAATCTAGACACATAATATTTAGGGTCTCTAAGCCATAAAATTATATTTTTGTCATTTTTGACATCACATAACTTATTATTCTTTTATTTATAACTCAAACACCTCCATGTAAAATACCAAAATAGTTCTGAAAATTCTTATTTTCTGAAAAATATAAGTACATGGTATCATGATGAACATATATATTTTCTAGAATTTTTGGATTTCATTTACTATTTTTAAAATGACCAAAACAGTCAGATTGTGCAACATTTTTTATAAATCAAAATTTTGTTCAATAATTATGAACATTTTCAGGGTATTCTCTTTTCATGATACTCTATCTCCAGTAAAAATTTCACAATTTTTGGAGTTACACACAAAAAGTTATTCAAGTTTACTTTTAAAATAGTCATTTCTTGTAAAATCCATAACTCTCATTCTACACATCCAAAAATATCCATCTTTGGACTAGATCTAGATAACTTATTGTAATATCCTCCCATAATTTTCCAAAATTTTTAAAGCAAAGAAAAATGACGAAATTGCCCCTGGGATGAACTGATCCAAAACAATCTATTTCCCCTTTTTGAAAAATTTGGACTATTTTCACCAAAACAGCTCCCAAGGCTTGTAAAATCAACATATTTTAGTGCTACCACTTGGGTTTAAAATTTAATTTACACATCTATCGCCCCTCTTTGACGAATCACAAATATTAGGTGTATAATTTAAATGGTGGATTTTTAAAGTAACAAAATGTCGGGGTTTTTCTCAAACCTAAAACATAGGTTTCTTTTCTTTTCTTTTGATCAAACTTTTAAAACCCAAAATGATTAGATCTAAACATAAAACACTCATTAACATGTAAATATAAGGTTTTAGAGTTTTGAAACCTTAGATCTTTATTTTATCAAAAATAAATTAAATAAAAGGAAATAAACTAGTTTAGGGTTTGATTTTCTTATACCTTGATTTATGACATTCTTACTTCTTCCTTCCAAGAGTTTTTTTATTGATCAAGATGGTTTGAAAAATTTTCTCCTTCCTCTCCTCTTGGGCTACCGAATTTTCCTCTTACTCTCTCTATATTTTTTTCTTTTTCTCTCTCATGGAAGTTTACCTTTTGTAAATGAAATAAAAAAAAGAACTAGCTTGTATTGGCAAATTATATAGATATAAGATATTTAAGTAATATAATTACCCAATACTTCTCCCCTCTCTTGCATTAGCCTTGCTTGTTATCTTGGTAAATAATGTTGGCAAAATTAAAAGATGACACCTAAGGGAGAGTAAGTAAGAGTTGGTAAAGAAAAATAATTCATCCACATGCTCCTTTCTCTCTTGCAATAGCCGGGTACTTCCCCCCTTCTTGGTCCAATTTTTCTTTTATTTTAATTGTTTAATTTGCTTAATCAAATGACCAAAAAGTCCCTCTTCAATTGGGCTAAGTTTTGGCTAACCAATAATTCATTTGGGCTCTCTATTTAATTGTTTGGGCCTTGTATAAAAGCATAGTCCAACATACTAATTTTATTTTACCCTAATTATTTACTTTTGATTTCTATTCCACTTATTTTTGAATTTAAATAATTGTTCATGTAAGTTTAATTTAATTAATTAATTTTATAACCCAATTAAGCTTACTTTAATTAGGTTTAAAATAAATAATAAATTGAGATAATAAAATTATTCTCTTAGGTCAGTATATATTTTAAATACTAATATTTTTTTAATACCATAACCCTTAGGTTATTAAATTTCCATATCTAATGTATAATTAGGTTATGTAACTTTTCCTTTTTAATTCTCTTTATATAATAAATAAATATATATACATATTCACCATATATATATATATATATATATATATATATATATATATATATATATATATTTATTTATTTAGCCACATAAATTTTTCACATAATTCATAACACATTTATCATTCACTATATGTCACAAAATTTAAATATCATTAATATTTAATTAATATAGTCTTTTTTCTCGGCTTTCCTTTTTGTTCAATTAATTCATTAACTTAATTAGCTCTAATTGGCTTAATAAGTTATAACATAATCATATAATCACTTTATATTAGTCACATCAATTTAATCACTTAAAGATTATAAATCTTTTTAATTTACCATTCAAGGTTAATATTTAAGTTACGTTAGTTTTCAACATAACTTATCTTACTTTTCCTTAATCAAATTGATTAAGTATTCATCTTAGTTAACTTAAAATAATTAAATTAACTAACTCACTTAATTCACATATTCACTTATATACTTAAAAAAAATTATTTGTAAAAATATACATATATAATCGTGTAAAATTCTCGTTCCTTACAATACCGATGAGTTTTGGAGTGAATGTCTCCAACAAAATGTCCTAAAAGATACCTGAAGAGAGATATCGCATGAGTAAGATACCTTATGCTTCGGTAATAAGATATATCTTATATGTGATGATATGTACAAGACTTGATATTGTTTATGCACTTAGTGTGACAAGAATATATAATTTAAATCCTGGAGAAAAATATTGAAAAGTGGTGAAAAACATCCTAAAGTACTTAAGAAAGACTACAGATGTGTTTTTAATGTATGGTGGGTATGATTTGAAACTAGATGGCTATATAGACTCAAGTTTTCAAATTGACCAAGATGAAAACAAATTCACCTCAAATTATGTGTTTACACTAAATAGTGGTGCAGTGAGTTGGAAAAGTTCCAAGTAGCAAACAGTTGATTATTTAGTGACAGAGGCGGAGTACATATATAGCTGCGAGTGAAGCTGCAAAGGAAGTTGTTTGGATGAAGAAGTTCATTACTGAACTTGGAGTGATTACTAGCATACAAGGACCAATGCTTGTATATTTTGACAACACTGAGGCTGTTTCACAGGCCAAGAAACCCAGGTCTCATCAGAAATCCAATCATGTGTTGTGGCGTTTTCATTTGATTAGAGAAATCATCGAGAGAGAATATATCACCTTAGAGAGAGTGGACTCTTAAGACAACATTGCAGATCCATTTAATAAAACGTTAACTCAGCAACACAGTTTGATTGTCACTTAGATAAGATGAATATTAGATACCAGGGCGATTGACTTTAGTACAAGTGGAAAATTGAAAGTAGTATTCACTCAAGCCAATCACATTGGATGTGATGAACATTTAATTGTAATCTTGTTCATTTATTAATAAAAAAAATTTATTTAATACAAATACATTCTTTATCGATGTTTAATTAGTTGAATTAAATAAATGAGATAAACTCATAGTTTTGAAGCAATTCTTTTAGAATCATGATGTTGATCATGCAAATGAGATCTAAATTCAAGATAGCTCAAAATTAAAATGTTCCTAATCGTTGGATCAGTAATGTGGGGTTACTGATTCCGGATAGATTAGTACATACTATGCTTGCTTTGTTGAAGATGATGATTGATCTAATAATCATTAATATGTGGAGACACTAAAACAAGTATGTATGTGCTTATTGTAGAATAAGTTTACTGAACGTGACACGCTTAAAATAACCGTAATGGAGTTGTACTTGTTTGTTGATAGGAGTTCCTATAGTGATAGTAATACAAGTGATCCTTAGACTTGAGATCATCATAGTATTTTGTCATATTCCTTAATACTTTAGAGTATGTTATAGGGTATGTTCGGGTATGATAAAGTGTACATGGAAGTAGGTGAATGATCAACAAAGGATCTACCACTTCCAATAAAAGGAGAGAATGTCCTATGTGATTCAATAAATGATAACTCAAAAATTCCTGGCCAGGTTTGAATACATTAACTAGAGTTGGGAATTTTAAAATCGAAATACATATAATCAAATAAATAAAACTTGACAGTAATTTCATATTTTATATTTGATTGGGATATTATTGTGTGGTAGAAGGATTGAATTGTACGATAACTATTTATGAAATAGGTTCTTTGTGATTAAACGTTGATTTCATAGTATCTGGATAGTCATGATACACTAACGTAAGGTGTTACTCTTGATGTAGAATAAATATTATTTATTTATATTTGAATTAAAGTAATTTAATTCATCATAAATAATATTAGAATGATTCTAATTTATTTATTCTACTATCGGCTTAATATTGAACCTAAAGGGTCGCACCACAAAAAAGAGAAATATAATTTTAGAAGTAATTGACTTAATAATACTAAATTAAGAATATTTAATTTATTGTAGGAATAAATTAAATAGCTTAATATTTATAATTAATTATTTAGAAAAATACTAAATTATAAATTAATAAGAGTAGTCTTATTATTATTATTATTAAATTGGTTAAATAATAATAATTTAGTATTTGAAGAAATACTAATATTTATAATTATCTATTTGGAGAAATACTAAATTATAAATAAATAAGAGGAGTCTTATTATTATTAATTTTGTTTCAAATTAGATTGAGAATTAAATTAAAACCCAAACTCCTAAAAGGTTTAGAAGGGAGAGGGTGTTTGATAAAAACTGAATGAATCTGAATTTGAATGAAAAAAGTTGTTTGATAATTGACATGTTTGAAATATTTGAATAACATATTTTTATTATTTTATCCCACTAAAAAAATTCAAAAATGTTGTAAATTTATTTAATATTACTTAATATAATAGTTAATATTTTTTTTTAAAAAAATTCATTCAGCCCATTCAGCCAAAAAAATAGCACTAAACCATTTAGTCCAAATCGTCTGAATGGCTAATCGATTCAGCCATTCAGATGATTTTTTTCCAAAACAAATGTACTGAATGACTGACCGATTCAGTCATTCAGTCTTATACAAACAGCTCCTTAATCTATAAATAAGAGGGGACTTATTTGGATTAGAGACTAATCATACGTATCATCTGTATTCTCAAAACCTAAAGAGTTAGAAGGGAGAGAATTAGGGCTAGCCACCCAAGATCTTATAGAACCTAAAATTCACTTCTTCAATCTATATACTCTTGGTGGATTAATTTTAGAGCGTTGCACACTTGGGTAGCAAACGTTAGATTCGAAGAATTGAAGAAGTACGAAGGAACATAATACTAGAACTTGAAGATTTGATCAAAGGGATCAAAGGGCTGCATCATCTTTAAGGTATATTTTTTTATCCTTTCTCGATTAATAATATTACATAAGGTGATTTTTGGGATTGCAGGAAAAATTTAAATTCCGTTTATGTCATGCTTCCGCTTTTATTGCAATATGATTGTATGTATATTTTGTTTCTGTAAACCAATAATATATATCAACCACATAATCACCCAAAAATAAGGTCTTATATGTGTTTGGTAGATGAAGAGATGGGGTAGGCAGATGATTAAGAGAACGGTCGATGAGAGACAAATTCAATGAATAGGAAATTGAAAAAAAGTCGATTGAATGGAAGAGGAATGTGACGCCCCCAAAATTAGGTATACATCACCCATCTTGGGTCGTCAGATACATAGTACAGAATACAAATACAACTTACTAATACAATTGTCGTGTACAATACGACAAAACATAAACTGTGAGTTTGAATACAAATATTATCTTCTAGAGAGTATTCATACTCAAAAGAAGTCCTCATTACATTTAGTAACACACTATTATATAGAATAGTGAGGACTACTAACTAATACTATCATTCGGACCATCACTCCGTTCCCCGACTTGCCCCAGCTACGTTCTCATTTCCTGAAGAGAACAGTGAAAGAAAGGGTGAGCTCAACTAGCCCAGTAAGAAATATTATGACTAAGATAATGCAGAATAAATTATCATTAGCCTTCAACAATGTTAAACTGATAAAATATAATAGACATCAAGTTTAACTGCAGTGGAACAAGCAATCCATTAAAAGAGTCAAGTAGAAAATAAACTCTACTATCTTTTATGATTTAAAAGGTTTTTCAACACTGTGATCGCTGGGACTCAGCTTAATAAAATAATCCACATCATCGAATCACCCCTGCACTACGGCCAATGATATTCGTGTATTCATTAATGGTCATGATCATACCAACAACTGTCCATCAACGCAGTACGGGCCAATGAGGACTTTTACCACATCATTTGTAACATTACGGTCATGATTATACCGAATAATCCCTGGTCATAATCATACCAAGTCCATCTATGCACTACAGGCCACATATGACTTTTAACATTTTATAAACATGAGGATAATGACAATGATATAAGAATTCAATAAAACAAGTTCAAGAATTAATTTATCCAAGAATTAACAATGTCCAAATTGTCAACATGATACTGCTTTGTGGAGTAAAATTTAAGAATGCTTAAAAGAATATTTTCATGAAAAGATACTGGATGAACCACAATTATTAAGGATATTCCACTAATTTCATGGAGTATAGAAGTTAAAACTTAACCAACTGAGTATAGTGAAGAATGGAATAACAAAAGAAATCACCCGGCATGCGATAGACCGCACAGACAGGTTATTCCAACAGAATAATAAATAATGGAACCAGGTTAGGCGTAAACGCACAGACAGGATATTACGACAGAATAATAAATAATAGAACCAGGTCCAGTGTAAAACACACAGACAAGATGTTCCAACAGAATAATAACAAGACGGAACCAGGTCCGGTGTAAAATACACAGACAGGATGTTCCAACAGAATAATAATAAAAACGGAACCAGGTTCGGTGTAAAACACACAGACAGGATGTTCCAACAGAATAATAATAAAAACGGAACCAAGTCCGGTGTAAAACACACAGACAGGATGTTCCAACAGAATAACAGAAGAATGTCACCAAGTATAGGGTAGACCGCGTATATAGGTTATTCCAACAGAATAATAAATAATGAAATAACAACAGTTCTCTTCATGAATAAGAAAGAATAACACCCCTTACCATTTTAAAGAAGAGCTAAAATAAGGAAGTAGTTAAGTAGCAGAATACTCTTCTTCTCTCTCTCTATAGTTTCTCTCTCTAGAGTTCAGTGAATTCGTAAGAAATAATGAAGGAATGAGCTGCTATTTATAGAAAAATAGAATGCATAGTAACTAATTCATGAACGGTCCAGATTGATTACTTTAATCTGACGGTCCATATTTAAAGAAAAATCTTTTAAATAAAATATAATATATTCTATTTATAGAATAACTTTAATAAAGTATTCTGTTTTATATAAAAAGATGTTTATGTTTTATTACGTTAATAATACGAATAAAACAAAACGTCATTATCGCTAAATAATTCATATTATTAACTGACAATAATTGAATCAAACTGAGTGACTTCTCACATAAGCATTAATAATCAATACTGTGTGCTACTATGCAACCACACGTATTACTGTACTTTTACTACCGAGTAGTTCAACAGTATCAATGGTAAAACTTCCGCCGTTATTTTTAATAAAATATTTTTGTCGTTTTCTCAATCTGACAATAATTCTGTTGTGGGGTCCACCAATGATTGTGCCGTTGTACGAATATTCCCTGTTAAAACGAATATTCGCCGACCAATCGAATATTATATAACAACTTGCGTACTTTGCAAAATTTATAAATATTACCCACAACTATAACATTATATCAAATTAACTCCATAATATTCAAAAATGATATTTATAGAAAATTCATCTTTATTTAAAAAAGTTGGGGTCTTACAAGGAAGATGTCGATTGATAAATCTATCCCCTAACTCGGACTAACGAAATCAATTCAATTTAATTTAAACAATATTTAAATCACTACTGACGAAGTATACAATAAAAATTGAGTAAAAAATGGGCCAAATTTGAATTTTTTTAAAAAAAATAAAAAAATTAACCCAATTAACTCATTTGGAGGATCGCCTTACCGCCTCTTATATATTACTATTGATTACTATTAAAAAATTACCAATTAATGGTTGAAATGAGTTTAAAATATGTATCAATAGTTGATTAACGTGTACAACATTTTTTCTATAAATAGGTATTATAAGTTTTTTTTAATGTAAATATGTATTCTAAGTTGAACGAAGGTATTAAAGAATATTTACAAAGATAGAATAAATTATATAAGAATTGCAGTACCATCTAATAATAATATGCTATTTAGGTAATTTAGGAGAAAAATAGTAAGGAATCCTTATATATGCTACACTGCATCAGTTAAAGAAATACTGATACTAAATATAGGCAAGGAAATCGTGCCTTGCTAGTTAGGGTTTCGTGTTGGCTGAGGAGGAGAGAAATCCACGAATAACACGGAATTGGTTGATTGATTGAAGAGGGGAGAAGAACAGGTGGACGATTACTCCAATGACACGTGACAGAACTCATAGAATTCCGAAACCGTGTTAGGGTAGCAGGGATTCCAAGAGCCTTCTTGAATCCTTCGAGTCGAGAGAGTGTTCAAACCTTTTTAGTGCTTTTAGATGGAATATCCAAGTCTTAAGCTACCAAAAGAGTTCCCCCCTTCCTAGAATGGACGGGGTATTTATAGAGTTTTCTGGAATTAAGTAATCACATGTTAGGCACATGTTTTCAGAGAAATTCTAAAAATACCCTTTAGTCATTAGAATAATGCCCATATTGTCCTGTCCTTCTAGCCACCAATCCAATCCCTCAATCAATTTCCAAAACGAGTCACCTCTACGAGTCTTCTGCCTCGGGACACGTGGAGGCTTCTCCCGGGTATAGCACATTTATTTCAAATTTTTTAGTCTTCGTTCGATTAGGTTATGCGAACCCTAATTTGCACATTTAATGAGGTCGTGGAATCCTAATTGTGCATTTAATTCAATTAGTTCATCTGAACCCTAATTGTGCACTTGGGCCCATATTTGACCCCTGCGCGAGAGTCGCATTCCCAAATAGACGATCGTGTAAAAATTCTTCAAGCCTTTGAACGATTTTGTGGGACTTCACTTTTCAGGTTTTGAAGACCATGGTCTTAGTAGAGGGAACCCGTAGGGAGCCAAACCCTTAGGTTTAAACCCTAAGGAGGCAAAACCTAATAGGGCTCTTCCTTGGACATATTGGGAAATCCTCCAAAAAATCTTTCCATAGCTTGCCTCAATATTTGTTTCCTTATTTTTTTTTTCTGGATATTGAAACAGGAAATATCATCAAATATCACCAAGTAAAAAAAATCTTTATTTTGGTACACAAAATCTTTCCTTTTTATCAAATCAAATAAAATCATAATTTTATTTTGGAAATAAAATCAAATCTTAATTTTATTTTTGAAATAAACCAAATCTTTCTTTATTTGATATATATATATATATATATATATATATATATATATATATATATATATATATATATATATAGTCATTTTTGAAAATTACCCCTTCTTGGGAATAAAATCAAACTTTAATTTTATTCTTTTCAAAAAATAAACTTTTTACTTATCTTATTTTGGAGAAATAAGGAGTCGATATTCATAATCCATGGTCGCATGTCTTGCTTCTGAATTGCAGTAGGGAGTTTTGTTACCATATCACTTGGGTGCACTTTTTATTTGCCGTAAGGAGGTATCCCTTGAAGCAATACATGCTATTTCTACTAATAGCAATCAAAGCTTAATTCTTCCACATGTATACCTGATTAGCTAGGTGCTACTTGCGTGCATATGTCCAATAATTGAGATTTTAAACTTCAATTAGGATTGTCTCATAATCACTAGGAGCCACGAACACACGTGTATTCATCATAGTTGCAGCCACATTAGCAAGCCTCACCATCAGGGACATCCTTGCGGTATCTGACACCAGGTAACAGTCTAGGACCACCATTAGGGGTGCAACCTTTATTGGAGTCTTCGTTAGCCAATTCCTTATAATTATTTCATCTATATATTTTTTTCGAGTAATTGTAGACTTTCTTCTATTTTCCGAGCCCCATCACCTTGATCATATCTTGGTTTTTTCCCTCGGAATTCCTCAGAAAAGGGCTATAATTTTCGTGGTGAAGGAGCATTCATCCAAAGAAGTTGATTGGTAGAGCAACAAGACCTCAAAGGTATGAAGGAACAACCCCTAGGTGTCCGAGCCCTATAGGGACCGAACCCTGTAGGCTTTTGTTTTTGAAGGAAACAGCCCCTAGGTGGCCGAACCTTATAGGGGCCGAACCCTATAGGGGGCCGAACCATATAGGGCGCCGAACCCTATATAGATTTTTTTTTGAAGGAAATAGCCCCTAGGTGGCTGAACCTTATAGGGACCGAACCTTATAGGGCGCCGAACCCTCTATAGATTTTTTTTTTCAGGACTCCTCAATCTTTCTTTTGTCTTCCGAGCCCCATTACCTTGATTACATCTTGGTTTTTTCCTCGGATAATAAAGAAAGATTTGATGCTTTTCCGACAAAAAACACGAAGGAGAATAAAAAAAATGCTTTACATGCAACCAAACCACCCCAAATGGTCGAACCCTAGGGGGGAAATCCTAGGAGGTCGAACCCTAGAGGGTTGAACCCTAGGGGGTGAACTAATGTTTAGGCAAAAAAATGAAGTTTAGGAGACGCAGTTACTATTTGGATCGTAATTTTTGATCCGTTTGGAGTTTTGGGGCCCATAATATATCAAAACGAAGCTAGCGATGAGCCCTACAAAAATCATGGCCTTTGGCCATGACATATGCCGTTATAAGTCCAAAAAAGGCTTTGAAGGATGCCTTTTGGTTGTCTGAAGTTTTTCAAAAATTTTCAAGAAATTTTTCTTGCATAAATGTAATCCCTAACTATTTCTGACATTGTTTCTTCTTCTTTTCAGGTAGTTTGAAGCTTAAATTTTAGACTTTCCTCTTTGCCATGGTGAGTACTTCAAGCCCAAACACTTTATTTGACATCCTTTCTTTGCTTTCTTTAGAATTCTTATAAGGAATTTCCCCTTTCTTGTATAGGCCCTTTCACCTGAATGCTCTGTAGAACCAAGAACTACCAAAGAGTCCCCATTCATCACCGATTGGGGGAGAGCTCCCTTCTTTGGTCTTTCTGACATCTTTTGGGATAGAGTTAAAAATTATGACCGTACAACTTTTCCTCCACCAGAGAAAGAAGGCTTGTTTCTGTATGCCCCAACTTCTGGAGGTTGGGATGACTTCCCCCATGCCGATTGCATTCCCCGTATATGCATAGAGAAATAAGAGTACCTCTTCAGTCCCCTTCACTTTCTATTAGATTCATCTGGTCGTATTCAAGGATAGCAAGATTGGACCGATGAGATCCTTGGAAACGCTAAATACGTGGAATTACTCAAGAAAGCGAGCATATTTCATTGTGTTCAATTGTATAAAGACCTACGTATCCAACAGGACCATAACGCTCTTACTGTGTTGATCTCACGATGGTGCTCCTCTACTTGCACATTCATCACTGCCTGGGGGGAATTCATCCCTACTCTAGAGGATGTCTATGCCCTCTATCAGTAAGTTCTCTTCTTTTAATCCTTTCATTCATTCTCATTTTTTTGAAAAATATATATTTATTTTGAATTTCATCTTGTAGCCTTCCTATTGTTGCTTCAAACTCCTACGGCCTTTCTAGCATGTCCACTAGAGATGACGATTGTGTTGCCTACTTGACGGAAGTGTTCAAGCAATCTTCCTACTTCATCTCCCGCTTCAAGGGCGATACACTCCTTCCGGACTTCGAGACCTCCAGTCGGCAGAAAAATTCTTGGTTATCCTGGGTACGCTACTAGCTTCTTCTGTGACTACAAGACCAACCAGTGGGACAGCTCTATTCACGACATATCTGTTCTTGCCCTCCATAAAGAGACTTGTCCTTTTCCTCTGGCAGCTTATCTAACTATGTGGCTGTCCCGCTTCCTCTTCCCTGGGTCTCCCATAGACGGTCCTTCTGCTCGTATGATCAGTTTGGCAGCGTTGTTATCCTGGGGCTTGGAGATTCCCCTTACTTCTCTCTTCCTAGGGACCTTATATCATCGCCTAGACGAAATAGCCCTTGCCATGAAAGAATCCGTTGGGAGGTAATCACTTTCATATATTTTTGAAGTAATTAATTGTATTTCAAACTGCACTTCTTTTCCTTTAACCTTTTTCTTATTATATTTTTTTTTCATTCACCCAGGTATGATGTCAATTGCTTCATTCCATACTCCTTCCTTAAGATTTTTCTTTTCGAACGCTTTTCGGGCTATTCCACTCTTAAGCATCTGTCTAAGAAGAAGAAGAAGAAGTCTTCTCTTTTTTCATCACCCAACATCATTCCTCGCACGACATGTTGGATTGATCACCGATCTAGTCCCGACAGTACGGATTTGCAGCCTTTCCTTGATGATTATTCATGCTTCATTGCTTGTCCCTATACCATTGTTTCAGGAGGTTGCGGTCATCTACCTCATTTTTACAAGCGCACATTTCGTACCTACTCAAGCCTCAACAGAACCAGCTTGATTGGTTTTGCACTATCTTGGTTCATTTTCCTTCGGTCTACAGAGCTTCCCTATTTCCTTGAGAATAATGGTTTTGGCACTGTATTGTATTCTCCTCACAGGGTCATGAGGCAATTCGGATATTACCAGGAACGCCCTTTCGGTCACACATGCCAGGGAAATTATGAGGCTGCTCTTCTCAATTTCGTCTCTACCTCCCCCTCTTTTACATGGGCATTTCCAAGGCTATCAAGTGATCCTTCTAGATCCCTTCCTTTTGTCATACCAGATGATTCTCGAAGCGTGCGATATACTACTGGCGAACGTAACTACTGGCAGGTCAATCTTAAAAGACGGGATGATGATACCTTAATTTGTTCATTGTCAGTTTCTATTCCGAAACGTCTCCAATGGGGCGGACTGATATGCTCTCCCAAGCCCAATGTTCGCTTAGCACTTTGGCCAGTCAGTAGCCGGTTGGTTGAGCGTGACATTTTGATGCCTAAGTCGTCTCTCTCTCTCAGTTAGCAGATATTCCTCTTCGAGATAATCTAGATACTCTTCCCTCACAGGCTCCTACTACTTCCAGGAGTCTTCCACCACGGGCTCCGTTTCGGGTGTCTTCTCTAGCTTCTCCCCAGGGATCCTCTGATGCCGAGAAAATGAGAGTTACTCGTTCTAAAACTAGAGCAACTACTACTACTGATTCTGAAAAATCTCCTCCAATTGCTTCTGTCGTGGTTCCAATCAGTCGTCCTCCTATCAGGATTATCATAAAATCATTAGCGAAACGCCCCCTTGATAATGTTAATTCTAGTATCCCGGCAGCCGAGGATCTGATCAAGAAACGTCATAGAAATTTGGTAATTTTGTCGTGCTATTCTCATTTTTCTTTCAACCCTTGTATTACTGCTTTCGTATTTCATTGAGTAATTATTTCTTTGATTTTTCAGATTATAGAGGTCGATGAAGATGATGATGATGTTCCTCTTGGGTTTATGTATGGTACTTCAAATGAGGCGTCTGCGGCGGCTTCCATTAGTCGTGAGCCTCCCCAGCCTATCCTTGTTGATATTGAGTCATCTACTCCTCGCGATGATTGTGTTAGCCTTGATGCTAAGGATACTTTATTCGATGTGAACTCAAGTCTTGTTGTAGGTAATACAACAATTTCTTCAAACCTTCCTACGACTTCTCCACATGATGGGCCCGAAATTGTTGATGAGACTCTTATTTCCTCAAGGGGGAATCATTCTAAAACTATTGGTGATGTTCATCCTCCCCAGAAGTATTCTACCGAGGTGGTGATTGCTCAGGAGGGCATTGTTGATAGTACTTTGGGAGGGTTGAATGACATTCCTCTTTCTGCGGCATCTCTCGATTCTTTTTCCATTGACTATATTGTGAGTATCTTTCTTTAGTAAACATATGATTTTTCTTGAATATCCTTTCTTTCTTTTTTATTTATAATATATTGTGCTTTGACACATTGTTTTCAGAGCGAGAAGATGAAAGATTAGCCTTTGCCTGTTGAGGCAGTCGCTTTATTTGATGCTCTCCATCCGGACGTTGCACACTCGTCATATAGTGACCTTGGTTATCCACCAGGTGACCAAGGCTTTGAGGAATCATCATCCATACAATATCTTTCTACTCCTCCATCCCTTGTCTCGACAAATTCTATGGTGGCCTCTAAAGTAGCTCTTTCTAGAGCTTCCTTCCATCCAAATGGGGATCGTGTTTCTTGGAGGGCTTTCCATATATCAGCTTCTAGTCGGGAAAGTCTTGAGCGTCTCCTAGCTCGGTTCCCGCGGATGCTTGACCGACTGATTGTTAAGGCGGTTTCCTCCCAAACCTTCTTCCTAGATCAGCTCGCAAGCCTTGTTCTTGGGTTGCACATTCTTTCCTTATATTCGTTCCGAGTCGAGGACCTGAAGCAGTTTAGTGATGATGTAGACGACCTTGCATCTGTGGGTGTTGATATGTCTCTTTTTCGTACTAGGCTGGATCTTCTCAAGTCGAGTTTTAATCTCGTTGCACTACGTTCGGAGGTTGTTGTATGTAAGTGTGAAGATGAATCCTTTTCAGTGCAACTTTTTGAACTTGACGAAGCCGCGAACAAATTGAAGATTCAGTCTCAAGATTTAGAGAACCAACCTCGGGATGTAGAGTACTAGTGATGGCACTTTGAGTTAACTACCCAATAGGTTAGGGAGCTGAAAGCTACAAATCTTAAGATTCGAGACGCTGCCATTGCTGACTTGGAAGCTTTAGCTATGCCTCCACTTCAGTTTGATATGTCTTGGCCTTTAGATCATGATTTGTTGTAGTAGTTTTTTTTTCAATTTCCTGTTTCAGAAACTCATTTACACATATTTCATTTATCAAAATGTGGTTTCTTTAACCTTGTTGATTGCTTTTAATTTAAATGATTCCTTAAAACTCAATATTTATCATTGAATATCAAGTTATTCAAATTAATATTCCAAGACAACAGTAGGTATTATAAGCAAACATGAATTTTGTTAAAAACATGTATATATATTTTTCGTAAACCAACACTTGAATTTATATATATATATATATATATATATATATATATATATATATATATATATATTGAAAGAAATTTAAAAAAAAACATTCAAGTGAAAGTTTGTCAATTCATTGATAATAAAATTGCTTTTAACGAAAAGCATAACGTTTCATATAGTAAATCTTGCTTTTATTGAAGAAAGCATAACGTTTGCCACTTTTAGAGATAAAGTGTAACTTTCTTCCTTTTGTCGAATAAAGCATAACGTTCACCACTTTTAAAGATAAAGTGTAACTTTGGGGTTTGAGGGCTTATACTCAGGTGCCTCAGTTACTTTTGAAGTTGAAAGTGTAACATCCGAGGGTTGTTAGTCAGGTGCCTCGATCACTTTTGAAGTTGAAAGTGTATGTGACAACCCGAGAATTTTGAATATTTTTAAAATTTTTATTTATTGATTTAAGATTTAAAATTAGAACCTAGACAGAAAATAAGTGTATGCGTATGATATTTTTAAGAACGAATTTTGAGAATTTCAAAATTCTGTAAAGGATTTAAGTGAATTATTCATGATTAAGTAATATGTGAATATGTTCTGTGTATATGTGTACAATATGTGGTTAAGGGTCAAGGGTTGACCAGATAATCAATATCTGTATCAAATCCTAAGTATATATTAAGAACGTCAACGTTCGGTTAGAAAACCCTAGCGATTGATAAGAAACTCTAGAAACCGGTTCTGGAAATCCTAATTTCAGTTCCGGGTATTCGAAACCTTAATTCGAAAGTTAGAAACCCTAAATTAGAAACTTAATGGCATAAGTGTAAATAATTATAAGATTAATTAGGGTTAATCTTAACAAATTGGTTAGAAAATCTTAATTTCAAAATCTGAAACCCTAATTTATAATTAGGGAAAACTTAATTGTTGATTTAATAATTTTAATGTTAATTAGGAAATATTAATCCTAATTTTCAAGTTGTTAGTAATTAGAAAACATTAATCTAATTTCTAATTTAGGAAAATTATTTTTCTATTTGAAACCCTAATTAGTAGTTTATAAACCCTAATCCGTGATTTTTGACCCTAATTGTGTAATTAGCGATTTTAATTAGGAAATGTTAATCCTAATTAGCAAGCTTAAGTTATGATTAGAAATTTTAATATAATTAGTAAAACCTAATTATAAGTTAGAAATATTAAATTTCTATTTTTGGAAACCTAAATTGGAATTTTAGAAAAATCAAATTTTGCTAAACTTGAGGGTTCAAACCCTAAATCCTAAAAGTTTTCCAAACCCTAAACCCTAAGGGTTTGGCTAATTGACAAGAATGCCATTAAATATAAAATTAAAATGACCATAATGCCCTTTTTAGATTTTTAATAGGTTGGAGTATAAATCTCGCCAAGATATTAGGTTGGTGACCAAACCCTAACCCTAGCCTTAGCTATGTGTCAATTATCAGCCATTTAGATGTGCTAGAAACATTGAATCACATCATTTATATAGATTAAGGAAGAGAAAATGCATACTTTCATTTTCATTTTAATCCTACACTTTCTCTCTCTAGAAATCCGAAATGTAGAGTGAGAGAGAGAGAAAAGATAAACCAAGAACACGTCTTAGCTAAACAATATCAGATCACAAAGTCAGAAGTCAAGATCAAGCACTAGAAAGGTATAAGAACCCTAATCCTAGAAATCTTTTGATGTGATGTTGTATGTTGGAATTGGTTTGTTAAAGATGTGTTATGAGGTGTCTATAAGTGATCTGGATTGTTGGATCATGGATCCATAACACTTAGATGCACGAAATTAGCATTTTCAAAAATCTGGAAAAGGTTAAAAAATGTTGTCAAACAGTCACATGTCAGGGCTTCTAGATCTCTGTGTGTTAATTATATGTTATGTTTTAAGTTATAAATGTGTTCTCTGTCATAAGGAGAGTAGGCTGGAAGTGAAATAACATCCATATCATGTTTAGATCGCAAGATATTGGTGGTCAAACAGGGTTGACCAACCATGGAAAATTATTTCTGGAAAACCCAGATTTTTCCAGCTAGGTCTGACAAGATGTTCTAGCCTTCTGATCTTGTTGTGGTTTAATGTTTTAGCTATGTTGTTGTTCTTACCTTGTAGCTTGACATGAGGAGTACATACTCAAACCTTAAGATAGCCCAGATCAGTAACAGAATCATATAAATGCCCGGTCAAACAAGAGTTAACCATCACGCTGGATGAAGATTCTGGGTAACCCAGATCTTCATCAGCCGAGTTCCTGACAAGTAGTTTGACCGGCCTAAACCTTCGTGTAATATTGTTGTTAGACTGATATGATGATATCAAGTTGTTAACAGACATCTCGACTACATTATTGAACCTTTATAACACATTAACCAAGTCTGGAAAGCAGAGATTTAAAGGCTCAAAAATCGACCCTTATCACTGCTGGAGATTCTGGGCTCAAGAACACGTCTGACAAGATGTTTGGTAGCTTAGATCTTGCTGTGATGTTATGTGTTAGCCATGAAACTTGATTTTAGTTGTAGTTCTACACTTATACTACAATCGTATTACAAATTAGCAGCCCAGAATCATCACGAACCTATCTCACTCACTGGTCAAACAAGGCACCTCGCTGACTGGTTTGAAGTTCTGGGTTTAGCCCAAGAACACCAAGAACACCTATAGCGACGGGTCTGTCGCTATAAGGCCCTTTAGTGACAGTTTATTATTATTATTTTCTGGAAATTATTTAAAAATCGATAAAAATGGTTTTTAATTATTAAAAAATACATAATAAATTCTGAAAAATTATTTTAAAATCTGAAAAATAGTTTTTAATTATTTTTGAGTATATTTCATAAATATTTAATATTTTTGGAATATAAATGATATTTAATTTATTTAATTATTATATTAAATAAATTATTTAAAAATAGTTTTAATTCATGAAAAATAAGATTAATGTATAAGAAAATATTTAAAGATATTTTCAGTGATTTTTAATATTTTATGATAAATTTCATTAATTAATTAATATTAATGATAGTTAATTTATTTAATAACTATATTAAATAAATTATGGAAAAATAGAATAAATGATTTAAAAATCATATAAAAATGATTTAAGTGTCAGAAAAATATTTTAAGTTATAAAATATAACTTTTGATATTTTATCATGAAAATATTAATATTTTAATATTAATAGCAATTATCGGGTAATGCATTTAAGTGTTTAAAAATTATATTTAAATAATTTTAAGGTATTAAAAATACTTTGAAATATTATAAATATACTATAATATTATGTGATATTTTTCATTAATATTTGATAATAAATAAATATTAATGATAAAAGAATTATGTGGTGTTTAATTTATTTAAATACGTTTTTAATGATTGAAAATTTGCGAAAAATGATAATAATTATCTGAAAATTAGTATGAGACTTAGAAAAATATTTTGACTGATATTAAAATTATCTGAGATAATTGTTAAGTGTTAGGCAGAGTTTAATTGAACTTAGACTCGATAAAAGTCAGACTAGACCGTCGGAACGTTAGAACTTTATCGAATTCAACTCAGACTTCAATAGTCAAGATACTAAGTTTTATGTGCTGAATAGACTGACAGGGTTATGTGTTTAGGTTATTCTATGTATATCTATATATATAATAGTATTATATTGTGATGATATTATTCTAATATTGGATATCTATTTTACTAATATTAGGTCTTCGGACAAGGCGATATAAATTGCGTAGCGATAATCAACGGTTCAGGCAAGTTTATTTTTACTTAACTCTAATAAGAGTTGTTTCATTCGGATAAACTTATGGTTAATCATTGCTGATTGCCATGTATAATTCTACTCGGTACATATTGCATGTATAAGTCAGGTATGAAAGGCTGATCACCTTCATTACCAGTTGGTTTCAGATATATTTGTTCATGTATAATACTTGTTCAGTCATAAACTTATTTCTGCTAGTTCACAATTATATTGTTGAATTATAGCCAGCTTATTATTCAAACTCTTCAATCATGATATATCGTTATATTGTTGAATTTAAACTTACTAGGCAATCCTTATGCTCACCCTTGCTATATCATGATAAAACATTGCAGATTAAGGCGAATGCGTCGGATACAAGGAATGTTAAAGACAGTTCCAGCGTTAGGATGTGTGTGCAGCTAAATTATAGAAGTATTGTATGTTAATAATGTTATATGTTAAAAAAGTTATGAAATATGTATTAAGTTAAGGTTACTCGACCTTGGGGAATAATGAGTATATGTATTGTATAAATAATTTATGTTTATATCTTCCGCAAATAGTAATAGTTGTATAAAATGATCGAACCAGATCCGAGGTGATTTGGGACCTGGATTCGGGGCCCTCACAGTGTAACTTTCGAGGGCTGTTAGTCAGGTGCCTCAATTACTTTTCAAGTTGAAAGTATAACTTTTTTTTGTGTGATGCTTTCTCATGTATGATATTTCTTTACCCACTTCAAATTTAATGGGCCTGAGATAGCATCTGATCCCACACGAGATATCTTGCAATACCCGCTTTCGGAGATCTCTCGTACCCTATACGGGCCTTCCCATTTGGGGTAAAATTTGGGGGTTGGGGTCCCCCTCATGACTTGAGTTACCGTTTTGAGCACCAGGTCTCCCACCAGAATCTGTCGCGGTACCACCGCGGTATTGTATTGTCATCGCAATCTTTCGTGGTACCGTTCAAGCTTATCTTTAGCCTTGTCTCGGAAGTCAACTAAGGCTTCCAAGGCGGCTGGTCGGTTCTCTTCCTCGACTAAGCTTCGAAGTCTCATTCGAGCCGAAGGTATTTCTAACTCGACGGGTAAGATAGCTTCTTCACCATAAACCAAAGCGTATAGGGTCTCGCCTGTAGGCTTTCTTTTTAAAGTTTGATATGCCCATAACGCTATTGGTAGTTGTTCTGCCCATGTCTTCGGATGATCGTCTAGGGTTTTTGATAAGATTTTTATCAAGGTTTTGTTTGTAGCCTATGCTTGTCTGTTGCCTTTCGGGTAGTAGGGTGATGATTTGTAGTGTTTCACCCTGTATCTTTCCATCAGATTTTTGATGTCCCTATTGATGAAGGAAGTTCCATTATCCGATAAAATGATCTTTGGGATCTCAAAATGGCAAATGATGTGCTTCTTGATAAAATTTTCCACTACTGGTTCCGTAGCCTTCTTCAAGGGTATTGCTTCTACCCACTTTGTGTACATTTTGGTGGCAGTTAAAATCCAAATGTTACCCTTAAAATTAGGGTGAACGGCCTATAAGATCCATTCCCCATGAATGAAAGGGACACAATGTTGCTAAGGTTCGCAAATCCACGGTGGGAGCATGGAACAAGTTTCCATGTATTTGACAAACGTGACATTTTTTAACAAATTCTAGACAATCTCCTTCCATCTTTGGCCAGTAGTAACCATGATCAATAAGTTATTTGTACAACTTGGCTCCCCCTTGGTGCTCATCCTTGTGTATTTGGTAAAATCTTTGGCTTCGCCTAGTTCTAGACACCGTAAGGGCTTGCCATTGAACCCTCTTCTGAACAATTCTCCATTTTGCAAGAAGAATTGTTGTGACTTCCTCTTTATTATAATTGCGTCCTTCTTTTCGGTCGGGAGATTCCCGCTTTGTAAGAACTCCACATAAGGGATTCGCCAATCCGCTATGTCATCAATGAAGGCGCATTCCTCCTCCCCAGGGTATTCTTGGCATGAAACACATTGGCGTTGTAGGGCATCTGCTTCTTTCTTCATTTCAGGCCAATAATACCCTTGGCGTTGCAGCCTGCGATACAGGCATATGTCTGCAAATTCGAAGTTTTCTTCATGCACCTGAAGCAAGACTCTATTTACTTCTTGCCTCCGCAAGCATGGTGTCAATACACCATCTATTTTTTTGTGATACAAAACACCTTTGATGATGTTGTACTTCTATAGCTCCACATACGATTGGTATTGTTCCTTCCTTTGTTTGTAATTGATGGGAGATGTCATGTCTCCAATCATCTATCATGTCTTTGGGGAACAAGTCTAGCACCGTGGTTGCGAGGGTTCTCTTTATTACCTTCACATCCAAGTCTTCTCCTTGGACATAGACTCGAGAAGCTACTTTTGCTAGTGCATCAGGTTATTTATTTTATCCTCTTGGCACATATTCAATCACCACCTTTTTGAAAGCTTCCATCACCTTTTGTGCTACAGTTCGATATGGCTCCAAAATAGGTTCCTTCACTCCGAAATGACCTCTTATTTGCTGCACTATGAGGTTTGAATCTCCCTTTACTTTAAGACGTTTGGCTCCCAATTCTTGAGCCGCCAACAATCCTATTATGAACGCCTCATATTCTGCTTCATTGTTTGTGCAAGGAAAATCCAATTTGTATGACAAGGCCACTTCATTTCCTTCTTTGGTGGTCAACACCACTCCTGCTCCACCTTTACCTTCTGCAGATGATCCATCAAAAGCCAAACTCCACCATTCTGGGTCCTCATCCATCAAGTCAATTGATTCTACTTCTTTACTTGGAAGATCCTCAGAAGGGGGTTCATATTCTCCATTTGGAAATTATAGCAGGTCTGCCAAGGCTTGTCGGATCGCCTTCGGTGTTATACACTTGATATCGTATTCTGAAAGAATCATCATCCACCTGGCAGGTCTTCCTACTAATGCTGGCCTAGTTAATAGATATCTGATTGGATCGGTTTTTGTTGCAAGCTTTACTTCGTGCGCTAGAAAATAATGCCTCATTTTCTGCACAATGAACATCAGGGCTAGGCAATGCCTCTCCACCTGTGAATACCTAGTTTCTGGTCCTCTGATTATCCGACTAATGTAATACACAGGCTTCTCTTCTCCATCCACCTCCTACGTGATCAATCCACCTATAGATTTCTTGGTAGATGTGATGTATAACTGCAACGGCATTCCTCTTTGTGGTATTACCATCATTTGTGTTGAAGCCAAAATTCTTTTCACCTTCTCAAAGGCCTGTTGTTGGTCTTGCCCCAAGTCCCATTGTGTCTTTCCTTTTAGCAATTTGCCGAAAGGTTCTATGACTTCGGCTAATGCTGGCATGAATCTTCTCATGTACGAAACTTTCCCTAGAAAGCTCTTCAACTGCTTTTGTGTCTTTGGTGGGGGCATCTCTGTAATTGCTTTCGCCTTGCTTGGGTCCACCTCTAAACCTCTGTTGTGCACCAAGAAACCCAAGAATTTTCTAGCCGTCATTCCAAAGGCGCACTTCTTCGGATTCATCCTCAACTTGTACCTTCGGCATCGTTCAAACACTTTCCTCAAGTCCTCCACATGAGTTGTTGTGACGCCCCCAAAATTAGGTATACATCACCCTTTCTGAGTCGCCAGATACATGGTATAAAATTCAAATACAACTTCATTTATACAAATGTTGAGCTGTAGTATAGAATACGACCACAATTAACTATGAGTTTTAATACAAAATTGTCTCGTAGACCGTATCCAAACTCAAATTATTACAATGCCATATAAAATACAACAGCAAATATTTCAAGACCCCAAAGAAGATTACTATCTTGTTTATTCTAATGAGGTGTACTTTTGATGCTTTCAAAGTCGGGTTCTCATCACCCTATTGTTATTCGCCAAAATCAATTATTAAGTGGCGTATAAAATACGACACACACATCTTAGGTCCTCAATACAATTATCTGTTGCAAGTCATGCCATTTTATAATGTATTGAGAAACTTCGACAGTCTCAGACCATCACACTATTTCCCTGTTATCCCTGCTCGACCCAGCTACACTCTTATTACCTGAAAGGAATTTTGAAGCAAAAGGGTGAGCACAACTAGCCCAGTAAAGAATATCATAATTAAAGATAATTAAATTATCAATAGCTTTTGTTAATAATAAATCAGAGATTTAGAACATATGGTAGATAATAAAACTTTTCAACCATAATTGCAGCAGAATCAACAATCCATTAGAAGAGTCAAGTAGAACATAATGTCTACTTTCTCCTCCAAATTAAAAGTTCATCGTTAATATTTCATTCCTGTAATACTCATCAATAGTTCTTCGTTGTACCCAAGACAAAGAGAACTTTCATCACCTGTCTTCACCTGAACCACTAAAGATTTTAATTAAGTTCACAATTCATATTTATAATCATGTAAATCAACAGTTGCTCCTTGCCACAAAGGATTAATAAAATGTTTACTCAATATCATTACCCCAAAGGCTGAAGATATTCAAATGTAATAACAATGATCATACCAATCAGTTGTCTATCTTTGCACTACGGGCCAAAGATATTCAACTATAAAACCAATGGTCATGATCATACCAATCAATTGTCTGTCAGTGCACTACGACCAAAGACATTCAACTGTTAGCTAATGGTCATGATCCTGCTAATCACATCATTGAATTATTCATGCACTACAGCCAATGATATTCGTTATTATCACTAGTGGTCATGATCATGTCATACACCTGTCCATCTTCGCACTACGGGTCAAAGCTATCAAACAACAGATCATCTTTGCACTACAGGCCAAAGATATTCAACAACATATCAACTTTGCAATACATGCCAAAGACATACAACTGTAAAACCCATAACCAACGGTATAATAAAGAATGGAATAATAAAAGAATTTCACCATGTATGCAGTACTTCGCATAGACATGTTATTCTACATAATAATAAAGAATGGAATAATAAAAGAATTTTACCATGTATGCAGTACTTAGCATAGACAGGTTATTCTAACATAATAATAAAGAATGGAATAACTGAAGAATTTCACCATGCTGCGTAATCCGCACAGACAGGTTATTCCAACAGAATAATAAATGCAGAATAATAAATAATAGAACCAGGTCCGGCGTAAAATGCACAGACAGGATATTCCGACAGAATAGTAAAGAATGAAATAATAAATAATGGAATAACAACAGACTTCACCAGGTATACGGTAATTCGCGTATATAGGTTATTCCAACAGAATAATAAATAATGGAATAACAACAGACTTCATCAGGTATACGGTAATCCGCGTATACAGGTTATTCCAACAGAATAATAAATAATAAAACCAGGTCAGGTGAAATTCAAACCGACAGGATATTCTGATAGAATATTAAGTACGGAATAATAAATAATGGAACCAGGTCAGGTGAAATTCACACCGATAGGATATTCCGACAGAATAATAAAGAACGGAATAATAAAAGAATTTCACCAAGTATGCGGTACTTCGCATAAGCATGTTATTCCAACATAATAATAAAGAATGGAATAACAGAAGAAGATCACCAAGTATTTGGTAAACCGCATATACAGGTCATTCCACTAAGTATAGGGTAAACCGCGCATACATGTTATTCCAACAGAATAATAAAGAATAGAATAACAGAAGAAGATCACCAAGTATTGGGTAAACCGCATATACAGGTCATTCCACCAAGTATAGGGTAAACCGCGCATACAGGTTATTCCAACAGAATAATAAAGAATGGAATAACAGAAGTTCTCTTCATGAATACGAAAGAATAACACCCCTTACGGGTACAACAAATAATATCTCTTACCTTTCAAATAAGAGTATTCCGACTAGTAGGGCGATGATATACTCGAAAAAAACTTACACTACTCTCAAAGTTTTCTTAAACTCTAAAGAAATACGCTCAAGATTATAGAAGAAGAATTCTCTCTATAGTTTCTCTTTCTAGAGTTTCTGTGAATTCCTTAGAAATTATGAAGGAATGAACTTCTATTTATAGGTGAATGGACTACATAGTAACTAACTCATGAACGGTCCAGATTGATTTACTTTAATCTGACGGTCCATATTTAAAGCAAAATCTTTTAAATAAAATATAATATATTCTATTTATAATCTAATAAAACGAATAACTTTAAAAAAGTATTCTGTTTTATATAAAAAGATATTACTATGTAAAATACTATGCATGCACTATGCAACACTATGCATAATAAAATATAATATATTCTATTTATAGAATCACTTTATAAAAGTATTCTATTTTATATAAAAAGATTTTACTATGCAAAATACTATGCATAATATAATATAATATATTCTATTTATAGAATAACTTTATAAAAGTATTCTGTTTTATATAAAAATATTTTACTATTAAAACTTTAAACCAACGACCCATATTGATTTACTATTATAATTTCAACCAACGGTCTGAAAAATTAGCACATCACTTCATGGAATAATATTGTACTAAAAAATGATTTGGACTGAAAAAAATATATTTTTCAGGTGAATAGTATCCCGTGAATAGTACTTTGAGAATAGTACTCTGACACAAAAAGTGTCCCAAATACCTAAGTGAACAATACTAGGGTAAATAGTAACCGGATATTTTATGACAACTTATGTGCTTTGAAAAATTTTCACATATCACTCTCAACTTTGAACTTTTATCAATTTAACTATTTACCAAAATAGAAAAATTGAATACTTTTATTTCATAAAATTCGGGGTCTCACAATCTCCCTTCCTTATGAAATTTCGCCCACGAAATTTACGTATGTACCTGATATTCGAAGAGATGAGAATACCTTGCTTTCTTTTCGGATTGTACCTTCTCGATTATTTCCTCTGTATCATGAATTTTCCATTGCTCATCTCCTGTATTTTAGATATCATTATTGAATATAGCTTCAAAACAAAGGTTAATTGACATATCATAATTTGTCAACTTATCAAGTAAATAATTTCAACTCAGGTAAGTCATACATTAATGAAGTATATTACTCGTCTCTCCCTTCCTAGTTCTAAACTCATATCTCCGCCAGCGACCATATCCCTAAGCTCTGATTCCATTTGTGATGCCCCCAAAATTAGGTATACATCACCTTTTCTGAGTTGCCAGATACATGGTACAAAATTCAAATACAACTTCATTTATACAACTGTTGAGCTGTCATATAGAATACGACCACAGTTAACTATGAGTTTTAATACAAAATTATCTCGTAGACCGTATCCAAACTCAAATTTTTACAATGCCATATAAAATACAGCAGCAAATATTTAAAGACCCCAAAGAAGATTACTATCTTGTTTATTCTAATGAGGTGTACTTTTGACGCTTTCAAAGTCGGGTTCTCATCACCCTATTGTTGTTCGCCAAAATCAATTATTAAGTGACATATAAAATACGACACACACATCTTAGGTCCTCAATACAATTATCGGTAGCAAGTCATGCCATTTTATAATATATTGAGAAACTTCGACAGTCTCGAACCACCACACTATTTTTCTGTTATCCCCGCTTGACCCAGCTACACTCTTACTACCTGAAAGGAATTTTAAAGCAAAAGGGTGAGCACAACTAGCCCAGTAAAGAATATCATAATTAAATTATCAATAGCATTTGTCAATAATAAATCAGAGATTTAGAACATATGGTAGATAATAAAACTTTTCAACCATAATTACAGCGGAATCAACAATCCATTAGAAGAGTCAAGTAGAACATAATGTCTACTTTCTCCTCCAAATTAAAAGTCCATCGTTAATATTTCATTCCTGTAATACTCATCAATAGTTCTTCGTTGTACCCAAGACAAAGAGAACTTTCATCACCTGTCTTCACCTGAACCACTAAAGATTTTAATTAAGTTCACAATTCATATTTATAATCATGTAAATCAACAGTTTCTCCTTGCCACAAAGGATTAATAGAATATTTACTCAATATCCTTACCCCAAAGGCTGAAGATATTCAAATGTAATAACAATGATCATACCAATCAGTTGTCTATCTTTGCACTACGGGCCAAAGATATTCAACTATAAAACCAATGGTCATGATCATACCAATCAATTGTCTGTCAGTGCACTACGGCCAAAGACATTCAACTGTTAGCTAATGGTCATGATCCTGCTAATCACATCATTGAATTATTCATGCACTATAGCCAATGATATTCGTTATTATCACTAGTGGTCATGATCATGTCATACACCTGTCCATCTTCGCACTACGGGTCAAAGCTATCAAACAACAGATTATCTTTGCACTACAGGCCAAAGACATACAACTGTAAAACCCATAACCAATAATATAATAAAGAATGGAATAATAAAAGAATTTTACCATGTATGCAGTATTTCGCATAGACAGGTTATTCTAACATAATAATAAAGAATAAAATAATAAAAGAATTTTACCATGTATGCAGTACTTAGCATAGACAGATTATTCTAACATAATAATAAAGAATTGAATAACTGAAGAATTTCACCATGCGTGCGTAATCCGCACAGACAGGTTATTCCAACAGAATAATAAATGCGGAATAATAAATAATAGAACCAGGTCCGGCGTAAAATGCACAGACAGGATATTCCGACAGAATAGTAAAGAATGAAATAATAAATAATGGAATAACAACAGCCTTCACCAAGTATACGGTAATCCTCGTATGCAGGTTATTCCAACAGAATAATAAAGAATGGAATAACAACAGACTTCACCAGGTATACGGTAATCCGCATATATAGGTTATTCCAACAGAATAATAAATAATGGAATAACAACAGACTTCACCAGGTATACGATAATCCGCGTATACAGGTTATTCCAACAGAATAATAAATAATGAAACCAGGTAAGGTGAAATTTACACCGACATGATATTCTGACAGAATATTAAATACAGAATAATAAATAATGGAACCAGGTCAGGTGAAATTCACACCGACATGATATTCTGACAGAATAATAAAAAACGAAATAATAAAAGAATTTCACCAAGTATGCGGTACTTCGCATAAACATGTTATTCCAACATAATAATAAAGAATGGAATAACAGAAGAAGATCACCAAGTATTTGGTAAACCGCATATACAGGTCATTCCACCAAGTATAGGGTAAACCGCGCATACATGTTATTCCAACAGAATAATAAAGAATGGAATAACAGAAGAAGATCACCAAGTATTGGGTAAACCGCATATACAGGTCATTCCACCAAGTATAGGGTAAACTGCGCATACAGGTTATTCCAACAGAATAATAAAGAATAGAATAACAGAAGTTCTCTTCATGAACACGAAAGAATAACACCCTTTACGGGTACAACAAATAATATCCCTTACCTTTTAAATAAGAGTATTCCGACTAGTAGGGCGATGATATACTCGAAGAAAACTTGCACTACTCTCAAAGTTTTCTTAAACTCTAAAGAAATACGCTCAAGATTATAGAAGAAGAATTCTCTCTATAGTTTCTCTCTCTAGAGTTTTAGTGAATTCCTCAGAAATTATGAAGGAATGAGCTTCTATTTATAGGAGAATGGACTGCATAGTAACTAACTCATGAACGGTCCAGATTGATTTACTTTAATCTGACGGTCCATATTTAAAGCAAAATCTTTTAAATAAAATATAATATATTCTATTTATAATCTAATAAAACGAATAACTTTATAAAAGTATTCTGTTTTATATAAAAAGATTTTACTATGCAAAATACTATGCAGGCACTATGCAACACTATTCATAATAAAATATAATATATTCTATTTATAGAATAACTTTATAAAAGTATTCTATTTTATATAAAAAGATTTTACTATGCAAAACACTATGCATAATGGAATATAATATATTCTATTTATAGAATAACTTTATAAAAGTATTATGTTTTATATAAAAAGATTTTACTATTAAAACTTTAAACCAACGACCCATATTGATTTACTATTATAATTTCAACCAACGGTCTGAAAAATTAGCACATCTCTTCATGGAATAATATTGTACTCAAAAATAATTTGGACTGAAAAGAAATATTTTTTTTGGGTGAATAGTACCCCGTGAATAGTACTTTAGAAATAGTACCTTGTGAATAGTACTCCGACACAAAAAGTGTCCCAAATACCCGAGTGAACAATACTAGGATGAATAGTAACCGAGTATTTTATGACAACTTGTCTACTTTGAAAAATTTTCACATATCACCCTCAACTTTAAACTTTTATCAATTTAACTATTTATCAAAATAAAAAAATTGAATACTTTATTTCATAAAATTTGGGGTCTCACAGTTGTCGCCTTTTTGGATTTCACTACTATGTCGTCCACGCAGTCCTCCACTATATCATGAATTATGTCATGAAATATAGCGTGCATGGCCATTTGATAAGTTGCCCCCGCATTTTTCAACCCGAATGGCATTACTACATAGTAGAAATTCCCAAACGGAGTACAAAAGGCTGTCAACTCTGTATCTTCTACAGACATCTTTATCTGATTGTAACCCACAAACCCGTCCATGAATGACATCATCTCGTGATTAGTTATTGCATCTGCCAAAGTGTCTATGTTAGGTAATGGATACATGTCCTTCGGGCATGCCTTGTTCAAGTCTCTGAAATCCACACATATTCGTAGCTGTCCATTTGATTTTTTACCGGTATGATGCTGGATAGCCATGTTGGATGTTGGATCGGCTTGATGAACCCTACTTCCAGCAACTTTTTGATTTCTTCCTTTATTTGAGTTTCGACTTCGGGTGCATAATTGCAAGGTGCTTGCTTCACTGGCTTCATTCCCGGGCTTATGTTTAGATTGTGCTCTACAAGATCTTTGTCAATTCCGGGCATCTCATCGTAATTCCAAGCAAAGACATCCTTATACTCTCGCAATAATTGTATGAGCTCCTCTTTCTGGTTAGCATCCATCTCCTTATTGACATAAGTCGGTCTTGGCGTTCCTCCATCTGTTGCCAAATCAACTTCTTCTAATTCATTTTGTTGAGGTTTTGGCCTATCCTCAAATCATTCTGGAGCTGGTCCTACCTCCTACTTCACAACTTCTCCTTCTTCATTATTGCTGGAGTGGGTGATAACTCCTGAGCCGTTGGGTTCACATGCTTCCTTGGGTTGTTTCCCCTCGTACCGTCACAATCGAAACACCACATTTCCATCGGGTTTAACAACCCTCTCTCATTTTGCCTTTTGGCCTTCCTCAGACTGTGCTATCCGCTTGACAGTTATTATATTTCTGGCATCTTCAGGATCTGCTGGCCTTATCGTTTCTTCTCTTCCTTCCTTCTCCAAGTCTACTACTACTGGCTTCATATTTTTGGAACATTCTCCATGTTTCGAGGTCTTCTTCTTCACTTTTTCTGCAGGCACAAACTTATCTTCCTGCACTTCCTCCCAGCTTGCTAGTCTTAGGGAATTAGGCCTTGCGATCTGGTTCTATCCCTCTTCAGTGACATCATCGAAGAAAGTTGCTTCGGTGATGTGTGTCTCCTCTGGTCCAAAGTGATTCCGAGTTATCGGTACCTTCACTTCTCTTCCTTTCCAGATAGCTTCTAGGCACTGATGAATGACCGATGGTACGACCCCATAGTCATTTTGCCAAGCCCTTCCCAGCAAGACATGATATGCTACATCCACCTCTGTAACATGGAATATTACAGGCCCTCAAATCTTCCCAACTTGCATGTCCACCTTGATGTGTCCTGGGGTTCTTGTGCTCTGGTTGGCGAATCCTGTAATGTTTGTCTGTTCCTTCACAATCTTCTTCTCTGGCAGACCTAACTGTTTGAACACGGTGTAGGGCATAATATTTACAGAAGCTCCATTGTCAATGAATGCCCTCTGCACCTCTATGCCATTGATTACTACTGTCACATACAACGACCTGTTGTGCGGGTATCTTATCTCTCTATCAGCTTTAGAGAAAGATATCTTATTTTCTTCTTCTTCCATTGTCTTCACAAATCCTTTGTTTATGGCCATTCAAGTCTCCTGTATTTCGGCAACCTTAATGATTACCTTGGTGGCCTCTATCCTTGCTTCCTTGGCCAATCCTATCTGATCGAAAAAATTTCTAAAATTGGCTCCGTTCATCAATGCCGTCACCTGCAGGCCTGGATCACACTCCTCCTTTTCTTCCATCATCATCTCCACTTCTAGGATTGTGCTGTGGATAACAATGTTGCATGTTTCTTTCCCCTTGTGATTTGGCAGTGGCTTATCATGAACACTGCTTTCCTTTCCAAGTTCAATCTCCCCATTTGCCAATTTCTCATGGTATATTCTCCTTAGGTTGTAACAGTCCATAGTGGAATGTCCCGCGTATTAATGGTATACACAGAAGTCCGGTCTTCTCTTCATCTCTTCCGTCACTACAAATCTAGGCCTTGGGGGTTTCACCACCCCATGTTCAACCCATTGTTCGTATAGACCCCTGAATGCTTTCTCACTGCATGTGATAGCCTCCGGGACTGACTTTCTTGCATATTTGTCTCCAGGCCTTCCTCTGCTTAGGTCAAAATTTTTCTCATGCTTCTCCCTCTTGCCCGCTTGTGGTTTTAACTGAGAGTCAGCCAAAGCCACAGTAGTTGTCCTCTTGCCCTTCCATGTAACCGTCGCATGGCTAGTGGGCAATGTCATGATTCCTCCCAAGTCTTGTGCAAAAGATGAGAGGGTCGCGAAGGAATCACAAGCCTTGGTAATGAGGTTGGGCTTGAAGGCATCTAAGGCACCATTGTTGCAAATGCTGATCAAGTTCTTTTCTTCAATCGGCTCTGCGCACTTCTATGCCTAGGCCCTAAACTTGTTAACGTAATCTGACAGCTCCTCATTCGGCTTCTGCTTGAACCACATGAGCTCTACAATGGTTACCTGTTTTTGCACATAGAAAAATTTCTTAAAAAATGTAATTTTAGGTTATCCCAATCATGGACCGACCCCTTCTCCAAATTATAGTACCAACTGAAGGCACTATCTGTCAAAGTCATGTTGAATTCCCGCATCAATAAGTTGTGGTTGTTCACTTCATCATATCCTAGCCACGGAGACATCGACTCGACAAACCTGACAATATGTTCCCTGGCATTTCCTTTCTTCCCGTTGTATTTTGAAAACTGCGGGGGATGCTCAATATACCCTGTCGGGTAAGGTTGCCTCCGAATGTGTGCCAGGTAAGGTGGAGTAAAGTCTAACTCTGAGGGTCGGGATGTCTGTCTGCGAAGTTGATTGATCACATCGATCATATCATCCTTCGTCACGTACTGGCTCGTGGCGTGAACTCTCTGGGGTGTTATGATATACTGTTGTATCGGCGGTGTGTATGGTAAAGAGATTGGTTGATGCGCACTTGCATCGTGTAAAGCTGGCACTAGTGGTAGTTGTTGACTCACTCATTGGACATGGCTTGGGATGGTTGGCATCTGCACCTATGAAAATACTGAGAGAGTAGTTGGGATGATGTTTGTCTGAGGTTGGCTTGCTTCCAACCTAGGTTGTGGTATGTCACCAGTGTTCTGGGGTTTCAAGTTGATGATTGGAACCGATTGACTTTCCATCGATGGAGGCACAATCTGGTTTTCTTTATTGTTGCTGCCATTGTTGTTATCCTCCACTCCTGCTTGTTCTCCCTGGGAACTGCCTGGGAACATGGCCTTGAAGGTAGGGATCTGCATCAACTACTGGCGAAAATTTCCCATCTCCTCTTGCTTCCTCTGCATGATCTCCAGCATCATGGCCATCATCATCCCTTGTCCTTCCCGTGCTTCCTTCAATGCTTTGAGCGTCTCCAGTTGCACATCATTCGTCTGTTCTCCGCTTACATCCTCGCCTTGCCTTCCTGCGTTGGTTTGTTATTGATTGGCCATGTATGGTGATGTTGAACTCCCTTCCGAAGCGTCTTCAAAAATTGGTTGGTCCAAATCCAGATTTACGCCTTGGAAAGCTTGAGTTGCTTGCCTTGGAACTGGATCCGGTGAGGTAATGCTATTTGTTGGTGAAGTAGCTCTTCCTGTAGTTCTCCAACTTCGAGTTGTGGGCATACCCTTCACGAATTCTATACCTCCCTAGCAGAGTCGCCAAATAAACGTGGACAAGAAAATCGTGTATTGCTGTTAGGGTTTCGTGTTGGCTGAGGAGGAGAGAAATTCACGATAAGCACGGAATTGGTTGATTGATTGAAGAGGGGAGAAGAACAAGTGGATGATTACTCCAATGACACGTGACAGAACTCCTAGAATCCGGGAACCGTGTTAGGGTAGCAGGGATTCCAAGAGCCTTATTGAATCCTTCGAGTCGAGAGATTATTCAAACCTTTTTAGTGCTTTTAGATGGAATATCCAAGTCTTAAGACTCTAAAAGAGTTCCCCCTTCCTAGAATGGAAGGGGTATTTATAGAGTTTCCTAGAATTAAGTAATCACATGTTAGGCACATATTTTCAGAGAAATTCCAGAAATACCCTTTAGTCATTAGAATAATGCCCATATTGCCCTGTCCTTTTAACCACCAATCAAATCCCTCAATCAATTTCCAAAACGAGCCGCCTCCACGAGTCTTCTGCCTCAAGACACGTGGAGGCTTCTTCCAGGTCTAACACATTTATTTCTGACTTTTTCGTCTTCATTCGATTAGGTTATGCGAACCCTAATTTGCACATTTAATGAGGTCGTGAAACCCTAATTATGCATTTAATTCAATTAGATCATGTGAACCCTAATTGTGCACTTGGCCCCACACTAAATTAAGTAGCAATGAAAGATGCACCATACCTCACTGCATAAAACTTAAAATACAAATTAAAATAACTTACATTTTAACTTTTTTGTTGTTGTAATTTTATCTAAATAAAACAGTTCAAAATTGTTTACATAATAACAATAATTTTTCATAATAAATGAAATATTATCAACCAAAAAAATATAAAAACAAATGAAGGAATTGTCTTATATGATTTGAACTTTAACCTACCCATCTCTCATCTTCAAAATTGCATACTTGTAAAACCGTTTTTATAGACCCTTTTTTTATTGTTGATGACTTCTGTTGAGCTACTTGTAAAACCTTTTTTATAGACCCTTTTTTATTTTTAAAAGATTCGTGTCAACCTCATCATTTTGTGGTAAAATATGTGTAAAACAACAGTTAGACATAACTTCATAAATACAACAAAAGTTAATAAACTTGCATATTACAAATAGAACGTGACAACTCCATTAAATTCAAATATTACTAAAACATAAGGATTAACACGAAAGAGTGGCCAAGTTCATATACCGAAATGAATCTTACGAGGAAAGTGATAACCTACTACCAATACCCTAGTATGCATCGCAGCTACATGCATGCATGTATATCTCTCTCATCACTTATCAAGTTGAAAATAGTAAAGAGATCTAAACCTACAAATATTTTGTCTAGCTATCTGCTTAACATATAGAAAAGCTATTAAAAATAAATAGACCAAATGCCCTAAAGATTTGTAGAATCAGGAAAACAAATAAATAACACACTAGTTGAAACCACGATCAAATTAATTGCTAATCAACGTAAATGCTCTTAATTGATAATAATAAAATGAAACATATAGGTTGAGCAAAATTAGTTCTTGGTCAGACACTCTAATCCTATTTAATCAAATGGAAGACATTGTCAAAAGTCAAAACCACAATAAGCACCAAAACTTCAACATGCAAATAATGTGGTAAAACCCTTTTTCCCCATCCTTCAAAAATCTCAGTCATTCCACATTGAAAACAAACCCGGATTCGACCCTTGACCAGACGAATCCCCAGACCATCCACCATAACTCCCGGGTGGCATATCATAATCCACTTTCACCATCCCAAGCTCCTCCGCCGACGAACCACCACCGTTCCCTGACATGGAATTACCTAAATACCCACCACTATAACTCCCACCACTTGAACTCCCATTAGTATTACCATTATCCATAACCGAAGATGAAGATCCGCCCATCCCCATAAACCCATGCAAAAAACCCGGATAATTCTGAAGGTAACTATTATAGAACTGATGATTCCCGACAGATTGTTGTTGTTGATTCAATTGTAGTTGAGTTTGTATATAACTTTGGTGGAATTGAGGGTCTTGGGAAAAGTGCGAAATCTCGGGATTTTGTTGTAGGGTTAGTAAAGGTACTATTGTTGTTTGTGGTTGCTCATACTGCTGTTGCATTTGCATTAGAGGGTATGCTGGTAATGGGGTAGTACCCGGGTTCCCGTATTGAAAGGCCGACCCGAGAGCTATCATTTCGTCACGTTTTCGTGACGATTCAATAGCTTGAGCCTCCTTTAGACGTTTGGCGGCTCCACCTCCGATGGGTAAAGTGTTGCTTTCGAGAATGCTCTTGACGTCGTAACGGGTCATGTCGAAGTTTGTGACGGCGTTGAGGCCTCTGAACTTTATGGCCGCAATGTCGTAGGCCTCTGCTGCTTCTTCCTCTGTGCCTGAGAAGGAATTAATGAGATGCTGTTTTAGGCAATTAGTTGTGCACATAAAAATGATGGAATAAATAAATGTAGGTGATTATTTACATGAACACAATGCTGGAAAACTAATTTAATCAAGGACACCTAGCAAATTTATTACTTTGTGTTTTTAATTAGACATGAATTTTTCGTTATAGTTTATTTCATAATTAAATTTACACATTTTAAAAGTAATCTATAAAGTGACATGAAATGAAGTTCTTAATATAAAAATATAAAGCGAGTATTATTATACCACTAGTGCAGTATTTCTAATTAACGTTGAAGATATTATGCCCTGTATGTGTATAGAATATCTTTTAAAATGTCTTTTAAACTGCACGCTAAATATATATATATATATATATATATATATATATATATATATATATATATATATATATATATATAATAATACGTAATTTATTGACATTAAAAGGCTTTTTGAAAATGACTTACTGAAAGTTCCCAAGTAGAGATCCTTGTTGCCAGCAACTCTACCAATCCTTGCTTGCCATCTCCCATGTTGATGATGCCTGCTTAGATATCTCATGAGAAAGAGAGAGATGGAGGAGAGGAGAGAGAGGATTGATTTTTATTACCTTGTAACACCCCTATACATGGATGCACCCCTTGAAAAGCCACTACTCTTCCTATTATTTCCAACAAGAAATAAAAAATAAAAATATTATTGCTTTTATTATAAAAACCTTTACATATATGCCTAATTAAATATCAATACTAGATTTTGCAGTACTGCAGATGCCAGTGAATACTAAAGGTTAAAACTTATTGTCATATGTTGCCAATGATTAGCTAGTCTGAACTCTGAGCTGATAATATTTTTTTAGACAGTTAATGGTATACAAATTATGTTTGGATTCCAGGCAGCGTACTTGGGCAGTCTATTTGGACAGTTCTATAGAAACCAATAACATTTGTATAGCAGATAGTTGTAACAGTATATATAATACTTGCATATCGATCAAAAGTTGTCCGAAATGCGACTTTATGCTAAATTAGTGCATAATTAAACTTTTTACTGTCACATATCCATTTCGAACTACTTGCAATCAGAATTCGTATCATAATATACACACAGAGAGTATACAAATTTCCCTTAATTACCTTCGAATGGAGGCCACAAATTCTTGTCTAGTCATGTGTTTCATATCCTCAACTTCCTTTTCATAGTTCGTGATCTACATTCACAAAAGCATACATTAATTTTTTCTATGAGAGCTAGGAACCAATCATCATTGACAATATATGTACTAAATTATATATGCAATGTTTGTTTTTTCGGTTTCATAAATATTTTCATGCACTTTATTTCACTCTATAATAAAGCAACCAAAACATACTGGGAAATTGGTTGTGGTAGATGTTCCCCAATATTTCAGTGCAGCCATATCATAAGCCCTAGCTGCTTTCTCTTCTTTGTCATACCCACCTGCCCATATTAATTTTTTTTAAATATAGCTCAAAGATTTATAAACTAATCTAACTCAAATAAAATCGAAACAAATGAACATATTAATAGTAATTGGAAGAAGATGAAGATTACTAACCCAAGTAGACTGCAAGTAATGAACAAACGAATCCATAAAACCCAAAAATAATGGCAAAAAAAAAACAAAAATAAGTTAGTGAAATTTTGATAGCTGGCATATATAAATGTAGATATACATATGTAAATAAATAAAAATATGAACTTTTTAATTACCTTGGCGACCTTTCCTTGATTGTCCTTCCCTTCTACAACTATTATCCCATAGATGAGCTTCATACCTCCCTGTCCATCTATGCCTATATTTACAATATAAGCAAAATTAAATTTCAAGAAACTAAAATGATTTAAACAAAAAAAAAGGAGAAAATTTTCAAATTTATGATTTACTAGGGAAATAAAAAGGATGAACACCTAGTTACACCGCGATAAATTGATGTTCTTTGCCCAAATGTATCCAAAGTTCTTCTAGGAGTAGCCGCCTCGACGATGGCAGTCGTGGTACTATTATTATTGTCACCACTAGTTTCACATGTTGAACGCTTGCCACTTCCCATAGACAATGTTAAAGATTGTAAATTACTAGCATTTTCAGGAAGATCATAGTTTTCAGAAGGAGCCACGACTAAGGTGTTTTGCACTGGCAATAAGCTGTGGTTTGTGAATAGGTAGTCGGATTCATTTGCATGGATTTCATTATAAACAAGATCTGAAGTCTGGTTTTCTGATTTTCCCACACCAAGAAAGTCAGCTACCTTTGGAACTTCATTGCTTCCTTGAACATTAATCAAATTCCACTCTACAAAATATGCAAAAGGAATTATGGAAAAATGATTGAAGGCATGATATAAAGAAAGAGATTATTCTGTATAAATAATCACAAAATTATTTATGTGAAAAGACGTCACTTAGTGAACATCAAGCTGTATAATTTTTTGAATGATAGAATTAAAATGAATGAAATTGAAGAGAGAAGGGATGATAATTAGACGAGTTATGGAAAAATGATAAAAGGTATGGTGTAAAGAAAGAGATTATTTAGGGTGACGGTCCCTCTGCAACACTTGTAAATAATCACAAAAAATATATATGTGAAAGGACGTCACAAATAATCATAAGACTGTAGTTTTTTAGAATAAGAGAAAATTAAAATGAATTGTACCTTGATTTTGAAATGGACTGTCTATATTGCCACTCACTAACCCTAGAGAAAAATGATGGGATTGAGATGCCTCATGAAGATGAGTAGGCAAAGAAGGATGAGTAGGAGAAAGAGGAAAGGACAGCCAATTGTTTGAATTCATGGCTTCTTGAGGATTACTACACTGCTGCAAATGATCTGTCAATTAAAATCCTCCTGCAAAATATTAAGACAACAAAAAGTCACAATAATATGAGAATTATTAGCACATTTAGAGTCATATATTACATAAGAAAATGAACTGCCACATATAGGTTTACCCTAGCTACCAAATAGAGAGTATTTTTCTGAAATTTTATGCTTGGTGAAGGAGTAGATAATCAAGAACGGATAGGAGAGATATATGGAGAAAAAGATAGTACAAGAACCGAACCCACTACTATCTCCTTTAGGTCCCCTACCAACCCTTATGCAATAGTCATTTTAAGTGGTCTAGACTCATAAAAAATTACTAAAAAATAAATAAAATGGTAGCATTAAACAAGAAGAATTATTAATTAAGAAAGGGCACGAGCGTCTTATTATAATAAGCTTATATAGTGGTCCTTCAGTCTTTGTACTAAGACAAACTCTTAATTCCAACTGTAAAAATCCAATTCACCTTCTCTCTCAACCCCACTTGGTTTATTGGAACTCTCTAATTTCTCGTTTAGTGCAAAAAATGACTCCCACAAGCCCAGCATTCCCACACTATGCAAATAATCTCATTGGACTAAACTACACAATCCCAATCCTCTTGTGCAACCATTTGGTATATATTGACATAAATATATTCATAAATACATGGGAAGATATTTTATCCATCCTAAAATGTGAGTCTTATTTACACTATATTTCAATGTAAATCATTATAAGACCAAAAAAGTTTTGAGTTAAATGAGAGTACTCACGAGAAAGAAAATATACACATATATACAAGATACTATCTGACCCGCTCAATTAAAGTTTGAGTTAAATGGGAGTACTCACAATAAAGAAGAAAAAAACATACACATACAAGATACTCTCTGACCCGCTCCTTTTTAATTGATGTTTTAAAAGAAAATACAAATAATAAGAAACGAAAGTAATATTGTATTTTGTTAGATTAATTAAAATGAGTATTTTTTTTTGAAACAATTAAAATGAGTATAAAATCTCAATATGAACATTCTAAAATTCATTGAAAAAGACGAAAAAATAAATTAGTATTTAATATAAGAATAATATAAGAATTAGGACATTGATACTTTTTAAAAATCTACAAACGACAAATGAAAATTATTCAAACAAATTTGTTCCTAAAAAGATAGATAAAAAGGAATAAAGAGAGTAAATCATAATATAGCCAAAAGAAATTGAGTTAAATGGGACTCTTAACTCTGGACAAAGTATATACATACAAGATATTATAAGATCAATTTTTTTAATAATTTTATTTATTATTAGAAGATAATAACCACCTTAATTAATTTCTTCAAATGTAGATAGCTGTGGATCCCCGAGCAGTCCTGCAGCATGTGATAAAGATATATTTATGGACATGCAATAGGAGTATTTTATGAAAATATCCGACATATTAAATAATATAAGAACTGGAAATGAGAAGAACGACGTAGATTTCAATTAAGTATCTAATAACCCTATAGTTTGCTCAATAAAAAAATAGATTAATTAGAGAAGAGAGAAGGATTTTGTTTGTGTTTCCAAGTAGAAATCTGTTGACCATGTAGTTGGAAACCGCACTATTCAAAAGGTTAAAAACATATTTACAGTATGTGGTTATTAGTTTAATAATAATGTGATGCAGTGTATGTCTTCTGCAAAATATTGTAGAAGCTTGTATAGCTCTTTGTTTATGTGCTTTCTGTCTTCCACTCAAGGGGGAGTCAAAGACATCTCTAATATAATTCCATGGTTTTGATTATATATTATCTAGGGTTTTAATGCTCAGTCTGGTAACTAGCTTTTATATGTTTAAGATTTTAGGGCAAGGGAAATTAAATTAAACAAGAGTCTGTATCATGAAAAATTATTCACTATATATGTTTAATATGCTCAGGTTACCTAATATTTACATGTAAGAGAGTGTCACACGTGACGTCATCACCGATTAATTTCTCTTCATTCATGTGAACTATAAAATTACGGCAAAAGAAAAATAAATAAAAAGGTCCAAATAACACAATTTTTTCTAATACATATCACGCGTATAAAAGGAAGTTCTATATAAGATATTAACAATGTACTTACAAAAAATGATTCTTATCCCACAGTTTCAATTTTTTCTAGTACAAAATGTATAATTATCTTTTTGTTTATTGAATAATAGAAAATTAAAAACGCACACAGAAAAATAGAGCTCGAAAAATTCAAACCCACAAGGCCACAAAAGAAAAATTAAGAAGCTAGGATCATTGGAAAATTCAGTGAGTGACATGGGATCAGAGAACATGATCATATTTACTTTTGTACATGCTCATTAATCTAGGGCATTTACTGGTTGTCTGTATAATTTTATTCTTCTCCTAGTAATAGGTCCTCCTAGCTCATGTGACTCAATGTCCTGGCTCCATTGCAATCAATATACTTGTGTGTGTGTGTGTGTGTGTGTGTGTATATATATATATATATATATATATATATATATATATATATATATATATATATATATATATATATATATAGTATAAATTTGTCATGCTTTTTTTTAAAAAAAATATATCAGTTCATTTGCAAATAATATGGCTAATAAACACAAAGTTACCCTTGTTGTTAAAAACTTTAAAAAAAGAATATATAAGCCTTAACCTCTAAACATAGAAAATGAAAACAAATGAAAACATGAAATAAAAAATCACCTGTCATTGTTGATGATACGATTCCCTCCCAATTCCTGAAGATATATATATATATATATATATATATATATATATATATATATATATAAGACTAAGTTGACTGGAGTGTTCCTGCAGAGCAGGCAGGACCCACGTCTCCCGCTTTCTTCATCCCATAAATAAACCTACAAAAAAGGATTATAAAAATAATAAAAAAAAATGAAATAAGAACACCCTAACTCAAAAACCCTTTTTTTCAAAAATAATAATAATAATAATAATTTGATTTCATTAAACAATATAATATATTTCTCATAAAGAATAGTTAATTAGTTGCAGAAACATGAAAAAAACCTGAATTTATCGAAAAAAATTGTAGAAGGTTGAAATGAGTCTTAATTATTATATATATATATATATAACTGACACTGACACTGACACTTTTGATCAGGAAGATGATTCTCTCTCTAAAACTCTTCTACATTTTTTTCTCTCTAAAATTGTATAGTGTTGGAAAATGGGGAGAGAGACGGAAAGTTGGTGAATACAGGTGTTGGGGATTCGCCACCGGCCATTTAAGGTAAAAACTACATTTAGTTTGAATACACCGCCAAGTCTTTTCAGTTTTTGCGGCCATATACAGAGGAATATGACTGCCACGTGGCAGTTGAAAATTTGCCCTTTCGTTGGGTTTTTAATTAAACCCTTTTGGTATTCTGCATGCTTTGACACGTACAGACAAAATTTTCAAACCCTTGTTTTTGTTAGAATGACTATGATACCCTTCTTTTTTGTTTGAATATGAGTTGTATTGATTCCGATACTGGACTGTTCAAGTTTGACTCCAGTTTTTAATTTTTTTTTAACTTAAGTAAAAGGAAAAAGAGAATACTACTACGATAGTCAAATTTGTTCGTTGTAAATCAAGCACAAAACCAATGTAGTATTTGATAATAAAATAGTGACATGTTTTTAATACCATAATAGAGATAAAGATATTATTTTATTAAATTTCAAATTTTCAGTTCACACATGAATTTTACAATTTTTGAAATTGAAGTGAGAAGAAACGATTGATAGATTGAATTTCAAAATTTTCAACTTACATATGAATTGTGCAAAATTCAAGTTTACTTCTAAAACAACTCAACAAAGTATGAAAAACCGATGAGGCTTTTAGCCTTTGTGTTTAACATTTATACTATAACTTTGTTACAAGAATCTAGGATATATATATATATATATATATATATATATATATATATATATATATATATATATAACAAAAGAAGGTTGTTACATAGTAGGAGATAAAAACATATCAAACGTAATGTTAAATAATCCGGAACTGTACGTTTTAAACAAAATCTCCATTGGTGATTTTTTTGGGAAAAGAGGAGTAGGGCGGGAGACGATTAATTAAATAAACACTTGTTTGAAAAGATTCATCCTAAAACTGTTTTGGAACGAATGCTTTGGCCCTAAGAGTAAGGCCAGTGTCAACAATATGATGGTGTACGTACGAGGACATGAAACTCTATGAAAAATGCCTTGTCTTTTAAGATGACTGGTTTGGTAAGAAAACGATACTCACCACCCGAAACTGTTTGAATTGATTTGATTTTTGTGTCAAATAATTTTTCTACATATGCTTGAAATTGCAAAAATAAGGGATAGACATCTGATTTCAGTTTCATAGGGAAAAACCAAGTAAATTTGGAATAATCATTAATAAAATGTACTACATAATATCGATTTCCATTATTTGAGATAGTTGGGGTAGGACCCCCATACATGGGACTGAATTAATTCTAAAGGAGATTTTGAAACTGACTAACAAAAACTAGATTTATTTGTACCGGAAATAGGAAGATTCAGAAATGAAATAATTTTATTGACAACTTTTTTTTCAGGATGTCCAAGCCTGGCATGCCATGTGTCGATGTTTGTGCGTTTATCAACAAGTGCTTGCGGATAGGAGAAGCTACTGAAGAAGATGACTTGGTGGGGAGTTGAAGTTGGTACTTGGTGGAGTCCATTATTGATGTTCCCGTGGAGCAGGACCTTTCCTGAGGATCGATCCTCGATGAGGCAAGTTGTGGGATGAAATTCAACAAAAACATTGTTGTAAGACTCCTGTTGGGGTACTTCTCAAATCCTATTCAGATATAAAGTTGAAGTATTCGAGGATTCGAGTCGAGAGAGGAATTGTTGGGTTACTCCTCGAATCCTATTCAGAAAAAAATTGCTAATATGAAAAGGAAGAACTCAAATTAGCATAAAAAAAAAAAGAAAACGAGGAAGAACTCCTATTTTTAATAGGAGTATTATTTTAAAAAGAAATTAATTTGTAGTATGAATTTTATTTTAGAAGTGTCTTATTTTGAATATGAAAATGAGATATGTAAGTACTCTAGAAATAGAGTCTTATATTTAGTTGTTGAAGTGTAGCACAATCAAATGTCATGTTATGTTGCATCCTAAGAGTTGAGAGAGGGTGTGAGTGAGTTTTGTGTTTATGTTAGGGAGAGGGAGTGTTTTTGCAGCTTTTATATTCTGTGCAAAAAAGTTATATTGTGGGTGGGTGTTTTTTGCAACTTTTAATATGTGCAAAATGTTGTGTCTTGATATTGTGGAACCTCAAGTTTTAGAGCGTAAAACTTGGGAGGATTATTGTAAACCCATTATTTTGATATAGTGGAAATTCAAAGTTTGGCATGTGATTTTTTCCTTTAAGGATTTTTCACATTTAAATCTTGTGTTGTTTTATCTCTCTTTATTTTATTGTGTGGTTTGCGTTGACTTAATTCTCAATAAGTGTAAGACCCCGAATTTTATGAAATAAAAGTAATCAATTTTTCTTATAGTTACTATTCAGTAAATGGTTAAATTGATAAAAGTTAAAGTTATGAGTGAAATGTGCAAATTTTGCAAAATAAACAAGTGGTTATAAAATATTCATTGTTGTCGGGGAATATTCGTTTGGTCGTGGAATATTCTTTCTGTCGGAGAATATTCGTACGACGGCGCAGCCATTTGTGGGCCTCATAACAGAATAATTATCGGATGAAGAAAACGACAAATTTGAGTTTTTATAAACAACGGCGTAGTTGTTACCGTTAATACTGTTGGAATACCCGGTGGTTAAAATACAGTAATACGCGTTGTTGCACAGTAGCACACGGTATTGCACCAATTATTAATTTTTACGTAAGAAGACATTACTCAATAATTGTTACAGTAATTACTGTTCAGTATTTTATTTTATTGATTCAATAATTGCTGCGTTGATATTTTATATTACTGTTGTTTTAATAATTGTCACTACACAGTATTTTCTATTATCGGAGCAATAATTCATATTATCTGAATAATATTATTATATAGCATTATTGGCAATGTCTAGAAAGTTCTGTCTAAGGAGAGGTTTGGTCATCTAATTGCGCGCCAGTAAGGAAGAGATCCTTATTGGAAAGCTCTCTCTTTCCTGGGAACGGCCTAGTTGCCAGTACTGTGATTCTGTAATATTATTTGTGTATAATTAATTATTGATTTATATGATGAGGAAAATATTGATTTTATGTGGATATAGATGGAGAAAATTTTAATGTGACAATTGTTAAAAATTAATATTTTATCTTTTTCTGATAAAATAATTTATTTAAATATATTATTTTAATAATATATTAATGGTGATATTTTTACAATGAATGTGAGATATATGAATAAATAAAGAGGAAAAGTATTTTTGTTGGATTAAATGTTTAACACATGTTTTGTGTGTTGGTGGACACAAGTCTTGACCGAAAATTTATTATAGACTGTAAAATTATTCGTTTGTGGATTTCGGTAAATTTCTATTTGGAATTTGGAAAAATTTTCTTCTGCAAAGTTGTAGAGAATTAAATTTCCTATGGAAAGGACGTGAGGTTTGAATTTTTCTGATAAAAAGACTATTTATTATGAATTATTGAAGTTCCGGATTATTGAGTCTGAATTGATTTTGTAACAAAAATTGTTTAAAACATCTTTTTTATTTTTGGTGCATTTGTGTGGAAAATGTGTTTTTGATGTGGTGGGCTAAGGAAAATTTGGTTATAAATATATTATTATATTCAATTTTCTACTTTGGTGTTCTAAGCAATTTTCTATAAATAGGGTGCTTAGGTTAGAATTGAAAATCACACCAGAAACTGAAGTTTTCTCTCTATTTCTCTCTCTATATTATCGAGTGTATTATTGTGAGTATTTTGATATCTTGAGTGTTGCTATACGGTGCAAGTTCGTTCAGCGTTATTCCAGTCAGGAGTACTGTTCTTTTGAGGTAAGGGATTGTAAGGGATAGTAAAGGATAATAAGGGATGTTATTTTTTAAAAAAATAATATTATTTCTTTCAATATCATTATACCGGAATATTAGTAAGATTTTTTTTGTGAAATTCTTATCTTTTCATGTCGGGGTTACTATTCATGAGTTACTATTCACGAGCTACTATTCACGAGCTACTATTCATGAGTTACTATTCATGAGTTACTATTCACGAGTTACTATTCATGAGTTACTATTCACGAGTTACTATTCATGAGTTACTATTCACGAGTTACTATTCACGACAAAATTAGTTTTTTTTCTAACAAAATTATAGTTGATTAATGAATATTGCTCTTGAAATTAAATCCATGTTTTGATCATATTATTTTTATTATCATATATAGCATTTTTATAACATTGATGTTGAAATTCTCTTTCGCTTGAGTGTAAAGATGGGTAAATTATTGGTATGATCATGACTATGGGTTCTCTTTGGCCAGTAGTGCAAAGTTGAATTGTTGACTGGTATGATCATGACCATTGAATTTATAATTGAATATCTTTAGCTAAAGTGCAAAGGTGAAATGATCAACATGGTTATAATTATTGTTTATATAAATTCTGAAATGATTATATATTTCTTTGAGATATTAATATATTTGGCCTGTAGTGCAAATATGAACTGTTGATGAATATATTTGGCCTGTAGTACAAATATGAACTGTTGAGAAATATCTTTGGCCTGTAGTACAAAGATGAATTGTTGATGAATATCTTTGGCCGTAGTGCAAAGATGAATTATTGATGAATATCTTTGGCCTGTAGTGCAAAGATGAACTGTTGTTGAATATCTTTGGCCGTAGTGCAAAGATGGATTTATTAGTATGATTATGAACAGGAACGGTGATTTGATATAACCATGATATTTGATGTTTCAGGTAAAGACAGGTGATGAAAATATTCTTCGTCTTGGGTGCGAAGAAAAATTTAGAATCACAATTATGATTATGAGTTATTCATATGATTGTGGAAAAGAACTGTTGATTGATGTTACAGGGATAAAACATTGTTGGTGGATTTTTAACATGGAGAAGATAATAGACTCTATAGTCAATTTGACTCTTCTAATGGATTCATCGTTCCGCTGCAACTATGGTTGAAATTTTTATCATTTACCATATGTTCTAAATCTCTAATTTATTATTGATGAAGGCTATTGATAATTTAATTATCTTTAGTCATGATATTCTTTACTGAGCTAGTTGTGCTCACCCTTTTGCTTCACAATTCCTTTCAGGTAATAAGAGTGTAGCTGGGTTGAGCGAGGGTAACGGGGAAATAGAACGGTGGTCTCTAGCTGTGGATGTTCTCCCGAAGCAGTATAGAAAAGTTTATTTAGTAGTTTTATTTGGTGAATCCAATAGGGTAAGGTGTACCCAACGTTGGAAGGGTGGTTTGCCACTATCATACAAGATGTCTAACGACATACAACCTCGTGTCATCATAAGACAGGGATGTGCTCATCCACTTGCTGAGTATATATACGAGCACTACCTATATAATCTTGGTGTTTGTTTGAAGTATAATTCTCAATTAGAGATAGTAGAGATAATGATATGTCAAGAGAAGACTCACCATTGGGAAGAATATGATAGTAATCTTCTCATTTTTCTTTGGGGTCTATTGGGTCAACCAAGGATAATTATGTGGCCATATGATATCTATCATAACCTAGAAGCATGACCTCCCATGTACGAAGGTTTCCTTGAGCACTTTCCAAAGATTCTAATTTCTAAAACAGTTTTTGACTATACCTTTATGTAAGGTGTCATTGTGACGTGCTATCCAAGGTTGGGACATGAGTCTCAGTTGGTATATATTTGTATCCAAACTCACAGCATATGTGTTGTTGTATTTTGCACGACAATTGTTGTAATAAAGTTGTAGTTGTTATCTGTACCATGTATTTGACGACTCAGAATAGGTTGGGTGGAATGGACCTATTTTGGGGGCGTCACAGTTGGTATCAGAGCCATAAGTAAAGAGCCCTGAGCCTCTCGCTGGTGACTTCCTGTTGATGGGGGATGCACCGAAGCCAGACTCTCCGTAGGGGACGCCGTTCTGCGGTGGCAAACTGATAGGTATCAATGTAAGGTGCTGACACAAGTTGGTGTCCAGAGTTACAGTTGGTATCAGAGCTTAGGGATATGATCTCTGGCGGAGATCGGGAAATATAACTAGGAGGGGAGAGATGAGTAAATCATTCGCTAGTGTGTCCTACCTAAGCTTATTTGTTGGTCAGTCATAATATCGGGATATTATGTGATATGTTAATTTGTTCAATTAACCTTTGTTTTGAAGCTGTATTCTAGAATGATATCTGAAATACAGGAGATGAGCAATGGAGAAATCATGATGACAGTGAAGATGGAATCTGAAATGAAAGCAAGGTATTCTCAACTCTTTGAAATACCAGGTACGTAAATTTCGAGGACGAAATTTCATAAGGAGGGGAGATTGTAAGACCCCGAATTTTATGAAATAAAAGTAATCAATTTTTCTTATAGTTACTATTCAGTAAATGGTTAAATTGATAAAAGTTAAAGTTATGGGTGAAATGTGCAAATTTTGCAAAATAAACAAGTGGTTATAAAATATTCATTGTTGTCGGGGAATATTCGTTTGGTCGTGGAATATTCTTTCTGTCGGGGAATATTCGTACGACGGCGCAGCCATTTGTGGGCCTCATAACAGAATAATTATCGGATGAAGAAAACGACAAATTTGAGTTTTTATAAAAAACGGTGTAGTTGTTACCGTTAATACTGTTAGAATACCCGGTGGTTAAAATACAGTAATACGCGTTGTTGCACAGTAGCACACGGTATTGCACCAATTATTGATTTTTACGTAAGAAGGCATTACTCAATAATTGTTACAGTAATTACTGTTCAGTATTTTATTTTATTGATTCAATAATTGCTGCGTTGATATTTTATATTACTGTTGTTTTAATAATTGTCACTACACAGTATTTTCTATTATCGGAGCAATAATTCATATTATCTGAATAACATTATTATATAGCATTGTTGGCAATGTCTAGAAAGTTCTGTCTAAGGAGAGGTTTGGTCATCTAATTGCGCGCCAGTAAGGAAGAGATCCTTATTGGAAAGCTCCCTCTTTCCTGGGAACGGCCTAGTTGCCAGTACTGTGATTCTGTAATATTATTTGTGTATAATTAATTATTGATTTATATGATGAGGAAAATATTGATTTTATGTGGATATAGATGGAGAAAATTTTAATGTGACAATTGTTAAAAATTAATATTTTATCTTTTTCTGATAAAATAATTCATTTAAATATATTGTTTTAATAATATATTAATGGTGATATTTTTACAATGAATGTGAGATATATGAACAAATGAGGAGGAAAAGTATTTTTGTTGGATTAAATGTTTAACACATGTTTTGTGTGTTGGTGGACACAATTCTTGACCGAAAATTTATTATAGACTGTAAAATTATTCGTTTGTGGATTTCGGTAAATTTCTATTTGGAATTTGGAAAAATTTTCTTCTGCAAAGTTGTAGAGAATTAAATTTCCTATGGAAAGGACGTGAGGTTTGAATTTTTCTGATAAAAAGACTATTTATTATGAATTATTGAAGTTCCGGATTATTGAGTCTGAATTGATTTTGTAACAAAAATTGTTTAAAACATCTTTTTTATTTTTGGTGCATTTGTGTGGAAAATGTGTTTTTGATGTGGTGGGCTAAGGAAAATTTGGTTATAAATATATTATTATATTCAATTTTCTACTTTGGTGTTCTAAGCAATTTCCTATAAATAGGGTGCTTAGGTTAGAATTGAAAATCACACCAGAAACTGAAGTTTTCTCTCTATTTCTCTCTCTATATTATCGTGTGTATTATTGTGAGTATTTTGATATCTTGAGTGTTGCTATACGGTGCAAGTTCGTTCAGCGTTATTCCAGTCAGGAGTACTGCTCTTTTGAGGTAAGGGATTGTAAGGGATTGTAAGGGATATTAAGGGATAATAAGGGATGTTATTTTTTTAAAAAATGATATTATTTCTTTCAATATCATTATACCAGAATATTGGTAAGATTTTTCTTGTGAAATTTTTATCTTTTCATGTCGGGGTTACTATTCATGAGTTACTATTCACGAGTTACTATTCACGAGTTACTATTCACGAGCTACTATTCACGAGCTACTATTCATGAGTTACTATTCATGAGTTATTATTCACGAGTTACTATTCATGAGTTACTATTCACGAGTTACTATTCATGAGTTACTATTCACGAGTTACTATTCACGACAAAATTGATTTCTTTTTCTAACAAAATTATAGTTGATTAATGAATATTGCTCTTGAAATTAAATCCATGTTTTGATCATATTATATTTATTATCATATATAGCATTTTTATAACCTTGATGTTGAAATTCTCTTTCGCTTGAGTGTAAAGATGGGTAAATTATTGGTATGATCATGACTATGGGTTCTCTTTGGCCAGTAGTGTAAAGTTAAATTGTTGATTGGTATGATCATGACCATTGAATTTATAATTGAATATCTTTAGCTTGAGTGCAAAGGTGAAATGATCAACATGGTTATAATTATTGTTTATATAAATTCTGAAATGATTATATATTTCTTTGAGATATTAATATATTTGGCCTGTAGTGCAAATATGAACTGTTGATGAATATATTTGGCCTATAGTGCAAATATGAACTGTTGAAAAATATCTTTGGCCTGTAGTGCAAAGATGAATTATTGGTGAATATCTTTGGCCGTAGTACAAAGATGAACTATTGATGAATATCTTTGGCCTGTAGTGCAAAGATGGTCTGTTGATGAATATCTTTGGCCTGTAGTGCAAAGATGAACTGTTGTTGAATATCTTTGGCCGTAGTGCAAAGATGGATTTATTAGTATGATTATGAACAGGAACGGTGATTTGATATAACCATGATATTTGATGTTTCAGGTAAAGACAAGTGATGAAAATATTCTTCGTCTTGGGTGCGAAGAAAAATTTAGAATCACAATTATGATTATGAGTTATTCATATGATTGTGGAAAGGAACTGTTGATTGATGTTACAGGGATAAAACATTATTGGTGGATTTTTAACATGGAGAAGATAATAGACTTTATAGTCAATTTGACTCTTCTAATGGATTGCTCGTTCCGCTGCAACTATGGTTGAAATTTTTATCATTTACCATATGTTCTAAATCTCTGATTTATTATTGATGAAGACTATTGATAATTTAATTATCTTTAGTCATGATATTCTTTACTGAGCTAGTTGTGCTCACCCTTTTGCTTCATAATTCCTTTCAGGTAATAAGAGTGTAGCTGGGTCGAGCGAGGGGAACGACGAAATAGAACGGTGGTCTCTAGCTATGGATGTTCTCCCGAAGCAGTATAAAAAAGTTTATTTAGTAGTTTTATTTGGTGAATCCAATAGGGTAAGGTGTACCCAACGTTGGAAGGGTGGTTTGCCACTATCATACAAGTTGTCTAACGACATACAACCTCGTGTCATCATAAGACAGGGATGTGCTCATCCACTTGCTGAGTATATATACGAGCACTACCTATATAATCTTGGTGTTTGTTTGAAGTATAATTCTCAATTAGAGATAGTAGAGATAATGATATGTCAAGAGAAGACTCACCATTGGGAAGAATATGATAGTAATCTTATCATTTTTCTTTGGGGTCTATTGGGTCAATCAAGGATAATTATGTGGCCATATGATATCTATCATAACCTAGAAGCATGACCTCCCATGTACGAAGGTTTCCTTGAGCACTTTCCAAAGATTCTAATTTCTAAAATAGTTTTTGACTATACCTTTATATAAGGTGTCATTGTGACGTGCTATCCAAGGTTGGGACATGAGTCACAGTTAGTATATATTTGTATCCAAACTCACAGCATATGTGTTGTTGTATTTTGCACGACAATTGTTGTAATAAAGTTGTAGTTGTTATCTGTACCATGTATTTGGCGACTCAGAATAGGTTGAGTGGAATGGACCTATTTTGGGGGCGTCACAATAAGTGGTATCAAAGCTAGGTTGATTAGATCCAAGGTAGAAGGGGAATTATTCGCATTTGTGTGACAAATATAGAGAGTGAAGATTGAAGGAGTTGGTGTTAATCGTGAAGTTGATGAATTAGAGATTTTGCGCTTATAGAGGATCATTGTTGCAGTCGTTATATGAAGATCATGAAGATGCTGATGAAGATAAAGACAATGATGATGATTATGGCGATGAAGATGATGTGAATAATGCAGATGATGCGGATGACGCAAATGTTCCGGATAGTGTGTCTATTGCAGATTATACGGACACTACAAGGAAAACAGCTTATTCCGACGTAATTATCTTCGACGAAATCTAATCCGTCGAAAGTAAGTTAATATCGATAGATTAGATTCCGTCGAAGATAAGTCCCTCAAAAATAAGATACTTTCGACGAAATTCCATCGGAAGTAGAAATCCATCTGTGGCGCCAAGTTTCTCGCCAACACGAAGCCTAATTTCAGTGGAACAGTTGTTATTTCTGAGGGACTGTCCATCGCATTTAAGGTAATTCCGAGGGACGTAATTCTGACGAAATTTTCGTCAAAAATAACTTATAAAATCTATTATCAATCGTCTTCTTCTCAGCGCCTCTCATTTTCATTTCTCTCTCTCTCTTTTCAAATAGTCTCTTATCTCTCTCCACCGCCCCAGGCCACCGGTCTGCCCCCCCCCCCCCGCCCTCCCTCATGTCCCCTCCGGTCTTACCCCCGGCCACCAGCCCCCCCCGGTTATCACCCTCACCACCGGCAAGACTAAAAAATATCTCAAATTTCTCGTCCTTGCTTCTTTAATTCAAGGTAAGTGCTTCTTAATTTTGTTTTGAGGGTACTAAATTTGGTGGGTTTGTTTTTTGATTGAAATTTGTGGGTTTGTTTTTAGGGTTCATATATATCATCTTGATAGTTTTGCAAATTGAGATTAATATTATTGTTTTTAGGGTTAATATATATGGGTTTTACCATGAGAATGTATACTGAATGAGCAGGATAATTTGTAAGGTGTTGATATGCTGAAATTGGAATAATTTTTGGCATATTCATGTTACTGAAATTGTTGCAAATTGAGATGAAGTATTGTTGTGCAATTTGGGATTAATATTATTGTATTGATAATTCACATCCTTTTGGGTTTATTTTGTGCAATAATGCAGCTTTTATTAGTGTAGATCATCTAATAATCGTTTCAATTTGCTTTTCTTTACGCAATTACAGCTTATTATAGTGTATTTCTGCAAATACAGTACTGTGTTTTCATAATAGTGTATTGAAGTTTCAATTTGGAATGTGATATTTGATATTTTCGACGGAAATTCCCACATAAATTCTGCTATAATTCTCCGGTTACTAAATTTGTGAACCCTGCAATTATATTTATGTATTATTTAATTATTTTCCCAATATTAATAAAATATAATAAATAAATCTAAATAATTTAATTTAATTAAAAAAATAAATTATTGAAAAAAAAAAGTTTTAAAAAATAAAATAAATTAATAACATAAGATAATTAATATAAAATGAAATGAAATAAAATAAAAAAATAAAATAAAATAATATAATTTAAATAAAAGAAATAATATAATATAATTTAATAAGAAATAATTTAAAGAAAATAAAATAAAATTAAATAAAATAACTTAAATCAGATCTAATATATAAATAAAATAAAATAAATTATATTTAATTAATTAATATAAATAATATAATACAAATAAAAATAAATAAAATTCAATTCCAAAATTTGGAGGCCCTCCTCCATGTTTATATATTTCTTATGTTTTCTAATATTAAAATAAACTAAGTACCATTTACTTAGTTTATTAGTACTAAAAAAAATTAATGAAAATAAAAAATTATTTACTAAAAATAAATTATAATAAATTAAATAATATAATATAATATAATATAATTCAAAATAAATTAAAGAAAATAAAATAAAACTAAATAAAATAACTTAAATCAGATCTAATAAATAAATAAAATAAAATAAAATTAATTATATTATATTAAGTAGTATAATATAATACAAATAAAATTAATAAAAATTAATATTAAAATAAATAAAAGAAAAGAAATTTAATATTATAAATAATATAATATTTAATAAAATAAATTGTATTTAATTAATTAATATAAATAATATAATAAAATAAATTCAATTCAATTCCAAAATTTGGAGGCCCTCCTCTATGTTTATATATTTCTTATGTTTCTCAATATTAAAATAAACTAAGTACCATTTACTTAGTTTATGAGTATTAAAATAAATTAATTAATAAAAAAGTATTTAATGAAAATAAATTATATATTTTAATGTAATACAAAATAATAGGGAAAAAAAGAAAATAAAACAACATGAAATAAGTTAAATCATATCTAATAAATAAATAAAGTAGTAATAATAATAAATTAGAATCAATTAAAATTAATAAATTAAATAAAAGAAACTAAGTAGCATTTGCTTAGTTTTCCAATGATAAAAGAAACTAAGTAGCATGCTTAGTTTGCCATAATTTACAATAAACTCAATAATGCGCCTTCTTCAATCTTCAATACACTCAATGGATCGTTTAGTTTGACATTATCTGGCCTCAATAAACTCAATAGTTATAATCAATTACGACAATACATTTTATAGTACATATATCAATTCCATTAACTTGCAAATATGTTGATTGCTTTAGTTGAGCTGACTAGGGTTTTAAATAGTAGTTTCAAGGTGTAGGAACAACTTAAGTTGGCATCAACATGGTACAATGTGTGAAACCCCAGATTTTATGAATAAAGATTTAATTTTTTCAAAATACTTTTTTAAATATTATGGTGTGAATTAATTTGAGATAATGTTATAGTTGTGGGTAGTATTTATAAATTTTGCAAAGTATGCAAGCTGTTGTATTATATTTGATTGGTCGGGGAATATTATTTTTGTCGGAAAATATTCGTACGACGGCACAATTATTGGTGGACCCCACAACGGAATTATTGTCGGATTGAGAAAACGACAAAAATATTTTATGAAAATAACGGCGAAAGTTTTACCGTTAATACTGTTGAACTACTCGGTAGTAAAAGTACAGTAATACGTGTGGTTGCATAGTAGCATACGGTATTGATTATTGAGGCTTACGTGATAAGTCACTCAGTTTTGTTTTATTAGTATTATTAATGTAATAAAACAGAAAAGCTTTTTATATAAAACAGAATACTTTTATAAAGTTATTCGTTTTATTAGGCTAATAGTAAAATCTTTTTATATAAAACAAAATATTTTTATAAAGTTATCTGTTTTATTAGACAATAATTAGAATATATTATATTTTATTATGCATAGTGTTTGCATAGTACTTGCATAGTATTTGCATAGTAAAATTTTTTATAAAGTTATTCATTTTATTAGATTATAAATAGAATATATTATATTTTATTTAAAAGATTTTACTTTAAATATGGACCGTCAGATTAAAGTAAATCAATCTGGACCGTTCATGAGTTAGTTACTATGCAGTCCATTTTTCTATAAATAGAAGCTCATTCCTTCATTATTTCTTACGAATTCACTGAAACTCTAGAGAGAGAAACTATAGATAAAAAGAAAAAAAGTGTTCTGCTACTTCACTACTTCTATATCCAGTACTCTTCTTTCTAAGGTAAGAGATATTATTTGTTGTACCCGTAAGGGGTATTATTTCTTTTGTATTCATGAAAAGAACTTCTGTTATTCCATTCTTTATTATTCTGTTGGAATAACTTGCATACGCGGACTACCCTATACTTGGTGAAATTCTTCTGTTATTCCATTCTTTATTATTATGTTGGCATAACCTGTTTATGCGAAGTACCGCATACAGGGTGAAAATTTTTTATTATTCCGTTATTTATTATTCTATCGGAATATCCTGTCTGTGCGTTTACGCCGGACCTGGTTCCATTATTTATTATTCTGTCAGAATATCCTGTCTGTGCTTTACGCCGGACCTGGTTCCATTATTTATTATTCTGTCGGAATATCATGTCTGTGCGTTTACGCCGGACCTGGTTCCGTCTTTATTATTCTGTTGGAACATCCTGTCGGTGCGTATTACGCCTGACCTGGTTCCGTTATTTAGTATTCTGTTGGAATAACCTGTCTATGCGAAGTACCGCATGCATGGTGATTTCTTTTGTTATTCCATTCTTTATTATTCTGTTGGAACATCCTGTCAGTGCGAATTTCGCCTGACCTGGTTCCGTTATTATTATTCTGTTGGAATAGCCTGTCTATGCGAAGTACCGCATGCATGATGATTTCTTTTGTTATTTCATTCTTTATTATACTCAGTTGGTTAAAGTTTTGACTTCTATGCTCCATGAAATTAGTGGAATATCTTTGATATTTGCGATTCATCCAGTATCTTTTCATGAAAATATTCTTCTGAGCATTCTTAAATTGTACTCTACACAAAAGTATCATGTTGATAATTTGGACGTTATTGGTTCCTGGACAAATTAATTCTTGAACTTGTTTTATTGAATTCTTATATCATTGTCAGCATCCTCATGTTTATATTATGTTGAAAGTCATCTGTGGCCTGTAGTGCATAGATGGACTTGGTATGATTATGACCAGGGATTATTCGGTGTAATCATGACCGTAATGTTATAACTGATGTGGAAAAAGTCCTCATTGGCCCGTAGTGCATTGATGGACAGTTTTTGGTATGATTATGGATATGGATTTTCTTTAGCCGTAGTGCAAAGATGAATTATTTTATAGCATGATCAGGACCGTTGATGAAAACACGATTATCTTTGGCCCGTAGTGCATGGATAATTCGTGGTCGTGATACTAAAAAAATAATCTTGGCCGTAGTGCAGGGGTGATTCGATGATGTGGATTATTTTTTTTAAGCTAAGTCTCAGCGATAAAAGTCATGAAAAACTTTTTAAATCATAAAAGATAGTAGACTTTATTCTCTACTTGACTCTTTTAATGGATTGTTGGTTCCGCTGCAGTTAAACTTGATGTCTATTGTATTTTATCAGTTTAACATTGTTGAAGACTAATGATAATTTATTCTGCATTATCTTAGTCATAATATTTCTTACTGGGCTAGTTGAGTTCACCCTTTCTTTCACGGTTCTCTTCAGGAAATGAGAATATAGTTGGGACGAGTCGGGAAAAGGAGTGATGGACCAGATGATAGCATTAGTAGTCCTCACTATTCTATATAATAGTGTGATAATAATTGTAATGAGGACTCCTTTTGAGTATGGATACTCTCTAGAAGACATTATTTGTATTCAAACTCACAGTTTATGTTTTGTCGTATTGTACACAACAGTTATATTAGTAAGTTGTATTTGAATTCTGTACCATGTATCTGGCGACCCAAGATGGGTGATGTATACCTAATTTTGGGGGCGTCACACTATGCAACTTACCAACCAACTCATTGTGAAGAAAGCATTAACTGCATTGGCTTTCTGTACAATTTGTCCCCGCAAATGCATTTTGAGACATTTATAAGTTCCCCTTCCCCACTTTATCTTCTTACTTAAAAGTATTACATCTTTTATTCTTTTAAAATAGAAAATTCATAAATTATAATGAACTATATAGGAATGAGCGAGGAAGAGCAATAATTAACCAGTCAATTCTAGAACTTGCGATTAGGATTCTTGGAAGTTCTAGAGGTCTTGAGCGGGCAACGAATGTCACGCCCCCAAAATAGGTCCACACAACCCATCTTGGGTCGTCAGAAATAACACTACTGACGCGAAATTTTCTATTACAACTATTGAACTGTCGTGCAAAAATACGACGACACATATACTGTGAGTTTCAATACAAATATTGTAACGTATATAATACGACAATATTGATACTCAAATTATTACAAGGCCATATAAAATACAGCAGCAAATATTTCAAGTCCCCAAAGGAACACGAGAAGATTTCTGTCCTCCTCATTCTAATGGAGTGCATTTTGACGCTTTCAAATTAGAGTTTGTATCCCCCTATTTGGTTCACCAAAATTAACTATTAAATGATGTATAAAATACGTCACACACAATTTAAGTTCTCTGTACAATTATTATGCCACACCGTTTCATAATTTGATTATGATTGCGACTAATTCGAAACACCACTTTATACACATGTTCTCTCTGCTAGTCCTAGCTACACTTTTATTATCTGAAAAGAGTGGTGATGCAAAAGGTTGAGCACAAATAGCCCAGTAAAGAATATCATGACTTAAGATAATTAAATTATTAATGACCTTCATCAGTAATAAATCAGATATTTAGAACATATTGTAGATGATAAAAGTTTTCAACCATAATTGTAGCGGAATCAACAATCCATTAGAAGAGTCAAGTAGAACATAATGTCTACAATTTTCTCCAACTTAAAAGTCTATCATCAATATTTTATTTCTGTAACACTAATCAATTAACAGTTCTTCATTGTACCCAAGACAAAGAGAACTTTCACGACTTGATTTTACATGAAACACAAAGCTCATGGTTATACCAATTCACAATTTATGTTTATAATTATGCCATTAAATTCATCTTTGCACTATGGGGCAACGATATACAACTGTAAAACCAATAATCAACAGTCCATCTTTGCACTACGGGCCAAAGATATATAATTGTAAAACCAATAATCAACAGTCCATCTTTGCACTACGGGCCAAAGAGGACTTTCACCACATCATTCGTCTGTAACATTAAATATTTCACATCATCGAATTATCCATGCACTACGGGCCAATGATATTCGTTAGTATCACCAGTGGTCATGATAATGCCAAACAACTGTCCATCTATGCACTACGGGCCAAAGAGGACTTTCACCACATCATTTGTATATAACATTAAATATTTTACATCATCGAATTATCCATGCACTACGGGCCAAGGATATTCGTTAGTATCACTAGTGGTCATGATCATGCCAAACAACTGTCCATCTATGCACTACGGGCCAAAGATGACTTTCACCACATATAAGTATGAGGATGATGACAATGATATATATAATGAATGAACATAAATAATTAGAATAATAAGATAAAATAGATCTTAGTAATTTTTAACTTAATTATCCAAAGTCTAAATTGCTAACATGATATTAGATGAAACACAAACTATTAAGGATATTCTAATCATTTCAGGACCTTTCACCATTTAATGATAAGCTGAAGAAACGAATACTAATATCTTACCATAATATGGAGCATAAAAGAAAATGATATCTCTTTACCATAAAAATGATACCCCTTACCATAATAATGATATCCCTTACCTTAACATGTATATGATTTAATTATGCTTTCTGTGAAATTGATCAACTTAAACAATGCTTGCTTTCCTTATCTACACTTGGAGTAACCTTACACTCAACAGAAATACTCACAATATTATTGTGACGCCCCCAAAATTAGGTATACATCACCCATCTTGAGTCGCCAGATACATGGTACAGAATTCAAATACAGCTTAATAATACAACTGTCGTGTACAATACGACAAAATATAAATTGTGAGTTTGAATACAAATATTGTCTTCTAGAGAGTATCCATACTCAAAAGGAGTCCTCATTACAATTATTATCACACTATTACATAGAATAGTGAGGACTACTAATGCTATCATCTGGTCCGTCACTCCGTTTCCCGACTCGTCCCAACTATATTCTCATTTCCTGAAGAGAACAGTGAAAGAAAGGGTGAGCTCAACTAGCCCAGTAAGAAATATTATGACTAAGATAATGCAGAATAAATTATCATTAGTCTTCAACAATGTTAAACTGATAAAATACAATAGACATCAAGTTTAACTGTAGCGGAACCAGCAATCCATTAAAAGAGTCAAGTAGAGAATAAAATCTACTATCTTTTATGATTTAAAAGGTTTTTCATGACTTTTATCGCTGGGACTCAGCTTAATAAATAATCCACATCATCGAATCACCCCTGCACTACGGCCAATGATATTCTTTAGTATCACGACCACGAATTATCCATGCACTACAACTAAAAATAATCATGTTTTTATCAACGGTCCTGATCATGCCATAAAATAATTCATCTCTGCACTACGGCCAAAGAGAATCCATAGCCATAATCATACCAAAAACTGTCCATCAATGCACTACGGGCCAATGAGGAATTTTTCCACATCATTTGTAATATTATGCTCATGATTACACCGATTAATCCCTGGTCATAATCATACCAAGTCCATATATGCACTACAGGATATAGATGACTTTCAACAAAATATAAACATGAGGATAATGACAATGACATAATAATTCAATAAAACAAGTTCAAGAATTAATTTATCCAGGAATCAATAACGTCCAAATTGTCAACATGATACTGCTTTGTGGAGTAAAATTCAAAAATGCTCAGAAGAATACTTCTATGAAAAGATACTGGATGAAGCGCAAATATCAAGGATATTTTACTAATTTTATGGAGTATAAAAGCCAAAATTTTAACCAACTGAGTATAATAAAGAATGGAATAACAAAAGAAATCACCAGGCATGCGATAGACCGCACAGACAGGTTATTTCAACAGAAAAATAAATAGTGGAACCATGTCATGCGTAAATGCACCGACAGGATATTCCGATAGAATAATAATTAATGGAACCAGGTCCGGCGTAAACGCACAGACAGGATATTTCGACAAAATAATAAATAATGGAACCAGGTCCGGCGTAAAGCACAGACAGGATATTCCGACAGAATAATAAATAATATAATAACAGAAGAATTTCACCAAGTATAGGATAGCCCGCGTATACAGGTTATTCCAACAGAATAATAAAGAATGAAATAACATAAGTTCTCTTCGTGAATAAGATAGAAAGAATACCCTTTACGAGTACAACAAATAATATTCCTTACCGTAAAAGAAACTTGATATCGGAGTAGTGAAGTAGCAGAATACTTTTCTTCTTTCTCTCTATAGTTTCTCTCCCTAGAGTTTCAGTGAATTCGTAAGAAATAATGAAGGAATGAGCTTCTATTTATAGAAGAATGGACTACATAGTAACTAATTCATGAACGGTCCAGATTGATTTATTTTTAATCGGACGGTCCATATTTAAAGCAAAATCTTTTAAATAAAATATAATATATTCTATTTATAATCTAATAAAACGAATAACTTTATAAAAGATTTTACTATGCATATACTATGTAGGCACTATGCAAATACTATGCATAATAAAATATAATATATTCTAATTATTGTCTAATAAAATAGATAACTTTATAAAAGTATTCTGTTTTATATAAAAAGGTTTTATTATTAACCTAATAAAACGAATAACTTTATAAAAGTATTCTGTTTTATATAAAAAGTTTTTCTGTTTTATTACATTAATAATACCAATAAAACAAAACTGAGTGACTTCTCACGTAAGTATCAATAATCAATACCGTGTGCTACTATGCAACCACTCGTATTACTGTACTTTTCACACCGGTTGTTTCAACAGTTAACGGTAAAACTTTCGCCGTTATTTTCATAAAAATATTTTTGTCGTTTTCTCAATCCAACAATAATTCCGTTGTGGGGTCCACCAATGATTGTACCGTCGTACGAATATTCTCCGACAAAAAGAATATTCCCCGACTAATCGAATATTTCCCGACACAACAAATATTTTATATCAACTTGCTTACTTTGCAAAAAAAAAAAATCGCATATTACCCTTAACTTTAAACTTTTATTAATTTAACTATTTACCAAAATAGAAATATTGAATACTTTTATTTCATAAAATTCGGGGTCTCACAATCACCCCTCCTTATGAAATTTCGTCCTCGAAATTTACGTACGTACCTGATATTCGAAGAGATGAGAATACCTTGCTTTCTTTTCATATTGTACCATCCCGGTAATTTCCTCGCTATCATGATTTTTCCATTTCTCATCTTCTGTATTTTAGATATCATTCTAGAATATAGCTTCAAAACAAAGGTTAATTGACATATCATAATTTGTCAACTTATCAAGTAAACAATTTTAGCTTAGGTAAGTCACACACTAGCGAAGTATATAAATCGTCTCTCCCCTCCTAATTCGAGACTTTTATCTCCGTCAGCGACCATATTCCTAAGCTCTAATACCAACTGTGACGCCCCCAAAATTAGGTATACATCACCCATCTTGAGTCGCCAGATACATGGTACAGAATTTAAATACAACTTAATAATGCAACTGTAGTGTACAATACGACAAAACATAAACTGTGAGTTTAAATATAAATATTATCTTTTAGAGAGTATCCATACTCAAAAGGAGTTCGCATTATAATTATTATCACACTATTACATAGAATAGTGAGGACTATTAATGTTATCATCTGGTCCATCACTCCGTTTCCCGACTCGTCCCAACTATATTCTCATTTCCTGAAGAGAACAGTGAAAGAAAGGGGGAGCTCAACTAGCCCAGTATAAAATATTATGACTAAGATAATGCAGAATAAATTATCATTAGTCTTCAACAATGTTAAACTGATAAAATACAATAGACATCAAGTTTAACTGCAGCGGAACCAGCAATCCATTAAAAGAGTCAAGTAGAGAATAAAATCTACTATCTTTTATGATTTAAAAGGTTTTTCATGACTTTTATCGCTGGGACTCAACTTAATAAATAATCCACATCATCAAATCACCCATGCACTACGGCTAAGGATATTCTTTAGTATCACGACCACGAATTATCGATGCACTACGGCTAAAAATAATCATATTTTCATCAACGGTCCTGATCATGCCATAAAATAATTCATCTCTGCACTACGGCCAAAGAGAATTCATAGCCATAATCATACCAAAAACCGTTCATCAATACACTACGGGCCAATGAGGACTTTTTTCACATTATTTGTAATATTACGGTCATGATTACACCGATTAATCCCTGGTCATATTCATACCAAGTCCATCTATGCACTACAGGCCATAGATGACTTTCAACATAATATAAACATGAGGATGATGACAATGACATAATAATTCAATAAAACAAGTTCAAGAATTAATTTATCCAGGAATCAATAACGTCCAAATTGTCAACATGATACTGCTTTGTGGAGTAAAATTCAAAAATGCTCAGAAAAATACTTCTATGAAAAGATACTAGATGAAGCGCAAATATCAAGGATATTCTACTAATTTCATGGAGTATAAAAGCCATAATTTTAACCAACTGAGTATAATAAAGAATGGAATAACAAAAGAAATCACCAGGCATGCGATAGACTGCACAGACAGGTTATTCCAACAGAAAAATAAATAGTAGAACCAGGTCATGCGTAAATGTATCGACAGGATATTCCGACAGAATAATAATTAATGAAACCAGGGTCGGCGTAAACGCACAGACATGATATTCCGACAGAATAATAAATAATGGAACCAGGTCCGGCGTAAAGCACAGACAGGATATTTCGACAGAATAATAAATAATGGAACCAGGTCCGGCATAAAGCACAGACAGGATATTCCGACAGAATAATAAATAATGTAATAACAGAAGAATTTCACCAAATATAGGGTAGCCCGCGTATACAGGTTATTCCAACAGAATAATAAAGAATGGAATAACAGAAGTTCTCTTCGTGAATAAGAAAGAAAGAATACCCTTTACGAGTACAATAAATAATATCCCTTACCGTAAAAGAAACTTGATATCAGAGTAGTGAAGTAGCAGAATACTTTTCTTCTTTCTCTCTATAGTTTCTCTCTTTAGAGTTTTAGTGAATTCGTAAGAAATAATGAAGGAATGAGCTTCTATTTATAGAAGAATGGACTGCATAGTAACTAATTCATGAACGGTCCAGATTGATTTATTTTTAATCGGACGGTCCATATTTAAAGCAAAATCTTTTAAATAAAATATAATATATTCTATTTATAATCTAATAAAACGAATAACTTTATAAAAGATTTTACTATGCAAATACTATACAGGCACTATACAAATACTATGCATAATAAAATATAATATATTCTAATTATTGTCTAATAAAACAGATAACTTTATAAAAGTATTCTGTTTTATATAAAAAGATTTTACTATTAGCCTAATAAAACGAATAACTTTATAAAAGTATTTTGTTTTATATAAAAAGCTTTTCTGTTTTATTACATTAATAATACCAATAAAACAAAACTGAGTGACTTCTCACGTAAGCATCAATAATTAATACAGTGTGCTACTATGTAACCACGCGTATTACTGTACTTTTCACACCGGTTGTTTTAACAGTTAACGGTAAAACTTCCGCCGTTATTTTTATAAAAATATTTTTGTCGTTTTCTCAATCCGACAATAATTCCGTTGTGGGGTCCACCAATGATTGTACCGTCGTACGAATATTTCCCGACAAAAAGAATATTCCCCGACACAATGAATATTTTATATCAACTTCCTTACTTTGCAAAAAAAAAAAATTCACATATTACCATTAACTTTAAACTTTTATCAATTTAACTATTTACCAAAATAGAAAAATTGAATACTTTTATTTCATAAAATTCGGGGTCTCACAATTATACTCAAAATATTATAGTAAAAGAATTTTATATTTTTAGTATAACGATGGTGTGTGTTTAGTTGCTCAACCGGGCAGCCTATTTATACTGAAAATTGAGGAAACAATTAGCCCACACGTTTTTGACAAAATAACCAAATGAGATGCTAAAAATAATGGTAGTGGAATTTATGGTCCCACAGAGAAAACCAACATGTACTCGTTTTAACAAAATTTGTTCAATAATAGAGTTGTGATTCATACTACTTTAAAAAAAGTAGACTGTCGGCAAGTCCTGCTAAACTTACTTTTGTAAAAAGAAAATTAATAATTGAACAAACATCTGTATATCATACTTATCTTTAATCAACACCTTTTATTCATCAATTATTTACACATTTTTAATCTTTCAACAATTATTCATAATTATTAACATAGTCTCACATTACTTCCAGCTGGTATAATTATATCATATCAAATAATATGAGTTACTGTACAATAACTACTGTGAAAATTATTGAATGAAAGACTGAGTGACTTTTTACGTAAGAATCAATAATATGAATCATTGTGAAATACCGTACGTGTGCTACTGTGAAATACCGTGTACTACTATGGAATCACCCGTATTACTGTATTTTTATCATCGAGTATTTCAACAGTTTAACGGTAAAAGTTTTGCCGTTCTTTTTTATAAAAAGGTTATTTCTGTCGCTTTCTATATCCGATAATTATTCTGTTATAGGGCCCACCAATGATTGGTTAATTCGGCACCGTCGTACGAATATTCCCTGATAAAAGAATATTCCCCGACCAAAAGAATATTTTATGACAACTTGCTTACTTTGAAAATTTTGCACATATTACCCATAACTATAACATTATATCAAATCCACACCTTACTATAAATAATTTAAATTCTATTAAAAGTCGGAGTTAACACCAAAACATATTACCTCGAATAACATATAAACCAACTAATAATTCATAATTCATTCAAGGTTCCTTTATTTATCTCATAAAATCATTATTCATATTCAAAATTTTAGAAGTGAATAATAAAACTTGAGAAATCTAAAAAATCATATATGATAATTTATTTTTAAAACGTCAATCCACCATTCTAGTATTATCACCATTTTTACCTTAACAAAAATATTATTTTTCTTTTTATCATAACTCATTCGTTACTTGTGCGTTTACATCCCGACACCTTATGATCTTACTAACAATTATAAAATATTTAAAATATTATTTTGAACTTTCTAAACAATTTTCATATTTTCAGAAAATTCAACAATTTTCTATAATTATTTCTATTTATAAAAACTATCATTTAATAGCTTCAAAATAGAAATACTAACTCCACATACTTTAATATCTTTTAAAACATCACAAATATTAATCTTATATTATTATACTATTTTTCATCAACCATTCATAGAATTTTCTATGAATTTCTTCTATTTTCAAACTAACTATAAATAGTTTAAAAAAAACAATAATTACTTATGCTTTTCAATAATTCATCAAAAATTTACAGAAATTCTAAAATGATATTATAAGATTTTTGTAAAAATATTTCAGCCCAAATAATTTTTTTGATTATTTAATTATAAATTTCAATATTCAGAAACTTCAATAATTATAAAAAATAGCCCTTTTATTAGAAAAATACGGATCTTATATCCTTTTTATGTGAAATTTAATTCTCTACAACTTTGTAGAAGGAAGATTTTCCAAATTTCGCTTGTAACATAGAGAAACAAGCTTACCAAAAAATTATGCTACAAAAATTATGAATCAGTCACCTCTTAAACATCATAAAAAATTATACGTTAATCTTTAACGATTCAAAATTAATGGACATATACCCAACTTATATATGTATAACATATCAAAAAATTACAATGATCCAACGGTTGGATTAAAAATTATAACTCACACAATAGAGCTAAATAAAACTGAATTTTCAGACTATGAGTCCTTCGGACTAGTTTCATTCAAACAGTCATCATGAAAAATTCTTAAAGAATTTTTAAGTGATTCTAATTTCTACATTTAGCTTACTTTTAGGACTTTCTTTTGATATATGGCACATCTCCTAACTCATTATACACAAAGAGTTAAGAATTTTACAAAATCAAGTAGTAAACTAATTTTTTCTGAAAATCTCCATATTTTGTTTTTCATTTAATTTCTTAATTTCTCACATTTGATTCATATTTATGAAAGTTTAAATCATTCAATACATACATAAATATGTACTCAATAAAATCCATAAATCTAAGAATAAATAAAAACTTGTAAAAATACATTTTCTTTTAATTCCCTCTTCATTCTTCATCTTCTTCTTCCTTCTCTTCTTTCTCTTCATATTCTCTCCCTCTCTTCTCTTCCTTCTCTTTCCTCTCTCTCTCTCTAATTTTTTTCTGATTTCTTCCCGTGTGAAAATGGGTGGGAGTATACACTTTTATTACCTTTTTCCTCCTATCTTCCCTTTTTTCTTCTTTCCCTTTTTCTTCATTTCTTTCCTCTTTTTCTTCCTTTCTTTTTGTTTCTTTCTCCTTCTTTTCCTTTGTCTTTTCCTCCCATATCTCCTTATCCCCCCCGTAATATTCATTACTCAGCCGCCCATGGGGCCCACACCAATTATAGTTAAATTTTCTCCTCTTTTATTAGCTCATTTATCCGATTAATTGCTCATTTGACCATTTAATCAATTTAACATTTTACAGTTTTAGAATAATAATCATAAATTAAATTAAACTTTTATTTCATAAAAGTCGGAATCTTACAATCACCCCACCTTATGAAATTGTGTCTCCAAAATTTACGAACGTACTTGGAATTCCGAAGAAATAAGGATTTCAAAATCTAGCTCCCATGCTACTTCCTTTGTTTCATGGTTCATCCATTGCTCATCTCCTGTATTTCAAATATTATTCTAGATTACAGCTTCAAAACAAATGTTAAATGACGTATCACAATTTGTCAACTAATTAAGTAACAAAAATTCAGCTTAGGTAGGACATACACTAGTGAAGGATTTTACTCGTCTCTCCCCTCCTAGTTCTAATCTCAGATCTCTGCCAGAGATCATATCCATAAGTTTTGATACCAAATGTGACGCCCCCAAAATAGGTCCACACAACCCATCTCGGGTCGCCAGAAATAACACTACTGAGGCGAAATTTTCTATTACAACTATTGAACTGTCGTGCAAAAATACGACGACACATATACTATGAGTTTCAATACAAATATTGTAACGTATAGAATACGACAATATTCATACTCAAATTATTACAATGCCATATGAAATACAACATCAAATATTTCAAGTCTCCAAAGGAACACGAGAAGATTTATGTCCTCTTCATTCTAATGGAGTGCATTTTGACGCTTTCAAATTTGAGTTTGCATCCCCCTATTTGGTTCACTAAAATTAACTATTAAATTATGTATAAAATACGTCACACACAATTTAAGTTCTCATTGCAATTATTATGCCACACTATTTCATAATTTGATTAAGATCTAATTCGAAACACCACTTTATACCCATGTTCTCTCTGCTAGTCCCAGCTACACTTTTATTGTCTGAATACAAAAGGGTGAGCACAAATAGCCCAGTAAAGAATATCATGACTTAAGATAATTAAATTATCAATAGCCTTCATCAATAATAAATTAGATATTTAGAACATATGGTAGATGATAAAAGTTTTCTGTGACGCCCCCAAAATAGGTATACAACACCCATTCTGAGTCGCCAAATACATGGTACAGAAAGCAAACTACAACTTCAATAATACAAATGTCGTGCAAAATACGACAACACATACTGTGAGTTTAAATACAAATATTGTCTTCTAGACAATATCCACACTCAAATAAATCCTCATTACAATTATTCAAACACTATTTTACAGAAATAGTGAGGACTGCTAAAATATCTTTCTAGAACCATCACTCCATACCCCGACTAGATCCTGCTATGTTCTCACCTCCTGAGAAGAAAAATGGAACAAAAAGGAAAAGGGTGAGCTCAACTAGCCCAGTAAAGAATATTATGACTAAGATAATATACAAACAAATTATCGTTAGTCTTCAACAGGGAAAAATCTGATAGAATATAATCGACAACAAGTTTTAGATCAACAACTGCAGCGGAAACAGCAAACCATTAGAAGAGTCAAGTAGAGAAAGAATTCTACTATCTTCTAAGATTTAAAAGTCCATCATCAATATTTTATCCCTGTAACATCAATTAATAATCATCTTTATCCAAATATTCATCTTTGCACTACAGGCCAAAGATATTCATTTGTATCACCTGTCAGTCATGTTCATCTCAACACCTGTTCATCTTTGCACTACAGGCCAAAGATATTCATCAAGTAATCATACATCTTTACACTACAGGCCAAAGATATTCATTAATATCATCATTTAGGACTGAGGATGATGAAAAATATCTTAAAGAGAACGAATCTAATGAGACAGAAGGACAAATAGTAGGGATTCGTATAACAGTTTATCCAAGATCAATAATACTTCATAATAATCAATTGTGAAGCAGAATTCAAAAATAAAGATCAAAACATGGATACAATCAAAGATAGTAACCATAATAGACATCTTGGATAAAAAGGAAAAATTTTTATTTTTCGGTGAATAGTGCCGTATTCGTGAATAGTGCCGTATACGTGAATAGTGCCGTATACATGAATAGTAACCCCGACACAAAAAGTTCCAAATTTGATAAAAACTCATATCAATATTTCAGCATAATGATATTGAAGAAAATAATATCATTTAAGAAGAAAATAATATCCCTTACCTCAAGATATCAGTACTTCTGGTCGGAATACCGGTATAAGGCTGAAAGAAACTTGCTCTGATGAATAGAAACTCTCAAAGTATCTAAATACTCACAAAATACACTCAATAATCTAGAGCGAGAAAGAGAGAAAACTTGTTTCTGGTGTGATTTTTAATTCTAACTTAGCCCTCTATTTATAGGAAAATTTTAGTAGGTTTGACCTGTAACCTGATGGCTTTACCTGCTACTATTCCCACCCACCACATTTGAAATATAATTCAGCACATTTCTTCACCAACCACAAGTGGGGCCCACCAATTCTAGAATTTTCCATCAAAATGATAAACTCCGAAAATTCAACAATTTCTGAACCAGTCATCTCGTAAAATTCATAATAAATCATACGTTCATTTTTAACGGTTCAAAATTTGTGAACATATACTCAACTTATATATGTATAACATATCCAAAAATTACCACGATCCAACGGTCGGATTAAAAATTATAACACCCGCAATATTTCTCAAAAACCCTGATTTGATTTTTAATACCTCCATTCCGATAAAAATACTGATAAAACACCTCAACATTAACTCCTTCATTTTTAACCACAAAAATATATCCCTCATTTATATCCATATAAAATAAATATTTCCTTATCATATGAATCAATAATTAATTATTCACAAATAATATTACAGAATCACATTTATGACAACCAGGCCGTTTCCAGGAAAGAGGGGGCTTTCCAATAAGGATTTCTCCTTACTGGCGCGCAATTAGATGACCAAACCTCTCCTTAGACAGAACTTTCTAGACATTGCCAATAATGTTATATAATAATATTATTCAAATAATATGAATTATTGATCTGATAATGGAAAATACTGTGCATCAACAATTATTGAAACAACAATAATATAAAATATCAATGCAACAATTATTGAATCAATAAAATAAAATATTGAACAATAACTACTGTAACAATTATTGAGTAGTGCCTTCTTACGTAAGAATTAATAATTGGTGCAATACCGTGTGCTACTGTATTTTAATCACCGGGTATTCCAACAGTATTAACGGTAACAACTACGCCGTTATTTATAAATAACTTATACTTGTCATTTTTTTCATCCAATCGCTTTCCGTTATGGGGCCCACACAAGGCTGCGCCGTCGTACGAATATTCCCCGACAGCAAGAATATTCCACGACCAAACGAATATTCCCCGACAAAATGAATATTTTATAACCACTTGCTTATTTTGTAAAATTTGCACATTTCACCCATAACCAAAGTATTATATCAAATTAGCCCCTTATTATTCATAATAATATTTAGAGAAAATTTGATTTTATTCATTAATAAGTTGGGGTCTTACAACCTCCCCTCCTTATGAAATTTCGTCCTCGAAATTGACGTACGTACCTGATGTTTCAAAAAGGTGAGGATACCTCGCTTTCATTTCTGATTCCAACTCCCAGGTCATTTCTTCAATAGCATGGTTTCTCCACAAAACCTTAACTTGTGGTATAACCTTCGTGCGTAGGACATGCTCTTTCCTATCCAAGATCTTAACAGGTACCTCCTCGCACGTTAAATCTTCAGCTATCTCGTCTGGTTCTAACTCAATAATGTGGTTCGGGTCTTTAACATATTTACGAAGCATAGATATGTGAAAAACATTATGAACACGAGACATGCTTGGAGGTAATGCGAGTCTATATGCCACATTTCCTATTCGCTCAAGAATCTCAAATGGACCAACAAATCTTGGATTGAGCTTTCCTCTCTTCCCAAATCTTGTAACTCCCTTCCATGGTGCAACACGTAATAATACATGATCCCAATATTAAATTCCACGTCCTTCCGATGAAGATCCGCATAACTCTTTTGTCGATCCTGTGCCGTTTGTATACGTTGTCGAATCGTTTGGATCTTCTCTGTAGTAATGCGTACCAACTCTGGTCCCAACAATGTTGCTTCACCCACCTCGTCCCAGCATACTGGAGAACGACATTTTCTTCCATACAACGCCTCGAATGGAGCCACACCTATTCTCGCCTGATAACTGTTGTTGTAGGAGAATTCCACCAATGGTAGGTACTTATCCCAACTCCCTTTGAGATCTAGGACACAAAGTCTTAATAGATCTTCAAGAGTTTGAATAGTCCTCTCTGATTGTCCGTCCGTTTGAGGATGGTATGCCGAACTGAATCGTAAATCCGTGCCTATAGCTTTCTGCAAGCTAACCCAAAATCGTGAAGTGAATCTTGGGTCACGATCCGAAACTATGGATACTGGCATGCCATGCAATCTCACAATCTCGTTCACGTACATACTAGCAAGACGTTCAAGGGAATAAGTCTCACGTATCGGCAAGAAATGAGCGGATTTGGTTAATCTATCAACAATAACCCAAATCGCATCTATGCCTTGAGAAACCTTGGGAAGACCCGTAACAAAATCCATAGTAATGTGTTCCCACTTCCATTTCGGGATCTCAAGTGGTTGCAATGGACCCTTTGGCACTTGATGCTCCGCCTTTACACGTTGACAAGTTAAACACCTCGAGATAAACTCCGCGATCTCTCTTTTCATATTACTCCACCAAAATGTATGTTGAAGATCGTGATACATTTTGGTACTCCCAGGATGGATTGCAAACGGTGTGTTGTGTGCCTCCATCATTATTCTATGCTTCAAGTCAAAATCGTTAGGAACACAAAGTCTGGAGTTGACTCGAAGTATTCCTTCTTCATCGATTCTTGCTTCTGGAATAGCACCTTCTTGCACTTTCTTCTTCATACGCATCAGCTCCATGTTCGTAGCTTGAGCAGCTTTAACTTTATCGATTAAAGTCGGTTCTACTCGTATATTTGATATCATCATGTGGGTACTTGGAGCCTTCATCTCTATCTCCATCCTTTGTAAGTCATACAAAATGGGCCTTTGTGTTAACAATATTGCACTCGTACCCGCATATGATCTTCTACTCAATGCGTCAGCTACTACGTTTGCTTTTCCAGGATGATATTGGATGATATGATCGTAATCTTTCAACAGCTCGAGCCAACGTCGCTGCCGCATGTTGAGTTCCTTTTGGGTGAAGAAATATTTGAGGCTTTTATGATCTGTATAGATCTCCACTTTCTCCCCATACAGGTAGTGTCTCCAGATCTTCAACGCAAAAACGACTGCTGCCAACTCCAAATCATGAGTAGGATAATTCCTCTCATATTCTTTGAGTTGTCGTGTAAGACCCCAACTTTTATAAATAAAGATGAATTTTCTATAAATATCATTTTTGAATATTATGGAGTTAATTTGATATAATGTTATAGTTGTGGGTAATATTTATAAATTTTGCAAAGTAAGCAAGTTGTTATAAAATATTCGTTTGGTCGGAGAATATTCTTTTTGTCGGGGAATATTCGTACGACGGCACAATCATTGGTGGACCCCACAACGGAATTATTGTCGGATTGAGAAAACGACAGAATTATTTTTCTATAAAAATAACGGCTGAGGTGTTACCGTTAAAACCATTAAAACTGTTGAACTACTCGGTAGTAAAAGTACAGTAATACGCGTGGTTGCATAGTAGCACACGGTATTGATTATTGATGCTTACGTGAGAAGTCACTCAGCTATACTCAATTATTGCTACAGTAATTGCTGCATCATATCTCTTAAATTATTGTCATAGTATCATCTGTATAATATGTTATATTATTAAATCAATAATTGAGACGTTGTGGTAAGTTTGGTTATTTTATGGGGGGCCATATGTCATCATCTAAGAGTCTCTTCGTCAATAGTAATTACCGTCGTCAATAGTAATTACCGTCGTCAATAGTAATTACCTTCGTCAATATTATTTACCTTGGTCAATAGTATTTACCTTGGTCAATAGTAATTACCTTCGTCAATAGTATTTACCTTGGTCAATAGTAATTACTTTCGTCAATAGTAGTTGTCCCTTCAATATTACCAAGAGTCATTTGACCCTTCGTTAAGACCAAGAGTCATTTGACCCTTCGTTAAGACCAAGAGCCACCCTCAGTTTTTCTATAAATAGAGGCCTAGGGCTTCATTATTTTTCACGAATTCATTCAAGCTATAGAGAGAGAAAGTATAGAGAGAATAAGAGAGAGAGAGAATAAAAGTATTCTGCTACATCACTTTTCCAATATCCAGTTCTTTTAAGGTAGGGAATATTATTTCTTTTATATTCATGAAGAGAACTTCTGTTATTCCATTCATTATTATTCTGTTGGAATAACCAGTATACGCGGTCTACCCTATACTTGGTGACATTCTTCTATTATTCTGTTGGAACATCCTGTCTGTGTGTTTTACACCGGACCTGGTTCCGTTTTTATTATTATTCTGTTGGAACATCCTGTCTGTGTGTTTTACACCGGACCTGGTTCCATTATTTATTATTCTGTTGGAACATCCTGTCTGTGTGTTTTACACCGGACCTGGTTCCATTATTTATTATTCTGTCGGAATATCCTGTCTGTGCGTTTACGCCGGACCTGGTTCCATTATTTATTATTCTGTTGGAATAACCTGTCTGTGCGGTCTATCGCATGCATGGTGATTTCTTTTGTTATTCCATTCTTTATTGTACTCAGTTGGTTAAGTTTTGACTTCTATACTCCATGAAATTTGTGGAATATCCTTGATATTTGCGTTTCATCCAGTATCTTTTCATGAAAATATTCTTCTAAGCATTCTTGAATTTTACTCCACAAAGCAGTATCATGTTGACAATTTGGACGTTGTTAATTCCTGGATAAATTAATTCTTGAACTTGTTTTATTGAATTCTTATATCATTGTCATCATCCTCATGTTTATAAAATGTTGAAAGTCATCTGTGGCCTGTAGTGCATAGATGGACTTGGTATGATTATGACCAGGGATTATTCGGTATAATCATGACCGTAATGTTACAAATGATGTGGTAAAAGTCCTCATTGGCCCGTAGTGCATTGATGGACAGTTGTTGGCATGATCATGACCATTAATGAATATACGAATATCCTTGGCCGTAGTGCAGGGGTGATTCGATGATGTGGATTATTTTATTAAGCTGAGTCCCAGCGATCACAGTGTTGAAAAACCTTTTAAATCATAAAAGATAGTAGAGTTTATTTTCTACTTGACTCTTTTAATGGATTGCTTGTTCCGCTACAGTTAAACTTGATGTCTATTATATTTTATCAGTTTAACATTGTTGAAGGCTAATGATAATTTATTCTGCATTATCTTAGTCATAATATTTCTTACTGGGCTAGTTGAGCTCACCCTTTCTTTCACTGTTCTCTTCAGGAAATGAGAACGTAGCTGGGGCAAGTCGGGGAACGGAGTGATGGTCCGAATGATAGTATTAGTTAGTAGTCCTCACTATTCTATGTAATGGTGTGTTAATAAATGTAATGAGGACTCCTTTTGAGTATGAATACTCTCTAGAAGATAATATTTGTATTCAAACTCACAGTTTATGTTTTGTCGTATTGTACACGACAGTTGTATTAATCAGTTGTATTTGTATTCTGTACTATGTATCTGACGACCCAAGATGGGTGATGTATACCTAATTTTGGGGCGTCACAGTTGGTATCAGAGCTTAGGGATATGATCCCTGGCTAAGATGTGAGAATAGAACTAGGAGGGGAGAGACGGGGAATTCCTTCGCTAGTATGACATACCTAAGTTTATTTGCATGGTATTTAATTGGTCGGTCATAATATAAGGATAATATATGACATATCAATTAATTTTTATTTTGTGGCAGTATCTGAAAATGGCATCTGAGAATGTTGAGAATAGCAATGGAGCACAGACGACTGTTGATTCACCACATATCAATAATCAGGATAATGTGCATCAGGAAGGTGTCAATCCTCATGCAAACAACAACACTGACCAAATGATGAATGATCAAATGTTCAGAGGCTTTATGCAATTCATGCAACAACAGGTGAAAGCGGCTCCTGTCCACAACGTAGGTGGAAATACTGGAAACTCTCAGGCGGTCACCGCTAAACAGTTTAAGGAGCTGGGACCACCGGAGTTTAAGGGAGAACCCAAACCACTTGTAGCTGAAACATGGATAAAGCAGATCACCAAGATATTTGATGTCTTGGGTTGCTCCGAGGAGCAAAAGGTTCCCTTTGCCGCCTTTATGTTGCGAGGAGAGGCAGATTACTGGTGGGAATCGATAAAGCGTACTCAACCTGCCGCACTGAAGATGTCTTGGGAGAAGTTCCAAGAGCTGTTTAACGACAAATACTTTCCCGAGAGTATTCGTCACATGAAGGAGGTGGAGTTCATCAAATTGGAGCAGAATAATATGACCGTGTCGCAGTACGAGGCAAAATTTGCGGAGTTATCCCGGTTTGCGTCCCACCTGGTGGATAATGAAGAAAGAATGACGCGGATGTTTTTAAGAGGTTTGAAGCCGGAGATACGTCAACATCTTGTTTCTCATAAACTGTGTTTGTATTCAGATGTTGTAAATAGGGCTCAGTTGGTGGAGCGCGATAACGAGACAACGCAACCAAAAGAGAGCAGCCGGCAAAATGATAATACCAGTGAGAGCAGTCATCGAAGCGGTGACAACAAGCGTGGAGGGAATCAACAGGCCAGAAATGGTAACCACTTCGGTGGTAATCAGGGCCAAAACAATAAGAATGGACATTTCAAGAAGAGGAGATTCAACAATGATGGAAAGACGTCAGCACCAGCACCTGTCGTTAAGGAAGGAGAACGACCACCTATCATATGTTTCAAATGCGGAGGGGAGGGGCACATCAGTCCAAACTGCGCGATGCCGTCCAAAGCATGTTATAATTGTGGAAGAGAAGGTCATTTAGCCCGATTTTGTCGTTTACCGAAGACAAATTCAGCTAGGATGGAGGCACCAAAAGCCGTCCCAGAAAAGTCAAAACCGGTTGTGCAAGGGAGAGCGTTTGTTGTGAACTCCCAGAGAGCAAGGAACCCGAATGAGGTCATCACGGGTAAGCTTATCATAAACTCTAAAGAAGTTTATACTTTATTTGATACCGGTTCAACCCATTCTTTTATTTCTCCTACTTGCGCTCATCGATTAAATTTGATTCCGGAGAAATTAGACTTTGACTTATCTGTGGAAACTCCGTTGGGAGAAACCTTCATTACCTCCACTGTTTATAAGTCTTGTTTGGTTCAAGTTGGTACCCACACATTACCTATCGATCTGATTTCATTAAAAATACTTGCATTTGACGTGATTCTAGGGATTGATTGGTTAACTACTCATTATGCAAAAATTGATTGTTTTCGTAAGGTTGTTAGCTTTCATATTCCTAATCGACCTATTATGCGAATTCAAGCAACCAAACCATTAAAATCAATCGCTGTCATCTCAAGCCATAAAGCTATTCGTTTATTGAAAAACGGATGTCAAGCTTTCTTAGCTCATGTCACAGATCTAAACAAAAATACGTCAGTTTTGAATGATATTTCTATTGTTAATAAATTCCCTGACGTATTCCCTGAAGAACTTCCTGGCCTACCCCCAGAGCGTGAAATTGAATTTTGTATCGACCTTGAACCCGGTACAAAACCCATTTCCAAAGCCCCATATCGAATGGCTCCTATTGAACTTCAGGAGTTAAAGATCCAACTGCAGGAATTGTTAGACATTGGCTTTATTCGTCCTAGTACTTCTCCTTGGGGTGCTCCTGTTCTATTCGTGAAGAAGAAAGATGGAAGTATGCGACTTTGTATTGATTATCGGGAGTTGAATCATGTCACCATCAAAAATAGGTACCCATTGCCACGTATTGATGACCTGTTTGACCAGTTGCAAGGAGCACAATTCTTTTCAAAGATCGATCTTCGTTCTGGATATCATCAGCTGAAGGTTAGAACTGAGGATATTCCAAAGACGGCTTTTAGAACTCGGTACGGGCATTATGAATTCCTAGTCATGTCCTTTGGATTGACTAATGCTCCTGCTGCCTTCATGGATATGATGAACCGGGTATTCAAGGAATATTTGGATCACTTTGTGGTCGTCTTTATTGATGACATCCTTATTTATTCCAAAAGCCGTGAAGATCATGAGCAACACTTGAGGCTGGTACTCCAAAAGCTTCGTGAATACAAGCTTTATGCCAAGTTGAAGAAATGCGAGTTCTGGCTGGAGGAGGTAGCATTCCTTGGGCACGTAGTATCAAGTCGTGGAATATCGGTTGACCCGGCAAAGATTGAAGCTATTCAAAGCTGGGAGCAACCTAAATCAGTGACCGAGGTACGTAGCTTTCTTGGTTTAGCTGGTTATTATCGGAGATTCGTGGAAGGATTTTCTCGAATCGCTACTCCATTAACTCAGCTGACTCGGAAAGATACAAAGTTTGGTTGGAGCGAAGAATGTGAGCAGAGTTTTCAAGAACTCAAGAGGAGACTCATTTCAGCACCTGTTCTAACAATACCATCTGGCTCGGAGGGATTTGTCATCTACAGTGATGCTTCGAGCAAAGGGTTGGGATGCGTTCTCATGCAACATGGAAAAGTCATAGCCTATGCATCAAGACAACTCAAGGAATATGAGAGGAATTATCCTACTCATGATCTAGAGTTGGCAGCTGTTGTCTTTGCACTTAAAATTTGGAGGCATTACTTGTATGGGGAGAAAGTGGAGATCTTTACGGATCATAAAAGCCTCAAATATTTCTTCACTCAAAAGGAACTCAACATGCGACAACGACGTTGGCTTGAACTGTTGAAAGATTATGATCATACCATTCAATACCATCCTGGAAAAGCGAACGTGGTAGCTGACGCATTGAGTAGAAGATCATATGCAAGTACGAGTGCGATATTGTCAACACAAAGACCCATTTTGTGTGACTTGCAAAGGATGGAGATAGAGTTAAAGACTCCAGGGACCCATGTGATGATGGCGAATATACGAGTAGAACCGACTTTAATCGATAAAGTTAAAGCTGCTCAAGCTACAGACCTGGAGCTGATGCGTATGAGGAAGAAAGTGCAAGAAGGTTCTATGCCGGAAGCAAGAATCGATGAAGAAGGAATACTTCGAGTCAACTCCAGACTTTGTGTTCCTAACAACCCTGATTTAAAGTATGAAATCATGATGGAGGCGCACAACACACCGTTTGCAATCCATCCTGGAAGTACCAAAATGTATCATGATCTTCGTCATACATTTTGGTGGAGCAATATGAAGAGAGAGATAGCGTTGTTTATCTCAAGGTGTCTAACTTGTCAACGAGTCAAAGCGGAGCATCAAGTACCAAAAGGTCCATTGCAACCACTTGAAATTCCAGAATGGAAGTGGGAGCACATTACCATGGATTTCGTTACCGGTCTTCCTAGGGTTTCTCAAGGTATTGATGCGATTTGGGTCATTGTTGATAGATTGACCAAGTCTGCTCATTTCTTACCGATACGAGAAACTTATACACTTGAACGTCTTGCTCGTATGTACATAAACGAGATTGTAAGACTGCATGGTATGCCAGTATCCATAGTTTCTGATCGAGACCCAAGATTCACTTCACGATTTTGGGTTAGTTTACAAAAAGCTATGGGCACGGAGTTACGATTTAGTTCAGCATATCATCCTCAGACGGACGGACAATCAGAGAGGACTATTCAAACTCTTGAAGATCTATTAAGACTCTGTGTCTTTGACTTCAAGGGAAGTTGGGACAAGTTCTTACCATTGGTGGAGTTTTCCTACAACAACAGTTATCAAGCAAGTATTGGCATGGCTCCATTCGAAGCATTGTATGGAAGAAAATGTCGTTCTCCAGTATGCTGGGATGAGGTGGGCGAAGCAACGTTGTTGGGACCGGAGTTGGTACGTATGACTACAGAAAAGATTCAAACGATCCGACAACGTATAAAAACCTCACAAGATCGACAAAAGAGTTATGCTGATCTTCATCGAAAGGACGTGGAATTTGATGTAGGAGATCATGTGTTCTTACGTGTTGCTCCATGGAAAGGAGTTACGAGATTTGGAAAGAGAGGAAAGCTAAATCCTCGATTCATCGGTCCATTTTTAATCCTCGATCGAGTAGGAACTGTGGCTTATAGACTCGCTTTACCGCCAAGTATGTCTCGTGTTCATAACGTTTTCCACATATCCATGTTACGCAAATATGTGGAAGACCCGAACCACATTATTGAGTTAGAACCGGACGAAATAGCGGAGGATTTGACGTATGAAGAAGTTCCTGTTCAAATCTTGGATAAGAAGGAACATATTCTACGCTCCAAGGTTATACCTCAAGTTAAAGTTTTGTGGAGAAACCACGATGTTGAGGAAATGACTTGGGAGTTAGAATCAGAAATGAAATCAAGGTATCCTTACCTCTTCGACATACCAGGTACGTACCCTAATTTCGAGGGCGAAATTTCATAAGAAGGGGAGGTTGTAAGACCCCAACTTTTATAAATAAAGATGAATTTTCTATAAATATCATTTTTGAATATTATGGAGTTAATTTGATATAATGTTATAGTTGTGGGTAATATTTATAAATTTTGCAAAGTAAGCAAGTTGTTATAAAATATTCGTTTGGTCGGAGAATATTCTTTTTGTCGGGGAATATTCGTACGACGGCACAATCATTGGTGGACCCCACAACGGAATTATTGTCGGATTGAGAAAACGACAGAATTATTTTTCTATAAAAATAACGGCTGAGGTGTTACCGTTAAAACCGTTAAAACTGTTGAACTACTCGGTAGTAAAAGTACAGTAATACGCGTGGTTGCATAGTAGCACACGGTATTGATTATTGATGCTTACGTGAGAAGTCACTCAGCTATACTCAATTATTGCTACAGTAATTGCTGCATCATATCTCTTAAATTATTGTCATAGTATCATCTGTATAATATGTTATATTATTAAATCAATAATTGAGACGTTGTGGTAAGTTTGGTTATTTTATGGGGGGCCATATGTCATCATCAAAGAGTCTCTTCGTCAATAGTAATTACCGTCGTCAATAGTAATTACCGTCGTCAATAGTAATTACCTTCGTCAATATTATTTACCTTGGTCAATAGTATTTACCTTGGTCAATAGTAATTACCTTCGTCAATAGTATTTACCTTGGTCAATAGTAATTACTTTCGTCAATAGTAGTTGTCCCTTCAATATTACCAAGAGTCATTTGACCCTTCGTTAAGACCAAGAGTCATTTGACCCTTCGTTAAGACCAAGAGCCACCCTCAGTTTTTCTATAAATAGAGGCCTAGGGCTTCATTATTTTTCACGAATTCATTCAAGCTATAGAGAGAGAAAGTATAGAGAGAATAAGAGAGAGAGAGAATAAAAGTATTCTGCTACATCACTTTTCCAATATCCAGTTCTTTTAAGGTAGGGAATATTATTTCTTTTATATTCATGAAGAGAACTTCTGTTATTCCATTCATTATTATTCTGTTGGAATAACCAGTATACGCGGTCTACCCTATACTTGGTGACATTCTTCTATTATTCTGTTGGAACATCCTGTCTGTGTGTTTTACACCGGACCTGGTTCCGTTTTTATTATTATTCTGTTGGAACATCCTGTCTGTGTGTTTTACACCGGACCTGGTTCCATTATTTATTATTCTGTTGGAACATCCTGTCTGTGTGTTTTACACCGGACCTGGTTCCATTATTTATTATTCTGTCGGAATATCCTGTCTGTGCGTTTACGCCGGACCTGGTTCCATTATTTATTATTCTGTTGGAATAACCTGTCTGTGCGGTCTATCGCATGCATGGTGATTTCTTTTGTTATTCCATTCTTTATTGTACTCAGTTGGTTAAGTTTTGACTTCTATACTCCATGAAATTTGTGGAATATCCTTGATATTTGCGTTTCATCCAGTATCTTTTCATGAAAATATTCTTCTAAGCATTCTTGAATTTTACTCCACAAAGCAGTATCATGTTGACAATTTGGACGTTGTTAATTCCTGGATAAATTAATTCTTGAACTTGTTTTATTGAATTCTTATATCATTGTCATCATCCTCATGTTTATAAAATGTTGAAAGTCATCTGTGGCCTGTAGTGCATAGATGGACTTGGTATGATTATGACCAGGGATTATTCGGTATAATCATGACCGTAATGTTACAAATGATGTGGTAAAAGTCCTCATTGGCCCGTAGTGCATTGATGGACAGTTGTTGGCATGATCATGACCATTAATGAATATACGAATATCCTTGGCCGTAGTGCAGGGGTGATTCGATGATGTGGATTATTTTATTAAGCTGAGTCCCAGCGATCACAGTGTTGAAAAACCTTTTAAATCATAAAAGATAGTAGAGTTTATTTTCTACTTGACTCTTTTAATGGATTGCTTGTTCCGCTACAGTTAAACTTGATGTCTATTATATTTTATCAGTTTAACATTGTTGAAGGCTAATGATAATTTATTCTGCATTATCTTAGTCATAATATTTCTTACTGGGCTAGTTGAGCTCACCCTTTCTTTCACTGTTCTCTTCAGGAAATGAGAACGTAGCTGGGGCAAGTCGGGGAACGGAGTGATGGTCCGAATGATAGTATTAGTTAGTAGTCCTCACTATTCTATGTAATGGTGTGTTAATAAATGTAATGAGGACTCCTTTTGAGTATGAATACTCTCTAGAAGATAATATTTGTATTCAAACTCACAGTTTATGTTTTGTCGTATTGTACACGACAGTTGTATTAATCAGATGTATTTGTATTCTGTACTATGTATCTGACGACCCAAGATGGGTGATGTATACCTAATTTTGGGGCGTCACATGTCGTGAGGCATAGGCTATGACTTTCCCATGTTGCATGAGAACACATCCTAACCCTTTGCCTGAAGCATCACTGTAGATAACAAATCCATCCGAACCAGATGGTATTGTCAGAACAGGTGCCGAAATGAGTCTCCTCTTGAGTTCTTGGAAACTCTTCTCGCATTCCTCACTCCATACAAATTTTGTATCTTTCCGAGTCAGCTGAGTTAACGGAGTAGCGATTCGAGAAAATTCTTCCACAAATCTCCGATAATAACCAGCTAAGCCTAGAAAGCTACGTACTTCGGTTACCGACTTCGGTTGCTCCCAACTTTGTATGGCTTCAATCTTCGCTGGGTCAACAGATACTCCATGTTTTGACACCACGTGCCCAAGGAATGCTACTTCCTCAAGCCAGAACTCGCATTTCTTCAATTTGGCATATAGCTTATTTTCACGAAGCCTTTGCAGTACCAGCTTCAAATGGCGCTCATGATCTTCACGGCTTTTGGAATAGATGAGGATGTCATCAATAAAGACAACAACGAACTGATCCAAATATTCTTTGAATACACGGTTCATCATATCCATGAAGGCAGCAGGAGCATTAGTCAATCCAAAAGACATTACTAAGAATTCATAATGCCCGTACCGAGTTCTGAAGGCAGTCTTTGGAATATCCTCAGTTTTAATCTTCAGCTGATGATATCCAGAACGAAGGTCGATCTTTGAAAAGAATTGTGTTCCTTGTAACTGGTCGAACAGGTCATCAATGCGAGGTAGCGGATACCTATTCTTGATAGTGACATGATTCAATTCTCGATAGTCGATACAAAGTCGCATACTCCCGTCTTTCTTCTTTACGAATAAAACAGGAGCACCCCAAGGAGACGTACTAGGACGAATAAAACCGATGTCCAACAACTCCTGTAGTTGGACTTTTAACTCCTGAAGTTCAATAGGAGCCATTCGATATGGAGTTTTAGAAATGGGCTTTGTACCGGGTTCAAGGTCAATAAAGAATTCAACTTCACGTTCTGGGGGTAGACCAGGAAGTTCTTCAGGAAATACATCGGGAAATTCTCTAACAATAGAAATATTATTCAAATCTGACTTGTCTTTGTTCAAATCCATTACATGGGCTAAGAAAGCTTGACATCCGTTTTTCAATAAACGAATAGCTTTGTGGCTCGATATGACAGTGACTGATTTTAGTGGTTTAGTAGTTTGAATTCGTATGACAGGTTGGTTAGGAATATGAAAACTAACAACCTTACGAAAACAATCAATTTTAGCATGATGAGTGGTTAACCAATCAATTCCTAAAATCACATCAAAAGCAAGTATCTTTAAAGAGATAAGATCAACAGGTAATGTGATAGTACCAACTTGGATCATGCAAGATTTATAAACTGTAGATGTAACGAAGGTTTCACCCAACGGAGTTTCAACAGATAAGTTAAAGTCCAATTTCTCCGGAGTCAAGTTTAAACGTTGAGCACAAGCAGGAGAGATAAAAGAATGGGTAGAACCGGTATCTAGTAAAGTATAAACTTCGCAAGAATTCAAGATTAGCTTACCCGTGATCACCTCGTTCGGGTTTCTCGCGTTTTGGCCAGTAACGACAAACGCCCTTCCAGGAACCGCTGATTTCGACTTATCTGGGACAGCTTTTGGAGTCACCATCCCCGCTGAACTTGGTTTTGCTACAGAACACTCTCGAGCTATATGACCCTCCTTTCCACAGTTATAACATACCTTGGATTGTTGTGGGCAGTTTGGGCTGATATGTCCCTCTTTCCCACATTTGTAACATACGACCGGTGGTCGTTCTCCTCCCCTAGAAACAGTTGATGTTTGTGCTGACGTCTTCACATTATCATTGTTGTACCTTCTCTTCTTGAAATCTCCTCCCGACTCGCTCCTTCTATTATCACGACCACGATTACCACCAGAGTGGTTACCGCTTTTGTCCGAATATTTTCCTCCCTGCTGGTTTTCATTGCTTCGATGACTGCCGCCACCGGTATGACCCTGGTTGTGGTCCCTCGGTTGCACATACTCATTATCTCGCTCTAATAATTGAGCCCTATTTACAACATCTGAATATAAAGAAAATTTATGAGAGATAAGATATTGTCGAATCTCGGGTTTTAGACCTCTCAGAAACATCCTTGTCATTCGTTCCTCATTTTCGACCAAATGAGGTGCAAACCTGGATAACTCTGCAAACTTCGCCTCGTACTGGGACACCGTCATGTTGTTTTGTTCCAGTCTGATAAACTCTACCTCCTTCATATGACGAATACTTTCAGGAAAGTACTTGTCATTGAACAGTTTTTGAAATGTTTCCCAGGACATGTTGAGTGCGTCAGGCTGGGTACGCTTCACAGACTCCCACCAGTAGTCTGCCTCACCGCGGAACATAAAGGTGGCGAATGGAACCTTTTGTTCCTCCGTGCATCCTAAGACATCGAATATCTTGGTAATTTGCTTGACCCACGTTTCCGCCATGATCGGATCCGGCTTTCCCTTAAATTCTGGTGGTCCCAATTCTTTGAACTGCTTAGCTGTGACAAACCGCGCGTTATCATTTCCACCCGTATTCTGCACACGAGTCTCCCTCGTCTGATTTTGCATGAACTGCAAAAAGCTCCTAAACATTCCATCATTCATCGTTTGCTCGGTAACGTTGTTTACAGGAGGAATATTGCCTTCCTGTTGCACGTTCCCCTGGGTGGTGATCAAAGGTGTCTCCACGGTCTGATTTACTCCATTATTAACGTTCTCAGCTGCCATTCTTAAATACTGCCATAAAACAAGGGTTAATAGTCATGTCATATATTATCCTATACTCTGACCGACCAAATAAACACCAAATAAACTTAGTCAAGTCATACTAGTGAAGGAATTCCCCGTCTCTCCCCTCCTAGTTCTTGTCTCACATCTCAGCCAGGGATCATATCCCTAAGCTCTGATACCAACTGTGACGCCCCCAAAATAGGTATACAACACCCATTCTGAGTCGCCAAATACATGGTACAGAAAGCAAACTACAACTTCAATAATACAAATGTCGTGCAAAATACGACAACACATACTGTGAGTTTAAATACAAATATTGTCTTCTAGACAATATCCACACTCAAATAAATCCTCATTACAATTATTCAAACACTATTTTACAGAAATAGTGAGGACTGCTAAAACATCTTTCTAGAACCATCACTCCATACCCCGACTAGATCCTGCTATGTTCTCACCTCCTGAGAAGAAAAATGGAACAAAAAGGAAAAGGGTGAGCTCAACTAGCCCAGTAAAGAATATTATGACTAAGATAATATACAAACAAATTATCGTTAGTCTTCAACAGGGAAAAATCTGATAGAATATAATCGACAACAAGTTTTAGATCAACAACTGCAGCGGAAACAGCAAACCATTAGAAGAGTCAAGTAGAGAAAGAATTCTACTATCTTCTAAGATTTAAAAGTCCATCATCAATATTTTATCCCTGTAACATCAATTAATAATCATCTTTATCCAAATATTCATCTTTGCACTACAGGCCAAAGATATTCATTTGTATCACCTGTCAGTCATGTTCATCTCAACACCTGTTCATCTTTGCACTACAGGCCAAAGATATTCATCAAGTAATCATACATCTTTGCACTACAGGCCAAAGATATTCATTAATATCATCATTTAGGACTGAGGATGATGAAAAATATCTTAAAGAGAACGAATCCAATGAGACAGAAGGACAAATAGTAGGGATTCGTATAACAGTTTATCCAAGATCAATAATACTTCATAATAATCAATTGTGAAGCAGAATTCAAAAATAAAGATCAAAACATGGATACAATCAAAGATAGTAACCATAATAGACATCTTGGACAAAAAGGAAAAATTTTATTTTTCGGTGAATAGTGCCGTATTCGTGAATAGTGTCGTATACGTGAATAGTGCCGTATACATGAATAGTAACCCCGACACAAAAAGTTCCAAATTTGATAAAAACTCATATCAATATTTCAGCATAATGATATTGAAGAAAATAATATCATTTAAGAAGAAAATAATATCCCTTACCTCAAGATATCAGTACTTCTGGTCGGAATACCGGTATAAGGCTGAAAAAAACTTGCTCTGATGAATAGAAACTCTCAAAGTATCTAAATACTCACAAAATACACTCAATAATCTAGAGAGAGAAAGAGAGAAAACTTGTTTCTGGTGTGATTTTCAATTCTAACTTAGCCCTCTATTTATAGGAAAATTTTAGTAGGTTTGACCTGCAACCTGATGGCTTTACCTGCTACTATTCCCACCCACCACATTTGAAATATAATTCAGCACATTTCTTCACCAACCACAAGTGGGGCCCACCAATTCTAGAATTTTCCATCAAAATGATAAACTCCGAAAATTCAACAATTTCTGAACCAGTCATCTCGTAAAATTCATAATAAATCATACGTTCATTTTTAACGGTTCAAAATTTGTGGACATATACTCAACTTATATATGTATAACATATCCAAAAATTACCACGATCCAACGATCGGATTAAAAATTATAACACCCGTAATATTTCTCAAAAATCCTGATTTGATTTTTAATACCTCCATTCCGATAAAAATACTGATAAAACACCTCAACATTAACTCCTTCATTTTTAACCACAAAAATATATCCCTCATTTATATCCACATAAAATAAATATTTCCTTATCATATGAATCAATAATTAATTATTCACAAATAATATTACAGAATCACATTTATGACAACCAGGCCGTTTCCAGAAAAGAGGGGGCTTTCCAATAAGGATTTCTCCTTACTGGCGCGCAATTAGATGACCAAACCTCTCTTTAGACAGAACTTTCTAGACATTGCCAATAATGTTATATAATAATATTATTCAAATAATATAAATTATTGATCTGATAATGGAAAATACTGTGCATCAACAATTATTGAAACAACAATAATATAAAATATCAATGCAACAATTATTGAATCAATAAAATAAAATATTGAACAATAACTACTGTAACAATTATTGAGTAATGCCTTCTTACGTAAGAATTAATAATTGGTGCAATACCGTGTGCTACTGTATTTTAATCACCGGGTATTCCAACAGTATTAACGGTAACAACTACGCCGTTATTTATAAATAACTTATACTTGTCATTTTCTTCATCCAATCGCTTTCCGTTATGGGGCCCACACAAGGCTGCGCCGTCGTACGAATATTTCCCGACAGCAAGAATATTCCACGACCAAACGAATATTCCCCGACAAAATGAATATTTTATAACCACTTGCTTATTTTGCAAAATTTACACATTTCACCCATAACCAAAGTATTATATCAAATTAGCCCCTTATTATTCACAATAATATTTAGAGAAAATTTGATTTTATTCATTAATAAGTTGGGGTCTTACATTTTCCACCATAATTGCGGCGGAATCAACAATCCATTAAAAGAGTCAAGTAGAACATAGTGTCTACTATCTTCTCTAAATTAAAAGTCTATCATCAATATTTTATTTCTGTAGTACTAATCAATAGTTCTTCGTTGTACCCAAGACAAAGAGAACTTTTACCACCTGTTTTTACTTGAAACACAAAGCTCATGGTTATACCAATTCACAATTTATGTTTATAATTATGCCATTAAATTCATCTTTGCATTACGGCCAAAGACATACAACTGTAAAACCAATAACCAACAATCCATCTTTGCACTACGGGCCAAAGATATAGAACTATAAAATCAATAATCAACAGTCCATCTTTGCACTACGGGCCAAAGATATACAATTATAAAACTAATAATCAATAGTCCATCTTTGCACTACGGACGAAAGATGACTTTCACCACATCATTCGTCTGTAACATTAAATATTTTACATCATCAAATTATCCATGCACTACGGGCCAATGATATTCGTTAGTATCACCAGTGGTCATGATCATGCCACACAACTGTCCATCTATGCACTACGACCCAAAGAGGACTTTCACAACATCATTTTTCTGTAACATTAAATATTTCACATCATTGAATTATCCATGTACTATGGGCCAAGGATATTCATTAGTATCACTAGTGATCATGATCATGCCAAACAACTGTCCATCTATGCACTACGGGCCAAAGAGGACTTTCACCACATATAAGTATGAGAATGATGACAATGATATATATAATGAATGAACATAAATAATCAGAATAATAAGATAAAATAGATCTTAGTTATTTTTAACTTAATTATCCAGAGTCCAAATTGTTAACATGATATTAGATGAAACACAAACTATTAAGGATGTTCTAATCATTTCAGGACCTTTCACCATTTAATGATAAGTTAAAGAAACGAATAATAATATCTTACCATAATATGGAATATGAAAGAAAATGATATCTATTTACCATAAAAATGATACCCTTGACCATAATAATGATATCCCTTACCTTAACATGTGATTTGATTCTGCTTTCTGTGAAATTGATCAACTTAAACAATGTTTGCATTCCTTATCTACACTTGGAGTAACCTTACACTCAAAAGAAATACTCACAATATTATACTCAAAATATTATAGTAAAAGAATTTTATATTTTTAGTATAGTGATGGTGTGTGTTTAGTTGTTCAACCGGGCAACCTATTTATACTGAAAATTGAGGAAACAATTAACACACGTTTTTGACAAAATAACCAAATGAGATGTTTAAAATAATGGTAGCGAAATTTATGGTCTCACAGAGAAAACCAACTTGTACACATTTTAACAAAATTTGTTCAATAATAGAGTTGCGGTCCATACGACTTTAGAAAAAGTAGAGTGTCAGCAAGTCCTGTCAAACTTACTTTTGTAAAAAAAAAAAATTGAATAAACATCTGCATATCATACTTATCTTTAATCAACACCTTTTATTCATCAATTATTTAGACATTTTCAATCTTTCAATAATTATTCACAATTATTAACATAGACTCACAATACTTCTAACTGGTATAATTATATCATGTCAAATAATATGAGTTACTGTACAATAATTACTGTGACAATTATTGAATGAAAGACTAGGTAACTTCTTACGTAAGAATCAGTAATATGAATCACTGTGAAATACCGTACGTGTGCTATTGTGAAATACCGTGTACTACTATGGAATCACCCGTATTGCTGTATTTTTATCATCGAGTATTTCAACAGTTTAACGGTAAAAGCTTTGCCATTATTTTTTATAAAAAGGTTATTTTTGTCGCTTTCTATATCCGACAATTATTCTATTATAGGGCCCACCAATGATTGGTTAATTCGGCACCGTCGTACGAATATTCCCTAACAAAAGAATATTCACCGTCCAAACGAATATTTTATAACAACTTGCTTACTTTGAAAAACTTGCACATATTACCTATAACTATAACATTATATCAAATCAACACCTTACTATAATGAATTTAAATTCTATTAAAAGTTGGATTCAACACCATAATATATTTACCTCGAATAACATATAAACCAACTAATAATTCATAATTCATTCAAGATGCCTTTTATTTATCGCATAAAATATTATCACCATTTTTACTTTAACAAAAATATTATTTTTATTTTTATCATAACTCATTCGTTACTTTTGTGTTTACATCCCTGAAAGTAGTATGCACACAAGCCAATTGTAACGACCCCAAAATAGGTTCATTCCATCCAACCTATTCTGAGTCGCCAAATGCATGGTACAGAAAATAACTACAACTTTATTACAACAATTGTCGTGCAAAATACAACAACACATATGCTATGAGTTTGGATACAAATATATACCAAATGTGACTCATGTTCCAACCGTGGACATCACCTCACAATAACATCTTACATAAAGGTATAGTCAAAAACTGTTTTAGAAATTAGAATCTTTGGGAAGTGCTCAAGAAAACCTTCGTACATGGGAGGCCACGCATCTAGGTTATGATAGATATCATATGGCCACAGAATTATCCTTGGTTGACCCAATAGACCCCAAAGAAAAACGAGAAGATTACTATCATATTCTTCCCAATGGTGAGTCTTCTCTTGACTTATCATTATCTCCACTGTCTCTAATTGAGAATTATACTTCAAACAAACACCAAGATTATATAGGTAGTGCCCATAGATATACTCAGCAAGTGGATGAGCACATCCTTGTCTTATGATGACACGAGGTTGTATGTCGTTAGACATCTTGTATGATAGTGGCAAACCACCCTTCCAACGTTGGGTACACCTTACCCTATTGGATTCACCAAATAAAACTACTAAATGAACTTTCCTATACTGCTTCGGGAGAACATCCACAGCTAGAGACCACCGTTCTATTTCCCCGTTACCCTCGCTCGACCCAGCTACACTCTTATTACCTGAAAGGAATTGTGAAGCAAAAGGGTGAGCACAACTAGCTCAGTAAAGAATATCATGACTAAAGATAATTAAATTATCAATAGCCTTCATCAACAATAAATCAGAGATTTAGAACATATGGTAAATGATAAAAATTTCAACCATAGTTGCAGCGGAACGAGCAATCCATTAGAAGAGTCAAATAGACTATAAAGTCTATTATCTTCTCCATGTTAAAAATCTACCAACAATGTTTTATCCATGTAACATCACTCAACAGTTCCTTTCCACAATCATATGAATAACTCATAATCATAATTGTGACTATAAATTTTTCTTCGCACCCAGGACGAAGAATATTTTCATCACCTGTCTTTACCTGAAACATCAAAGATCATGGTTATACCAAATCACAGTTCCTGTTTATAATCATACTAACAAATCCATCTTTGCACTACGGGCCAAAGATATTCATCAACAAACCATCTTTGCACTACGGGCCAAAGATATTCAACAACAGTTCATCTTTGCACTACAGGCCAAAGATATTCATCAACAGGCCATCTTTGCACTACATGCCAAAGATATTCATCAACAATTCATATTTGCACTACAGGCCAAATATATTCATATCTCAAAGAAATATATAATCATTTCAGAATTTATATAAACAATAATTATAACCATGTTGATCAATTCACCTTTGCACTTAAGCTTAAGATATTCAATTATAAATTCAATGGTCATGATCATACCAGTCACAATTCAACTTTGCACTACAGGCCAAAGAGAACCCTAGTCATGATCATACCAATAATCTACCCATTTTTACACTCCAGTGAAAGAGAATTTCAACATCAGGGTTATAAAAATGTTATATATGATGATAAAAATAATATGATCAACATATAGTTTTAATCTCAAGAGTAATATTCGTAATTCATGAATAGTAAATCGTGAATAGTAACTCATGAATAGTAACCCCGACACAAAAGATAGAAATTCCACAATAAAATTCATACCAATATTTCGGTATAATGATATTGAAAGAATAACATTACTTAAATTTATAAAAAATTATTTTAATTGTTTACACTTTACTAATTAATGCATTTAATCATCATAAAATGCCAACTCTTACAATTTCATCATCAATAACCAAAACCCTCATCAAAAATCTGCATATACCTCATATAGGATTCTCAAGCCATAAAATCCTATTTTCCAATTTTCTTTCTTCACAAAACATAATTAATTCATTTACTCATAACTAGACCATTTTTATGAAAAATACCAAATCAGTTCCAAAAATATTTCTTTTCTGGGATTTAGCATAATATAGTCCCATAGTGAACATATATTTTTCTCAGAATTTTTAAAAGTCATTTACTATTTTTCATATGGCCAAAATAGCCGAATATTTAGACATTTATCAAAAATTTTACTTTTATCTAAAAATTTTGAAATTCACAGAGTATACTTCTATCATATACATGTACTCCCAATAAAAATTTCATCAATTTTGGAGTTAACCACAAGGAATTATAAGCTGTTACTTTTAAAATAGTCTTTTCTCATAAAATTCATAACTCTCAATCTATATATCCAAAAATCACCATTTTTGGACACAATCAAGAAAACTCATCAAAATATCATTTTGAATTTTTCCAGAATTTTTGAAGATCAGAAAAATTACGAAACTGAAAATCATAACAACCCTTAAAATCCATTACTATCCCTTACTATCCCTTACCTCAAAAGAGCAGTACTTCTGACTGGATATCGGATATGATGCTGAAGGAAACTTGCACTAATGAATAGCAACTCACCAAGTATCTAAAAACTCACAAAATATACTTCATAATATAGAGAGAGAAACAGAGAAAGCTTATGTTTCTGGTGTGATTTTCAATTCTAACTTAGCCCTCTATTTATAGGAAAATTTTGGTAGGTTTAACCTGCAACCTGATGGCTTTACCTGCTACTATTCCCACCCACCACATTTGAAATATAATTCAGCACATTTCTTCACCAACCACAAGTGGGGCCCACCAATTCTAGAATTTTCCACCAAAATGATAAACTCCGAAAATTCAACAATTTCTGAACCAGTCATCTCGTAAAATTCATAATAAATCATACGTTCATTTTTAACGGTTCAAAATTTGTGGACATATACTCAACTTATATATGTATAACATATCCAAAAATTACCACGATCCAACGGTCGGATTAAAAATTATAACACCCGCAAAATATCTCAAAAATCCTAATTTTTTTAATACCTCCATTCCGATAAAAATACGGATAAAAATCTCAACATTAACTCCTTCATTTTTAATCACAAAAATATATCCCTCATTTATATCCACATAAAATAAATATTTTCTTATCATATGAATCAATAATTAATTATTCACAAATAATATTACAGAATCACATTTATGACAACCAGGCCGTTCCCAGGAAAGAGGGGGCTTTCCAATAAGAATTTCTCCTTACTGGCGCGCAATTAGGTGACCAAACCTCTCCTTAGACAGAACTTTCTAGACATTGCCAATAATGTTATCTAATAATATTATTCAAATAATATGAATTATTGATCTGATAATGGGAAATACTGTGCAGTGACAATTATTGAACAACAATAATATAAAATTTCAACGTAGCAATTATTGAATCAATAAAATAAAATATTGAACAGTAATTACTGTAACAATTATTGAGTAGTGCCTTCTTACGTAAGAATCAATAATTTCAAAAATACTATGCAATACCGTGTGCTACTGTGCAATAACGCGTATTACTGTATTTTAACCACCGGGTATTCCAACAGTGTTAACGGTAACAACTACGTCGTTATTTGTAAAAACTCAAATTTGTCGTTTTCTTCACCCGACAGTTATTCTGTTATGGGGCCCACAAATGGCTGCACCGTCGTACGAATATTCCCCGACAGAAAGAATATTCCACGACCAAACGAATATTCCCCGACAACAATGATTATTTTATAACCACTTGCTTATTTTGAAAAAAAAATCATATTTCACTCATAACTTTAAATTTTTATCAATTTAACCATTTACTGAATAGTAATTATAAGAAAAATTGAATACTTTTATTTCATAAAATTCGGGGTCTTACAATCTCCCCTCCTTATGAAATTTCGTCCCCGAAATTTACGTACCTGGTATTTCGAAGAGTTGAGAATACCTTGCTTCTATTTCAGATTCTATCTCTCAGATCATCATGATTTCTCCATTGCTCATCTCCCATGATAACTTCATTTGGGTTCCTCATTTGTTGGGAAGTCATGACAACTGCCATCCCTCGAACTACTCGGCTTTGACTTGTCTGGAGTAGCATTTGGCGTCATCATTACCGTTGGAATATACCTTTCTATAGGACATATTTCTCCCTCAACTGCCTCTTCGTACTCCTCATTCATGATCTGAATCATCAATCTTCGATCCATATCGGATTCAGGTTGACCGCTATGTACAGGGTAATTCAAAACTCGATGTTGGGTTCTCCCAATTGCTTTCCAAAAAGAGAAATTCATATCATCTATTTTAGCCTTCTTAGATCGAACATCTCTTTCCACAATATCCACGTGTCGTGCGGCTTTTGCCCATGCATCACTTATTCTCACTCGTTCAGTTTTTTCTTCTCTCAGCTCAGATTCTATTTTTATCATCTTATACTCTGCCAAAGAATGCTTCTGTTCAAGCATCACATATCGGGTAACACAAGCTTGAATTATTGCATCCTTTTGTTCCACGACCGCCTGTCGTTCTTCTGCCTGCTCTTCTAACTCATGAATACGATTTTGAAATTCTACATTTTGATCATATAATACCTCTAATAAACTCTCCTCTGGTACTTCTTCTTCCTCTTCTTCCTCAGTCTCAGCTGTTACCTCTGCGACTATCTCGGGTGTAACTATCAATTCTTCACTCACCACATGGATATCTCTAATTCCTTCTTCGTCTGACATCACATTATCACGGTTAGTGATTAGAGGTATCCCCACAGTCTCATTCACTCTATTTTTAGCATTCTCAGCTGCCATTCTCAAATACTGCCATAAAACAAGGGTTAATTAAACAAATTAACATATCACATAATATCCCAATATTATGACTGACCAACAAATAAGCTTAGGTAGGACACACTAGCGAAGGATTTACTCATCTCTCCCCTCCTAGTTGTATTCCCCGATCTCCGCCAGAGATCATATCCCTAAGCTCTGATACCACCTGCGACTCATGTCCCATCAGTGGACAGCACCTCACAGTGGTACCTATCAGTTTGCCACCGCAGAACAGCGTCCCCTACGGAGAGTCTGGCTTCGGTGCATCCCCCATCAACAGGAAGTCACCAGCAAGAGGCTCGGGGCTCTTTACTTATAGCTCTGATACCACCTGTGACGACCCCAAAATAGGTTCATTCCATCCAACCTATTCTGAGTCGCCAAATACATGGTACAGAAAACAACTACAACTTTATTACAATAATTGTCGTGCAAAATACAACAACACATATGCTATGAGTTTGGATACAAATATATACCAAATGTGACTCATGTTCCAACCGTGGACATCACCTCACAATAACACCTTACATAAAGGTATAGTCAAAAACTGTTTTAGAAATTAGAATCTTTGGGAAGTGCTCAAGAAAACCTTCGTACATGGGAGGCCACGCATCTAGGTTATGATAGATATCATATGGCCACAGAATTATCCTTGGTTGACCCAATAGACCCCAAAGAAAAATGAAAAGATTACTATCATATTCTTCCCAATGGTGAGTCTTCTCTTGACTTATCATTATCTCCACTGTCTCTAATTGAGAATTATACTTCAAACAAACACCAAGATTATATAGGTAGTGCCCATAGATATACTCAGCAAGTGGATGAGCACATCCTTGTCTTATGATGACACGAGGTTGTATGTCGTTAGACATCTTGTATGATAGTGGCAAACCACCCTTCCAACGTTGGGTACACCTTACCCTATTGGATTCACCAAATAAAACTACTAAATGAACTTTCCTATACTGCTTCGGGAGAACATCCACAGCTAGAGACCACCGTTCTATTTCCCCGTTACCCTCGCTCGACCCAGCTACACTCTTATTACCTGAAAGGAATTGTGAAGCAAAAGGGTGAGCATAACTAGCTCAGTAAAGAATATCATGACTAAAGATAATTAAATTATCAATAGCCTTCATCAACAATAAATCAGAGATTTAGAACATATGGTAAATGATAAAAATTTCAACCATAGTTGCAGCGGAACGAGCAATCCATTAGAAGAGTCAAATAGACTATAAAGTCTATTATCTTCTCCATGTTAAAAATCTACCAACAATGTTTTATCCATGTAACATCACTCAACAGTTCCTTTCCACAATCATATGAATAACTCATAATCATAATTGTGACTATAAATTTTTCTTCGCACCCAGGACGAAGAATATTTTCATCACCTGTCTTTACCTGAAACATCAAAGATCATGGTTATACCAAATCACAGTTCCTGTTTATAATCATACTAACAAATCTATCTTTGCACTACGGGCCAAAGATATTCATCAACAAACCATCTTTGCACTACGGGCCAAAGATATTCATCAACAGGCCATCTTTGCACTACATGCCAAAGATATTCATCAACAATTCATATTTGCACTACAGGCCAAATATATTCATATCTCAAAGAAATATATAATCATTTCAGAATTTATATAAACAATAATTATAATCATGTTGATCAATTCACCTTTGCACTTAAGCTTAAGATATTCAATTATAAATTCAATGGTCATGATCATACCAGTCACAATTCAACTTTACACTACAGGCCAAAGAGAACCCTAGTCATGATCATACCAATAATCTACCCATCTTTACACTCCAGTGAAAGAGAATTTCAACATCAGGGTTATAAAAATGTTATATATGATGATAAAAATAATATGATCAACATATAGTTTTAATCTCAAGAGTAATATTCGTAATTCATGAATAGTAAATCGTGAATAGTAACTCATGAATAGTAACCCCGACACAAAAGATAGAAATTCCACAATAAAATCCATACCAATATTTCGGTATAATGATATTGAAAGAATAACATTACTTAAATTTATAAACAATTTATTTTAATTGTTTACACTTTACTAATTAATGCATTTAATCATCATAAAATGTCAACTCTTACAATTTCATCATCAATAACCAAAACCCTCATCAAAAATCTGCATATACCTCATATAGGATTCTCAAGCCATAAAATCCTATTTTCTAATTTTCTTTCTTCACAAAACATAATTAATTCATTTACTCATAACTAGACCATTTTTATGAAAAATACCAAATCAGTTCCAAAAATATTTCTTTTCTGGGATTTAGCATAATATAGTCCCATAGTGAACATATATTTTTTTCAGAATTTTTAAAAGTCATTTACTATTTTTCATATGGCCAAAATAGACATTTATCAAAAATTTTACTTTTATCTAAAAATTCTGAAATTCACAGAGTATACTTCTATCATATACATGTACTCCCAATAAAAATTTCATCAATTTTGGAGTTAACCACAAGGAATTATAAGCTGTTACTTTTAAAATAGTCTTTTCTCATAAAATTCATAACTCTCAATCTATACATCCAAAAATCACCATTTTTGGACACAATTAAGAAAACTCATCAAAATATCATTTTAAATTTTTCCAGAATTTTTGAAGATCAGAAAAATTACGAAATTGAAAATCATAACAACCCTTAAAATCCATTACTATCCCTTACTATCCCTTACCTCAAAAGAGCAGTACTTCTGACTGGATATCGGATATGATGCTGAAGGAAACTTGCACTAATGAATAGCAACTCACCAAGTATCTAAAAACTCACAAAATATACTTCATAATATAGAGAGAGAAAGAGAGAAAGCTTATGTTTCTGGTGTGATTTTCAATTCTAACTTAGCCCTCTATTTATAGGAAAATTTTGGTAGGTTTGACCTGCAACCTGATGGCTTTACCTGCTACTATTCCCACCCACCACATTTGAAATATAATTCAGCACATTTCTTCACCAACCACAAGTGGGGCCCACCAATTCTAGAATTTTCCACCAAAATGATAAACTCCGAAAATTCAACAATTTCTGAACCAGTCATCTCGTAAAATTCATAATAAATCATACGTTCATTTTTAACGGTTCAAAATTTGTGGACATATACTCAACTTATATATGTATAACATATCCAAAAATTGCCACGATCCAACGGTCGGATTAAAAATTATAACACCCGCAAAATATCTCAAAAACCCTAATTTTTTTAATACCTCCATTCCGATAAAAATACGGATAAAAACCTCAACATTAACTCCTTCATTTTTAATCACAAAAATATATCCCTCATTTATATCCACATAAAATAAATATTTTCTTATCATATGAATCAATAATTAATTATTCACAAATAATATTACAGAATCACATTTATGACAACCAGGCCGTTCCCAGGAAAGAGGGGGCTTTCCAATAAGAATTTCTCCTTACTGGCGCGCAATTAGGTGACCAAACCTCTCCTTAGACAGAACTTTCTGTCGTACGAATATTCCCCGATAACAAGAATATTCCATGACCAAACGAATATTCCCCGACAATAATGAATATTTTATAACCACTTACTTATTTTGTAAAATTTGTACATTTCACCCATAACTAAAGCATTATATCAAATCAACACCTTATTATTCAAAATAATAATGGAAATTCAATTTTATAAAAAGTTGGGGTCTTTTAACCTCCCCTCCTTATGAAATTTCATACTCAAAATTAACGTGCATACTTGTTGTTTCGAAAAGGTGAGGCTACCTCGCTTTCATTTTCGATTCCAACTCCCAGGTCATTTCCTCAATAGCATGGTTCCTCCAGAAAACTTTAACTTGTGGTATAACCTTTGTGCGTAAGACATGCTCTTTCCTATCTAAGATCTTGACAGGTACCTCCTCGTACGTTAAATCTTCGGTTATCTCGTCTAGTTCTAACTCAATAATGTGGTTTGGTCTTTCACATATTTACGAAGCACAGATATGTGAAAAACATTATGAACACGAGACATGTTTGGAGGTAATGCGAGTCTATAGGCCACATTTCCTACTCGGTCAAGAATCTTAAATGGACCAACATATCGTGGATTGAGCTTTCCACTCTTCTCGAATCTTATAACTCCCTTCCATGGAGCAACACGTAACAATACATGATTCCCAATATTAAATTCTACGTCCTTTCGATGAAGATCAGCATAACTCTTGTGTCGATCTTGTGAGATCTTTATACGTTACCGGATCATTTGAATCTTTTTAGTAATCATGCGTACGAATTCTGGTCCCAATAATGCTGCTTCACCCACCTCGTCCCAACATACTGGAGAGCGACACTTTCGTTCATACAATACTTCGAATGGAGCCACGCCTATACTTGATTGATAACTGTTATTGTAGGAGAATTTTACCAATGGTAGGTACTTATCCCAACTTACTTTGAAATCTAGGACACAGAGTCTTAATAGATCTTCAAGAGTTTAAATAGTCCTTTCTGATCACCCTTCCATTTAAGGATGATATGCCGAACTGAATCGTAAATTCGTGCCCATAGCTTTCTGCAAACTGACCCAAAATTGTGAAGTGAATCTTGAGTCTCGATTAGAAACTATAGATACTGGCATACCATACATCTCACAATCTCATTCACGTACATATGAGCAAGACGTTCAAGGGAATAAGTCTCCCGTATCGATAAGAAATGAGCAGACTTGGTTAATCTATCAACAATAACCCAAATCGCATTTATGCCTTGAGAAACCTTAGGAAGACCCGCAACAAAATCCATGTTAATCTGTTCCCACTTCTATTTAGAAATCTCAAGTGGTTGCAATGGACCTTTTTGTACTTGATGCTCCGCCTTGACTGGTTAATAAGTTAAACATCTTGAGATAAACTCCGCGATCTTTCTCTTCATATTGCTCCACCAAAATGTATGTCAAAGATCACGATACATTTTGGTACTTCCAGGATGGATTTCAAACGGTGTGTTATGTGCCTCCATCATGATTCTATGGTTCAAGTCATAATTTTTAGGAATGCAAAGTCTGGAGTTGACTCGAAGTATTCCTTCTTCATCGATTCTTGCTTCTGGAATAACACCTTCTTATACTTTCTTCTTCATACGCATCAGGTTTGGGTCTGTGGCTTGAGCAGCTTTAACTTTATCGATTAAAGTCAGTTTTACTCGTATATTTGATATCATCACGTGGGTACTTAGAGCCTTTAACTCTATCTCCATCCTTTGTAAGTTGTATGAAATGGGTCTTTGTGTTAACAACATCGCACTCGTACCCGCATACGATCTTCTACTCAATGCGTCAGCTACCACGTTTTCTTTTCTAGGATGGTATTAGATGGTGTGGTCGTAAACTTTCAACAGCTCGAGCTAACATCGTTGCCGCATGTTGAGTTCCTTTTGGGTGAAAAAATATTTAAGGCTCTTATGATCCGTATAAATCTCCACTTTCTCCCCATACAGGTAGTGTCTCCAGATCTTCAACGCGAAAATAACTGCTGCCAACTCCAGATCATGAGTAGGATAATTCCTCTCATATTCTTTGAGTTGTCGCAATGCATAGGCTATGACTTTTCCATGTTGCATGAGAACACATCCTAACCCTTTGCCCGAAGCATCGCTGTAGATAACAAATCCATCCGAACCAGATGGTATTGTCAGAACAGGTACCGAAATGAGTCTCCTCTTGAGCTCTTGGAAACTCTTCTCGTATTCCTCGCTCCATACGAATTTTGTATCTTTCTGAGTCAGCTGAGTTAACGAAGTAGCGATTCGAGAAAATTCTTCCACGAATCTCCGATAATATCCGACTAAGCCCAGAAAGCTACGTACTTTGGTCACCAACTTCGGTTGCTCCCAACTTTGTACTGCTTCAATCTTCACTAGGTCAACAGATACTCCATATTTTGACACTACGTGCCCAAGGAATGCTACTTCCTCCAGCCAGAACTCGCATTTCTTCAGCTTGGCATATAGCTTGTTATCACGAAGCCTTTGAATTACCAGCTCCAAATGGTGTTCATGATCTTCACGGCTTTTGGAATAGATGAGGATGTCATCAATAAAGATAACAACGAACTGATCCAAATATTCCTTTAACACACAGTTCATCATATCCATAAAAGCAGCAGGAGCATTAGTGAATCCAAAAGACATGACTAAGAATTCATAATGCCCGTACTGAGTTCTGAAGGTAGTCTTCAGAATATCCTCAGTTTTAATCTTCAGCTGATGATATCCAGAACGAAGATCGATCTTTGAAAAGAATTATGCTCCTTGCAACTGGTCAAACAAGTCATCAATGCGAGGTAGCGGATACCAATTCTTGATGGTGACATGGTTCAATTTTCGATAGTCAATACAAAGTCGCATACCCCTGTCTTTCTTCTTTACGAATAAAACAGGAGCACCCCAAGGAGATGTACTAGGACGAATGAAACCGATGTCTAACAACTCCTGTAGTTGGACCTTTAACTCTTGAAGTTCAATAGGAGACATTCGATATAGAGTTTTAGAAATGGGTTTTGTACTAGGTTCAAGGTCAATAAAGAATTCAACTTCACGTTCTGGGGGTAGACTGGGAAGTTCTTCAGGAAATACGTTAGGAAATTCACTAACAACAGAAATATTATTCAAATCTGACGTATTTTTGTTCAATTTTATGACATGGGCTAAGAAAGCTTGACATCCTTTTTTCAATAAACGAATGGCTTTATGGCTTGATATGATAGTGATTGACTTTAGTTGTTTGGTTGCTTGAATTCGCATAACATGTTGGTTAGGAATATGAAAACTAACAACCCTACGAAAATAATCAATTTTAGCATGATGAGTGCTTAACCAATCAATCCCTAAAATTACATCAAATGCAAGTATCTTTAAAGATATGAGATCAACAAGTAATGTGATAGTCCCAACTTGAATCAAGCAAGATTTATAAACCGTGGATGTAACAAAAGTTTCTCCTAACGGAGTTTCAACAGATAAGTTAAAGTCTAATTTCTCAGGGGTCAAGTTTAAATATTGAGCAAAAGTAGGAGAAACAAAAGAATGGGTAGAACCGATATCTATTAAGGTATAAACTTTGCAAGAGTTTATGATTAGCTTACCCGTGATCACCTCGTTCGGTTCCTCGCTTTATGGGAAGTTACAAAAAGCGCTCTTACTTGAACCACCGATTTTGACTTGTCTGGGACAACCTTTGGTGTCATCATTACCGCTTGAATTAACTTTCGCTATAGGACATATTCCACCCTCAACTGCTTCGTCGTACTCCTGTTCTATGATCTGAATCATTAATCTTCGATCAATATCGAATTGGGGTTGACCACAATGTACAGGGTAATTCGAAACTCGATGTTGGGTTCTCCTAATTGCTGTCCAAAAAGAGAAATACATATAATCTATTTTAGCCTTCTTGGATTAGACTTCTCTTTCCACAATATCAACGCGTCGTGCGACTTTTACCTATGCATCCTTCATTCTCACTCGTTCAGTTGTTTCTTCTTTCAGCTGATCCTTGACATTTGAATTCTCAGATTCCAGTTTTATTATCTTATACTCTACCAAAGAGTGTTTCTGTTCAAGCATCACATATCGGGTAATACAAGGTTGAATTGTTGCATTGTTTTGCTCCACGACCGCCTGCCATTCTTTAACCTGCTCTTCTAACTCATGAATATGATTTGTAGTTCTACATTTCGATCATAAAGTTTTTCTAATAAATCCTCCTCAGGTTCCTCTTCTTCCTCACTCTCAGCTGCTACCTTTGTGACTAGTTCGGGTACAACTGTAAGACCCTAACTTTTATGAATAAAGATTAATTTTTCTCGAAATATATTTTTGAATATTATGGTGTGGATTTGATATAAGGTTATAATCATGGGTAATATTTACAAATTTTGCAAAGTAAGCAAGTTGTTATAAAATATTCGATTGGTCGGGGAATATTCGTTTTAACAGGGAATATTCGTATGACGACACAATCATTGGTGGATCCCACAACGGAAGTATTGTCGTAGTTAGAAAATGACAAAAATATTTTATAAAAATAACGGCGAAAGTTTTACCGTTAAACTGTTGAACTACCCGGTAGTAAAAGTACAGTAATACGCGTGGTTGCATAGTAGCACGCAGTATTGATTATTGATGCTTACGTGAGAAGTCACTCAGTTATACTCAATTATTGCTATAGTAATTGCTGCATAATATCTCTCATATTATTGATTCAATTATTGTCACAATATCATTTGCAGAATATTTTTTATTATTAGATCAATAATTGAGACGACAAAGTTATTCATATTATTATTTACAATATTGACGATGTATAGATAGTTCTGTCGAGGAGAGGTTTGGTCACCTAATTGCGCGCCAATAGGGAGAAATCCTTATCGGAAAGCCCCCTCTTTCCTGGAAATGATCTAGTTGTTAAATATTGTGAGTTATAATATTAATGATGAATAAGTTCGTGTTAATTAAAGATGATATTGATATTTTCATTGTGTTGGGATTATTAGTGTTAGTGGAAATCGACATATATTTTGATAATAATTGATTTCTGAAGGTTATATTGACCAATCGGGTAATTAATCGGATAAATGAGAAATTAATTGCTATTAGTTCACATGCATATAACTATTTGTTCACATGAATGAAACTATTGATTCACATACATGTACTATTAGGGGAAGTTGTGCAAATTTGATAATACTTGTAGGACTAAATTAAAAATAGAGAAAAAGATGAAGGCATTATACTGTAATAATTCGAGCCCCAAAAAGTGCAATTATCGAAACTATATTTTTGTATAAATAGAAGCTCATTCTTCTTTCATTCTCACCAATTCACTAAGACTCACAAGTGCAATTATTTGTAAGGGATATTATTTTTCTTCAATATTCATATGAAATAATTTTTCTTCCATACTCTGTAGTATGTAAGTAATATTATTTTGTTTTGTATCCCTAATTCTATACTCATTTGCGTTTCATCCAGTATCTTTTCATGAAAATGTTATTCTGAGCATTCTTGATAATTAATGATCTTTTCATGCCAGAATACTATTCACAGGGTACTATTCTTAAAATACTATTCACGAGTACTATTCATAAAGTACTATTCTTGGGTACTATTCATAAAGTACTATTCACGGGTACTATTCACTCGGGAACTATTCACCCAGGGTACTATTCATGACAAAAATTAATTTTTTCGTTGTCCAAATCATTTTTGATATAGTATTATTCTTGAATTTTACTCCATAAAGCAGTATCATGTTGGCAATTTGGACATTATTGAATTCTGGATAAATTAAATTATAAATCTTTAAAAATTTATCCTTTACTTTTTTTTAATTGAATTCTTATATCATTGTTGTAAGACCCCAACTTATTATAAATAAAATCGAATTTTCTCTAATTATTATCTTGAATAATAAGCTGTTAATTTGATATAATGCTTTGGTTATGGGTGAAATGTGTAAATTTTTAAAAATAAGCAAATGGTTATAAAATATTCATTGTTGTCGGGGAATATTCGTTTGGTCGTGGAATATTCTTGCTGTCGGGGAATATTCGTACGATGGTGCAGCCATTTGTGGGTTTCATAACGGAAAACGGTCGGATGAAAAAAAATGACAAGTTTGAATTTTTATAAATAACGGCGGAATGGTTACCGTTAACACTGTTGGAATACCCGATGGTTAAAATACAGTAATACGCGTGGTTGCACAGTAGCACACGGTATTGCACAGTATTGATGAATTATTGATCCTTACGTAAGGAGGCACTACTCAATAATTGTTACAGTAATTACTGTTCAATATTTTATTTTATTGATTCAATAATTACTGCATTGATATTTTATATTATTGTTGTTTTAATAATGGTCACTGCACAGTATTTTCCATTATCATATCAATAATTCATAATATTATTAGATAACATTATTGGCAATATCTAAAAAGTTCTGTCAAGGAGAGGTTTGGTCACCTAATTACGCGCCAGTAAGGAGAAATCCTTATTGGAAAGCCCCCTCTTTCTTGGGAACTGACTGGTTATCATTATTGTGATTCTATAATACTATTTGTGAATAATTAATTATTAATTTATATGATAATGAAATATTTATTTGATGTGGATATAAATGATGGATTTATTTATGTGGTTATAAATGAAAAAATTAACGTTGAGGTGTTTTATCAGTATTTTGTCGGATTGGAGGTATTAAAAGATCAAATTGGTGTTCTTAAAGCTCTATTGCGTGAGTTATAATTTTAATCCGACCGTTGGATCGTTGCGATTTTTGGATATGCTATACATATATAAGTTGAGTTTATGTCCACAAATTTTGAACCATTAAAAATTAACGCATGATTTGTTATGAATTTTAAAAGGTGTTGAAAATCGTCCGTTTGTGGATTTCGGATATTTTTTGTCTGAAATTTGAAAAAATTTAAAGCTACAAAGTTGTAAAGAATTCGATTTCGTGTGGAATGGACATAAAATTCGTATTTTCTGATAAAAGGGCTATTTATTATGAATTACTGAAGTTTCAGAAAATAAAATGATTTTTATTAAAATTGGATGGGACCCACTTTTGTTTGTTTTGAAAGCATGTGCTGAATTTTGTTCAATGTTGGCTGCTCAATTTGTTCAAATGAAGTGGCGTAGAAGATGAGAAAATAAAAATATTATTTTATTAATTTAGTCTCCTTTGGCGTTCTAGCATTTTCCTATAAATATGCGCTTAAGTTAGAATTGAAAATCACATCAGAAACAAGTTTTCTTTCTCTCTATATTGTCGAGCGTATTTTTATGAGTATTTAAATACTTTGAGAGTTGTTATTCAGTGCAAGGTTCCTTCGATTTTTCATCCGATATTCTAGTTCTCTGTTATTCTTAACAAATACGCTTTCTTTTTCTTTTTCTGTCATGTCAGAAGTACTGCTCTTTTGAGGTAAGGGATTGTAAGAGTTATTATATTTTTCAGTTTCGTAATTTTTTCGACCTTCAAAAATTTTAGAAAAATTTGAAATGATAACTTGATGAGTTTTCTAGATTGTGTCCTAAAATGACGATTTTTGGATGTATAGATTAGGAGTTATGAATTTTATGAAAGAAGACTATTTTAAAAGTAAACCATTATAATTACTTGTGGTTAACTCCAAAATTGATGAAATTTTTATTGGGAGTACATGTATATAACAGAAGTATACTCTGTAAATTTTGGAATTTTGGGACAAAAATACAATTTATGATAAATGTTTAAATATTCGATAATTTTGGCCATGTGAAAAATAGTAAATGAATTTTAAAAATTTCGAAAAAAATATATGTTCAATATGGAATTATATTCTGCTAAATCCCAGAAAAGAAAATTTGTTTGTACTGATTTGGTATTTTTTATGAAAATAGACTAGTTATGAGTAAATGAATTAAATATGTTATGTGAAGTAAGAAAATTGGAAGATAGGATTTTATGACTTGAAAATCCTATATTAGGTATATGCAGATTTTTGATTAGGGTTTTGGTTATTGGTGATGAAATCTTATGAGTTTGGCATTTTAAGATGATTAAATGCATTAATTAGTAAAGTGTAAACAATTAAAATAAATTATTTATAAGTTTAAGAAATGTTATTCTTTCAATATCATTATACTGAAATATTGGTATGGATTTTATTGTGGAATTTCTACCTTTTTCATGTCGGGGTTACTATTCATGAGTTACTATTCACGAGTTACTATTTATGGATACTATTCACGATAAAATTGGTTTCTTTTTCTGACCAAATTATCGTTGATTTATGAATATTACTCTTAAAATTAAATGTGGTTGTTGATCATATTATTTTTTATTATCATATATAACATTTTTATAATCTTGGTGATGAAATTTCTCTTTGACTTGAGTGTAAAGATGGGTAGATTATTGGTATGATCGTGACTGTGGGTTCTCTTTGGCCAGTAGTGCAAAGTCGAATTGTTGACTGGTATGATCATGACCATTGAATTTATAATTGAATATCTTTAGCTTAAGTGCAAAGGTGAATTGATCAACATGGTTATAATTATTGTTCATATAAATTCTGAAATGACTATATATTTCTTTGAGATATTAATATCTTTGGCTTGTAGTGCAAAGATGATATGTTGTTGAATATCTTTGGCTTATAGTGCAAAGATGATCTGTTGTTGAATATCTTTGGCCTGTAGTGCAAAGATGACTTATTGTTGAATATTTTTGGCCTGTAGTGCAAAGATGAACTGTTGATGAATATCTTTGGCCCATAGTGCAAAGATGAATTTATTAGTATGATTATAAATAGAACTGTGATTTGGTATAACCATGATCTTTAATGTTTCAGGTAAAGACATGTGATAAAAATTATCTTCGCCCTGTATGAGAAGAGGAATTTAGAATCACAATTATGATTATGAGTTATTCATATGATTGTGGAAAGGAACTGTTAATTGATGTTACAGGGATAAAACATTGTTGGTGGACTTTTAACGTGGAGAAGATAATAGACTTTATAGTCTATTTGACTCTTTTAATGGATTGCTCGTTCCGCTGCAACTATGGTTGAAAAGTTTTATCATCTACCATATGTTCTAAACTCACAACATATGTGTAATAAAGTTGGTATATACGATTGGGTCATGAGTCACAGTTAGTATATATTTGTATCAAAACTCACAACATATGTGTTGTTGTATTTTGCACAACAATTATAGTAATAAAGTTGTAGTTATTTTTTGTATAATGTATTTGGCGACTCAGAATAGGTTGGATGGATTGAACCTATTTTGGGGGCGTCATAATTGTCATCATCCTCATGCTTATATTATGATGAAAGTCATCTTTGGCTTACGTGCATAGATGGACTGTTAATTGGTGTGATTATGACCAGGGATCATTCGGTATAATCATGACCCGTAATGTTTTAAATGATATGGTAAAAGTCCTCATTGGCTCGTAGTGCACTGATGGACAGTTGCTGATATGATCATGACCATTGGTGAAAACACGAATATCCTTGACCCGTAGTGCATGGATAATTCGTGGTTGTGATACTATTTATTAAGCTGAGTCTCAGCGATAAAATTGTTGATAAACTTTTTAAATCATAGAAGATAGTAGATATCATGCTCTACTTAACTCTTCTAATGGATTACTTGTTCCGCTGCAGTTAAACTTGTTTATTAGTTTAACATTGTTCAAGGCTAACGATAATTTATTCTGCATTATCTTAGTCATGACATTTCTTACTGGGCTAGTTGAGCTCACCCTTTTGCTTTCATTGTTCTCTTCAGGAAATGAGAACGTAGCCGGAACTAGTCGGGGAATGGAGTGACGGTCCGAAATGGTAGCTGTAGTAGTCCTCACTATTTTATAAAATAGTGTGATAATAATTGTAATGAGGACTCCATTTGAGTTTGAATATTATCTATTAGAAAATATTCTTGTAAAAACTCTCAGCTCATGTTGTATAATTAAGTTTATATTTGTATTTTGTACCATGTATTTAGCGACTCAAAATGAGTGATGTATACCTATTTTGGGGGCGTCACAGTAACTATTAATTCTTCACTCATCACGTGGATATCTCTAATTTCTTCTTCGCCTGACATCCTGCAATCAAGTTTAATAACTTAATTAGTACTCCCCAATAAAATCTTTGCTATAACAAAATATTAAACACCAATATTTATTCTTTAAATGAATCTTCTCGATTCATCACTTAAAACTCTATATGAGTTCATCTCTTGATTTTCAGATATCATTCTCAAATACTGCCATAAAACAAGGGTTAATTAAAGAAATTGACATTCCACATATTATCCCTATATTCCGACCGACCAATTAAACACAAATAAGCTTAAGTAGGACATACTAGCGAAGGATTAACTCATCACTCCCTTCCTAGTTCTAACCCCAGATCTCTATAAGAAATCATATCCCTAAGCTCTGATACCAACTGTGATGCCCCCAAAATAGGTACACACAACTCATTCTTAGTCGTCAAATATATGATACATAAAACAACTACAACTTCATTATTACAATTGTCGTGTAAAATATGACAACACATATACTGTGAGTTTAAATACAAATATTGTCTTCTATAAAATATCCAAACTCAAATAAGTCCTCATTACAATTATTGATACACTATTTTACAAAATAGTGAGGACTGCTAAAACAACTGCCCTGAAACATCACTCCACACCCCGACTAGTTCCCGATATATTCTCACTTCCTGAGAAGAAAAATCGAACAAAAAGGAAAATGGTGAGTTCAACTAGCCCAGTAAAGAATATTATGACTAAGATAATGTAGAACACATTATCGTTAGCCTTCAATAAATCAGATAAAATATAATGGACAACAAGTTTTAGATCAATATTCGCAGCAAAAATAACAATTCATTAGAAGAGTTAAGTAGTGAATGAAGTCTACTATCTTCTATGATTTAAAAGTCCATCATCAATATTTTATCCCTATAACATCAATCAATATACATCCTGAATCAAATATTCATCTTTGCACTATGGGCCAAAGATATTCATTTGTATCGTTAGTTGGTCATGTTCATCTCAACACCTATCCATCTTTGCATTACGGGCCAAATATATTTGTAAGACCCCAACTTATTAATGAATAAAATCAAATTTTCTTTAAATATTATTGTGAATAATAAGGGGTTAATTTGATATAATACTTTGGTTATGGGTGAAATGTGCAAATTTTACAAAATAAGCAAGTGGTTATAAAATATTCATTTTGTCGGGGAATATTCGTTTGGTCGTGGAATATTCTTGCTGTCGGGAAATATTCGTACGACGGTGCAGCCTTGTGTGGGCCCCATAACGGAAAGCGATTGGATGAAGAAAACGACAAGTATAAGTTGTTTATAAATAACGGCGTAGTTGTTACCGTTAATACTGTTGGAATACCCGGTGGTTAAAATACAGTAGCACACAGTATTGCACCAATTATTGATTCTTACGTAAGAAGGCACTACTCAATAATTGTTACAGTAGTTATTATTCAATATTTTATTTTATTGATTCAATAATTGCTGCGTTGATATTTTATATTATTGTTGTTTCAATAATTGTTGCTGCACAGTATTTTCTATTATCAGATCAATAATTCATATTATTTGAATAATATTATTAGATAACATTATTGGCAATGTCTAGAAAGTTCTGTCTAAGGAGAGGTTTGGTCATCTAATTGCGCGCCAGTAAGGAAAAATCCTTATTGGAAAGCCCCCTCTTTCCTGGGAACGGCCTGGTTGTCATAAATGTGATTCTGTAATATTATTTGTGAATAATTAATTATTGATTCATATGATAAGAAAATATTTATTTTATGTGGATATAAATGAGGAATATATTTTTGTGGTTAAAAATGAAGGAGTTAATGTTGAGATTTTTATCCGTATTTTTGTCGGAATGGAGGTATTAAAAATCAGGGTTTTTGAGATATTTTGCGGGGGTTATAATTTTTAATCCGACCGTTGGATCGTGGTAATTTTTGGATATGTTATACATATATAAGTTGAGTATATGCCCACAAATTTTGAACCGTTAAAAATGAACGTATGATTTATTATGAATTTTACAAGATGACTGGTTCAGAAATTGTTGAATTTTCGGAGTTTATCATTTTGATGGAAAATTCTAGAATTGGTGGGCCCCACTTGTGGTTGGTGAAGAAATGTGCTGAATTATATTTCAAATGTGGTGGGTGGGAATAGTAGCAGGTAAAGCCATCAGGTTGCAGGTCAAACCTACCAAAATTTTCCTATAAATAGAGGGCTAAGTTAGAATTGAAAATCACACCAGAAACAAGTTTTCTCTCTTTCTCTCTCTAGATTATTGAGTGTATTTTGTGAGTATTTAGATACTTTGAGAGTTTCTATTCATCAGAGCAAGCTTCTTTCAGCCTTATACCGGTATTCCGACCAGAAGTACTGATATTTTGAGGTAAGGGATATTATTTTCTTCTTAATGATATTATTTTCTTCAATATCATTATGCTGAAATATTGATATGAGTTTTTACCAAATTTGGAACTTTTTGTGTCGGGGTTACTATTTACGTATACGGCACTATTCACGTATACGGTACTATTCACGAATACGGCACTATTCACCGAAAAATAAAATTTTCCCTTTTTGTCCAAGATGTCTATTATGGTTACTATCTTTTATTGTATCCATGTTTTGATCTTTATTTTTAAATTCTGCTTCACAATTTATTATTATGAAGTATTATTGATCTTGGATAAACTGTTATACGAATCCCTACTATTTGTCCTTCTGTCTCACTGGATTCGTTCTCTTTAAGATATTTTTCATCATCCTCAGTCCTAAATGATGATATTACTGAATATCTTTGGCCTGTAGTGCAAAGATGTATGATTACTTGATGAATATCTTTGGCCTGTAGTGCAAAGATGAACAGGTGTTGAGGTGAACATGACCGACAGGTGATACAAATGAATATCTTTGGCCTGTAGTGCAAAGATGAATATTTGGATAAAGATGATTATTAATTGATGTTACAGGGATAAAATATTGATGATGGACTTTTAAATCTTAGAAGATAGTAGAATTCTTTCTCTACTTGACTCTTCTAATGGTTTGCTATTTCCGCTGCAGTTGTTGATCTAAAACTTGTTGTCGATTATATTCTATCAGATTTTTCCCTGTTGAAGACTAACGATGATTTGTTTGTATATTATCTTAGTCATAATATTCTTTACTGGGCTAGTTGAGCTCACCATTTTCCTTTTTGTTCCATTTTTCTTCTCAGGAGGTGAGAACATAGCAGGAACTAGTCGGGGTACGGAGTGATGGTTCTAGAAAGATGTTTTAGCAGTCCTCACTATTTCTGTAAAATAGTGTTTGAATAATTGTAACGAGGACTTATTTGAGTGTGGATATTGTCTAGAAGACAATATTTGTATTTAAACTCACAGTATGTGTTGTCGTATTTTGCACGATAATTGTATTATTGAAGTTGTAGTTTGTTTTCTGTACCATGTATTTGGCGACTCAGAATGGGTGTTGTATACCTATTTTGGGGGCGTCACAATATTCATCAAGTAATCATTCATCTTTGCACTATAGGCCAAAGATATTCAGTTATATCACCATTTAGGACTAAGGATGATGAAAATATTTTAAAGAAAACGAATCCAGTGAGATAAAAGGACAAAGATTAGGGATTCATACTTCAGTTTATCCAAGTTCAAAAGTACTCCATAATAATCAATTGTGGAGCAAAATTCAAGAATCAAGATCAAAACATGGATATAATCAAAGATAGTAACCATAATAGACAACTTGGACTAAGAAAATTTTTTTTAATTTTTCTGTGAATAGTGTCGTATTCGTGAATAGTACCGTATACGTGAATAGTAACTCCGACACAAAAAGGTAAAATCTTATAAGAAAAATTATACTTTGTGAATAGTACCGTATTCATGAATAGTGTCGTATACGTGAATAGTAACCTCAAAATAAAAAGGTAAAAATTTCATAATAAAATTCGTACCAATATTTCGGTATAATGATATTAAAAGAAATAACATCATTTACGAAGAAAATAACATCCCTTACGAGTATTGAACGAAAATAACTCTCTTCATGAATATGAAAGAAATAATACCCCTTACCTTAATGAAAATTTGGAGACTGCACTAGTGTAATAGCAGAATACTCTTCTTCTTTCTCTCTTATTCTCTCTATAGCTTTAGTGAATTGGTGAGAAATAATGAAGAAATGAGCTTCTATTTATAGGCTTGGCAGAGTAAGGGTAAAATAGTCTTTTCATCATAATTTATGACATCATCGCTTACATCATTGATCATATGAAATCATTGCTTACTTCATCGTTTCGATGACATCATTGCTTACCTCATTGTTCCGATGACATCATTGCTTACATCATAAGAATTCAAATTCAATTTGTTCTCTTCCACCTAATTTTACTTTTATACCATGAATTTACTATAATAATGTTACCACTCAAATTATAAAAATTATACTATTATATAATTACATCATACTACTATAATGTAATATTATAATAATATATTTGAATGAATTATTTTATCAGAAAAGATAAAATACCAACTTACAACAAATGTCACATGCTAAAAATTCCTCCATTTAAATCCACATTGAATAAATATTTCCTTATCATATATATCAACAATTAATTATTCACAAATAATATTACAGAACTACAATATTGATAACCAGGTCGTTCCTAGGAAAGAGGGGGTTTTTTGATAAGAATTTCTCCTTACTGGCGCACAATTAGATGACCAAACCCCTTTTCTAGACATAACTTCCTTTGACATTGCCAATAATGCTATCTAATAATATTATTCAAATAATACGAATTATTAATCTGATAATGGAAAATACTGTGCAGTGACAATTATTGAATTAATAATAATATAAAATATCAACGTAGCAATTATTGAATCAATAAAATAAAAGGCTTAAATATGAATTAGTACCCTAAACTATAGGCCATATTTCACTTCGGTGATCCACCTTTCAGTTTTGTCAATTAGGTGATTAAACTATCAATTTTTTCCAATTACACAAAATTGAACACGCCACGTCAGAAATTGCTGACGTGGCTAATTTTGTGGGGCCATAGGAAGATGACGTGGCAAAAAAATAATTTTTTAATCACGAATAAAATAAATCTAATTTTATAGAGGGTAAATTGGTCAAACAACAATTAAAATAAAACAAATCAAATAACAATTAATAAATCAAATATCATATATCATACAATCGATCTAAACCCAGCCGAAAATTACATCTCCTCTTCCTCAACCGATCCGACAATTCCTCAATAAATCCATCAATAATTTCTTCTGAAACGACGAATTGATCTCCCATCTTGCTCCGGTGTGTCCAATAACCTCGACTTATTTCTTCTAAAATGACGAATTCGAGCTGCAAGTCACCATCTTCTCTCCATCGTAGTTGACGAATTCAGGCTTATGATCTGGTGTGGAATACTTGATTTGGGCCTCTGGTTTGGGGTTACGGATCTTGTTGGCTAATAATGTTTGGGGTTTGGAAGATGGATCTGACTGTGATAGTATTATTCTTCGTCTCTTTCTAGATCCTGATTTGTTCTGTCAACCCTAGATTTGGCAGATATGAAAATTTTGGGCTGCCAGAATCTGAAGAAGGTGATTAACACTGTTTAGATCGGGATATGAGTGAAGTTCCAGATGTCTGATCTCTAATTTGTATCTATTAGAATGATTTTTTTTCATTTATTTTTGAGATCAGTTGCAATCAATGAGTTAAATTATTTGTGTTTCTGAACAGGGGTTATTGCTTAATCTTTTCATGTTTAGTTTATTGATGATAGTAAATTTGTTTGTTGTTATGTCTGATTTGGTTATTACCCTTTGTCTGATTTGGGGGTTTTTTAGTTCTACCGTAGCATTCCCAATCTGGTTTCATGGTTTATTGCCCATGATCAGATTTGGGATCTTACAGATCGGCGACAATGTACGTTGGGCGGTGATTTGAAGGTGCCGAGTGCCGACGATTGAGCCGATGATAATGGAGAGGAGGAGGTGGAGTAGCATGAAAGTTTTGTTCCTAATTTACCCTTCAGTATATAACTAATGTTTAATCTCAAAATAAAAAAATATTTTTTTTGACACATCCGCTGCTGTGTACCCCGCCCAAATAGCCACGTCAGCAATTTCTGATGTGGCGTGTTCAATTTTGTTTAATTGAAAAAAAATTGATAGTTTAATCACCTAATTGACAAAATTGAAAGGTGGATCACCGAAGTGGAATATGGCCTATAGTTTAAGGTACTAATTCATATTTAAGCCAAAATAAAATATTGAACAGTAATTACTGTTACAATTATTGAGTAGTGACTTTTTACTTAAGAATCAATAATCTAAAAATACTGTGCAATACCGTGTGCTACTGTGCAACCACGCGTATTACTGTACTTTTTATCACCGGCTATTTCAACATTTAACAGTAAAAGTTTTGCCGTTATTTTTAAAAAGGTTATTTTTGTCGCTTTCTATTCGACAATTATTCTGTTATTGGGCCTAAAAATGGCTACGCTGTCGTACGAATATTTCCCGACAACAAGAATATTCCACGACCAAACGAATATTTCCCGGCAACAATGAATATTTTATAACCACTTGCTTATTTTGTAAAATTTGTACCTTTCACCCATAACTAAAGGATTATATCAAATCAATACCTTATTAGTCAAAATAATAATGAAAATTCAATTTTATAAAAAGTTGGGGTCTTACATGTGGGGTATTCGGGTAGCGTGAGTTATAATTGTGTAGTTAACGCACGAGGCAAGTTTCTTACCCTAACTTGATTGCAATTACGCATGTTTTCTATTCTTAATCTTTTATTGAGCGAGATTCCTAACTAACGTTCCTTTCTCTCAAAGCTTTAATTATTCCAGCTCATTATCTCTAATGAGAATTCCTAATTCTTTTGAAAGCAATACTTTAGGCATACAATGTCTATTCTATTGTACATTGTTGTTATTCAATTTTTGATCATAAATATCATTGTTTAATTCTCTAATGTTGTATAAAAATCTTGTATGGCTAGTGAACCCTTATTGATTCGACTAGTCCATAGTTGATGAGCGTTCTAAATTTTAGAAATGTTATTAAAACTAATCCAAACCAAAATTTCTTTGGTGCGGACTTGAATGTCAAAAATGAGATGAACAACCCTATTATAGGGGATTATTTATGTAAGACCCCGAATTTTATGAAATAAAAGTATTCAATTTTTCTTATAATTACTATTCAGTAAATGGTTAAATTGATAAAAATTTAAAGTTATGAGTGAAATATGATTTTTTTTCAAAATAAGCAAGTGGTTATAAAATAATCATTGTTGTCGGGGAATATTCGTTTGGTCGTGGAATATTCTTTCTGTCGGGGAATATTCGTACGACGGCGCAGCCATTTGTGGGCCCCATAACAGAATAACTGTCGGGTGAAGAAAACGACAAATTTGAGTTTTTACAAATAACGGCGTAGTTGTTACCGTTAACACTGTTGGAATACCCGGTGGTTAAAATACAGTAATACGCGTTATTGCACAGTAGCACACGGTATTGCATAGTATTTTTGAAATTATTGATTCTTACATAAGAAGGCACTACTCAATAATTGTTACAGTAATTACTGTTCAATATTTTATTTTATTGATTCAATAATTGCTACGTTGAAATTTTGTATTATTGTTGTTCAATAATTGTTGCTGCACAGTATTTTCCATTATCAGATCAATAATTCATATTATTTGAATAGTATTATTAGATAGCATTATTGGCAATGTCTAGAAAGTTCTGTCTAAGGAGAGGTTTGGTCATCTAATTGCGCGCCAGTAAGGAGAAATCCTTATTGGAAAGCCCCCTCTTTCCTGGGAACGGCCTGGTTGTCATAAATGTGATTCTGTAATATTATTTGTGAATAATTAATTATTGATTCATATGATAAGAAAATATTTATTTTATGTGGATATAAATGAGGGATATATTTTTGTGGTTAAAAAATGAAGGAGTTAATGTTGAGATTTTTATCCGTATTTTTGTCGGAATGGAGGTATTAAAAATCAGGGTTTTTGAGATATTTTGCGGGGGTTATAATTTTTAATCCGACCGTTGGATCGTGGTAATTTTTGGATATGTTATACATATATAAGTTGAGTATATGCCCACAAATTTTGAACCGTTAAAAATGAACGTATGATTTATTATGAATTTTACGAGATGACTGGTTCAGAAATTGTTGAATTTTCGGAGTTTATCATTTTGGTGGAAAATTCTAGAATTGGTGGGCCCCACTTGTGGTTGGTGAAGAAATGTGCTGAATTATATTTCAAATGTGGAGGGTGGGAATAGTAGCAGGTAAAGCCATCAGGTTGCAGGTCAAACCTACCAAAATTTTCCTATAAATAGAGGGCTAAGTTAGAATTGAAAATCACACCAGAAACATAAGCTTTCTCTCTTTCTCTCTCTATATTATGAAGTATATTTTGTGAGTTTTTAGATACTTGGTGAGTTGCTATTCATTAGTGCAAGTCTCCTTCAGCATCATATCTGATATCCAGTCAGAAGTACTGCTCTTTTGAGGTAAGGGATAGTAATGGATTTTAAGGGTTGTTATGATTTTCAGTTTCGTAATTTTTCTGATCTTCAAAAATTATGGAAAAATTTGAAATGATATTTTGATGAGTTTTATTGATTGTGTCCAAAAATGGTGATTTTGGGATGTATAGATTAAGAGTTATGAATTTTACGGGAAAAGAATATTTTAAAAGTAACCGCTTATAATTCCTTGTGGTTAACTCCAAAATTGATGAAATTTTTATTGGGAGTACATGTGTATGATAGAAGTATACTCTGTAAATTTCAGAATTTTTGGACAAAAGTATAATTTTTGATAAATGTCTAAATATTCGGTGGTTTTGGCCATATGAAAAATAGTAAATGAGTTTTAAAAATTCTGAGAAAAATTTATGTTCAATATGGGACTATATTATGCTAAATCCCAGAAAAGAAATATTTTTGGAACTGATTTGATATTTTTCATGAAAATGGACTAGTTATGAGTAAATGAATTAAATATGTTATGTGAAGTAAGAAAATTGAAAAATATGATTTTATGGCTTGAGAATCTTATATGAGGTATATGCAGATTTTTGATGAGGGTTTTGATTATTGGTGATAAAATCTTATGAGTTTGGTATTTTAGAATGATTAAATGCATTATTTAGTAAAGTGTAAACAATTTAAATAAATTGTTTATAAGCTTAAGAAATATTATTCTTTCAATATCATTATATCGAAATACTGGTATAGATTTTATTGTGGAATTTCTATCTTTTTGTGTCAAGTTTACTATTTATGAGTTACTATTCACGAGTTACTATTCATGAGTTACTATTCACGAGTTACTATTCACGATAAAAATTGGTTTCTTTTTCTAACCAAATTATAGTTGAGTTATGAATATTACTCTTAAGATTAAATCTATATGTTGATTATATTGATTTTATTATCATATATAACATTTTTATAACCCTGATGTTGAAATTCTCTTTCTCTAGAGTGTAAAGATGGGTAGATTATTGGTATGATCATGACTAGGGTTCTCTTTGGCCTGTAGTGTAAAGTTGAATTGTGACTGGTATGATCATGACCATTGAATTTATAAGTGAATATCTTTAGCTTAAGTGCAAAGGTGAATTGATCAACATGGTTATAATTATTGTTTATATAAATTCTGAAATGATTATATATTTCTTTGAGATATTAATATCTTTGGCCTGTAGTGCAAAGATGAAATGTTGATGAATATCTTTGGCCCGTAGTGCAAAGATGACATGTTGTTGAATATCTTTGGCCAGTAGTGCAAAGATGAACATATGTTGAGATAAACATGACCAACTGGTGATACAAATGAATATCTTTGGACGTAGTGCAAAGATGAAGTTATTAGTATGATTATGAACGAGAAATGTGATTTGGTGTAACTATGATCTTTGATGTTTCAGGTAAAGATAGGTGATGAAAATTATCATCGTCCTGGATGAGAAGAGGAATTTAGAACTACAGATATGATTATGAGTTATTCATATGATTGTGGACCAGAATTGTTGATTGATGTTACAGGGATAAAACATTGTTGGTGGATTTTTAACATGGAGAAGATAATAGACTTTATAGTCTATTTGACTCTTCTAATGGATTGCTCGTTCCGCTGCAACTATGGTTGAAATTTTTATCATTTACCATATGTTCTAAATCTCTGATTTATTGTTGATGAAGACTATTGATAATTGAATTATCTTTAGTCATGATATTCTTTACTGAGCTAGTTGTGCTCACCCTTTTGCTTCACAATTCCTTTCAGGTAATAAGAGTGTAGCTGGGTCGAGCGGGGGTAACAAGGGAATAGAACGGTTGTAACGACCCCAAAATAGGTTCATTCCACCCAACCCATTCTGAGTCGTCAAATACATGGTACAGAAAACAACTACAACTTTATTACAACAATTGTCATGCAAAATACAACAACACATATGCTGTGAGTTTGGATACAAATATATACCAAATGTGACTCATGTTCCAACCGTGGACATCACCTCACAATAACACCTTACATAAAGGTATAGTCAAAAACTGTTTTAGAAATTAGAATATTTGGGAAGTGCTCAAGGAAACCTTCGTACATGGGAGGCCATGCGTCTAGGTTATGATAGATATCATATGGCCACAGAATTATTCTTGGTTGACCCAATAGACCCCAAAGAAAAATGAGAAGATTACTATCATATTCTTCCCAATGGTGAGTCTTCTCTTGACTTATCGTTATCTCCACTGTCTCAAATTGAGAATTACACTTCAAACAAACACCAAGATTATATAGGTAGTGTTCGTAGATATACTCAGCAAGTGGATGAGCACAACCCTGTCTTATGATGACACGAGGTTGTATGTCATTAGACATCTTGTATGATAGTGACAAAACACCCTTCCATCGTTGGGTTCGCCTCACCCTATTTTCTTCACCAAATATAACTACTAAATGATGACCACCGTTCTATTCCCTTGTTACCCCCGCTCGACCCAGCTACACTCTTATTACCTGAAAGGAATTGTGAAGCAAAAGGGTGAGCACAACTAGCTCAGTAAAGAATATCATGACTAAAGATAAATAAATTATCAATAGTCTTCATCAATAATAAATCAGAGATTTAGAACATATGGTAGATGATAAAAAATTTCAACCATAGTCGCAGCGGAACATGCAATCCATTAGAAGAGTCAAATAGACTATAAAGTCTATTATCTTCTCCATGTTAAAAATCCACCAACAATGTTTTATCCATGTAACATCACTCAACAGTTCCTTTCCACAATCATATGAATAACTCATAATCATAATTGTGACTATAAATTTTTCTTCGCACCCAGGACGAAGAATATTTTCATCACCTGTCTTTACCTGAAACATCAAAGATCATGGTTATACCAAATCACAGTTCCTGTTTATAATCATACTAACAAATCCATCTTTGCACTACGGGCCAAAGATATTCATCAACAAACCATCTTTGCACTACGGGCCAAAGATATTCAACAACAGTTCATCTTTGTACTACAGGCCAAAGATATTCAACAACAGTTCATCTTTGCACTACAGGCCAAAGATATTCATCAACAGGCCATCTTTGCACTACATGCCAAAGATATTCATCAACAATTCATATTTGCACTACAGGCCAAATATATTCATATCTCAAAGAAATATATAATCATTTCAGAATTTATATAAACAATAATTATAACCATGTTGATCAATTCACCTTTGCACTTAAGCTTAAGATATTCAATTATAAATTCAATGGTCATGATCATACCAGTCACAATTCAACTTTGCACTACAGGCCAAAGAGAACCCTAGTCATGATCATACCAATAATCTACCCATCTTTACACTCCAGTGAAAGAGAATTTCAACATCAAGGTTATAAAAATGTTATATATGATTATAAAAATAATATGGTCAAAACATGGATTTAATTTCAAGAGCAATATTCATAAATCAACTATAATTTGGTTAGAAAAAGAAACCAATTTTTATCGTGAATAGTAACTTGTGAATAGTAACTCATGAATAGTAACTCGACACAAAAAGGTAGAAATTCCACAATAAAATCCATACCAATATTTCGGTATAATGATATTGAAAGAATAACATTACTTAAATTTATAAACAATTTATTTTAATTGTTTACACTTTACTAATTAATGTATTTAATCATCATAAAATGTCAACTCTTACAATTTCATCATCAATAACCAAAACCCTCATCAAAAATCTGCATATACCTCATATAGGATTCTCAAGCCATAAAATCCTATTTTCCAATTTTCTTTCTTCACAAAACATATTTAATTCATTTACTCATAACTAGACCATTTTCATAAAAAATACCAAATCAGTTCCAAAAATATTTCTTTTCTGGGATTTAGCATAATATAGTCCCATAGTGAACATATATTTTTCTCAGAATTTTTAAAAGTCATTTACTATTTTTCATATGGCCAAAATAGCCGAATATTTAAACATTTATCAAAAATTGTACTTTTGTCTAAAAATTCTGAAATTTACAGAGTATACTTCTATCATATACATGTACTCCCAATAAAAATTTCATCAATTTTGGAGTTAACCACAAGGAATTATAAGCTGTTACTTTTAAAATAGTCTTTTCTCATAAAATTCATAACTCTCAATCTATACATCCAAAAATCACCATTTTTGGACACAATCAAGAAAACTCATCAAAATATCATTTCAAATTTTTCCAGAATTTTTGAAGTTCAGAAAAATTACGAAACTGAAAATCATAACAACCCTTAAAATCCATTACTATCCCTTACCTCAAAAGAGCAGTACTTCTGACTGGATATCAGATATGATGCTGAAGGAAACTTGCACTAATGAATAGCAACTCACCAAGTATCTAAAAACTCACAAAATATACTTCATAATATAGAGAGAGAAAGAGAGAAAGCTTATGTTTCTGGTGTGATTTTCAATTCTAACTTAGCCCTCTATTTATAGGAAAATTTTGGTAGGTTTGACCTGCAACCTGATGGCTTTACCTGCTACTATTCCCACCCTCCACATTTGAAATATAATTCAGCACATTTCTTCACCAACCACAAGTGGGGCCCACCAATTCTAGAATTTTCCACCAAAATGATAAACTCCGAAAATTCAACAATTTCTGAACCAGTCATCTCGTAAAATTCATAACAAATCATACGTTCATTTTTAACGGTTCAAAATTTGTGGACATATACTCAACTTATATATGTATAACATATCCAAAAATTACCACGATCCAACGGTCGGATTAAAAATTATAACCCTCGCAAAATATCTCAAAAACCCTGATTTTTAATACCTCCATTCCGACAAAAATACGGATAAAAATCTCAACATTAACTCCTTCATTTTTTAACCACAAAAATATATCCCTCATTTATATCCCATAAAATAAATATTTTCTTATCATATGAATCAATAATTAATTATTCACAAATAATATTACAGAATCACATTTATGACAACCAGGCCGTTCCCAGGAAAGAGGGGGCTTTCCAATAAGGATTTCTCCTTACTGGCGCGCAATTAGGTGACCAAACCTCTCCTTAGACAGAACTTTCTAGTCATTGCCAATAATGTTATCTAATAATATTATTCAAATAATATGAATTATTGATCTGATAATGGGAAATACTGTGCAGTGACAATTATTGAACAACAATAATATAAAATTTCAACGTAGCAATTATTGAATCAATAAAATAAAATATTGAACAGTAATTACTGTAACAATTATTGAGTAGTGCCTTCTTACGTAAGAATCAATAATTTCAAAAAATACTGTGCAATACCGTGTGCTACTGTGCAATAACGCGTATTACTGTATTTTAACCACCGGGTATTCCAACAGTGTTAACGGTAACAACTACGCCGTTATTTGTAAAAACTTAAATTTGTCATTTTCTTCACCCGACAGTTATTCGTTATGGGGCCCACAAATAGCTGTGTCGTCGTACGAATATTCCCCGACAGAAAGAATATTCCACGACCAAACGAATATTCCCCGACAACAATGATTATTTTATAACCACTTGTGTATTTTGAAAAAAAATCATATATCACCCTAATTTTAACATTTATCAATTTAACCATTTACTGAATAGTAATTATAAGAAAAATTGAATACTTTTATTTCATAAAATTCGGGGTCTTACAATCTCCCCTCCTTATGAAATTTCGTCCCCGAAATTTACGTACCTGCTTTTCAAAGAGTTGAGAATACCTTGCTTTCATTTCAGATTCCATCTTCCCTGTCATCATGATTTCTCCATTGCTCATCTCCTGTATTTCAGATATCATTCTAGAATACAGCTTCAAAACAAGGGTTAATTGAACAAATTAACATATCACATAATATCCCGATATTATGACTGACCAACAAATAAGCTTAGGTAGGACACACTAGCGAAGGATTTACTCAACTCTCCCCTCCTAGTTTTATTCCCCGATCTCCGCCAGAGATCATATCCCTAAGCTCTGATACCAAATGTAACGACCCCAAAATAGGTTCATTCCACCCAACCCATTCTGAGTCGTCAAATACATGGTACAGAAAACAACTACAACTTTATTACAACAATTGTCATGCAAAATACAACAACACATATGCTGTGAGTTTGGATACAAATATATACCAAATGTGACTCATGTTCCAACCGTGGACATCACCTCACAATAACACCTTACATAAAGGTATAGTCAAAAACTGTTTTAGAAATTAGAATCTTTGGGAAGTGCTCAAGGAAACCTTCGTACATGGGAGGCCATGCGTCTAGGTTATGATAGATATCATATGGCCACAGAATTATCCTTGGTTGACCCAATAGACCCCAAAGAAAAACGAGAAGATTACTATCATATTCTTCCCAATGGTGAGTCTTCTCTTGACTTATCATTATCTCCACTGTCTCTAATTGAGAATTATACTTCAAACAAACACCAAGATTATATAGGTAGTGCCCGTAGATATACTCAGCAAGTGGATGAGCACAACCCTGTCTTATGATGACACGAGGTTGTATGTCATTAGACATCTTGTATGATAGTGACAAAACACCCTTCCAACGTTGGGTTCGCCTCACCCTATTTTCTTCACCAAATATAACTACTAAATGATGACCACCGTTCTATTCCCTTGTTACCCCCGCTCGACCCAGCTACACTCTTATTACCTGAAAGGAATTGTGAAGCAAAAGGGTGAGCACAACTAGCTCAGTAAAGAATATCATGACTAAAGATAAATAAATTATCAATAGCCTTCATCAATAATAAATCAGAGATTTAGAACATATGGTAAATGATAAAAAATTTCAACCATAGTTGCAGCGGAACAGCAATCCATTAGAAGAGTCAAATAGACTATAAAGTCTATTATCTTCTCCATGTTAAAAATCCACCAACAATGTTTTATCCATGTAACATCACTCAACAGTTCCTTTCCACAATCATATGAATAACTCATAATCATAATTGTGACTATAAATTTTTCTTCGCACCCAGGACGAAGAATATTTTCATCACCTGTCTTTACCTGAAACATCAAAGATCATGGTTATACCAAATCACAGTTCATGTTTATAATCATACTAACAAATCCATCTTTGCACTACGGGCCAAAGATATTCATCAACAAACCATCTTTGCACTACGGGCCAAAGATATTCAACAACAGTTCATCTTTGCACTACAGGCCAAAGATATTCAACAACAGTTCATCTTTGCACTACAGGCCAAAGATATTCATCAACAGGCCATCTTTGCACTACATGCCAAAGATATTCATCAACAATTCATATTTGCACTACAGGCCAAATATATTCATATCTCAAAGAAATATATAATCATTTCAGAATTTATATAAACAATAATTATAACCATGTTGATCAATTCACCTTTGCACTTAAGCTTAAGATATTCAATTATAAATTTAATGGTCATGATCATACCAGTCACAATTCAACTTTGCACTACAGGCCAAAGAGAACCCTAGTCATGATCATACCAATAATCTACCCATCTTTACACTCCAGTGAAAGAGAATTTCAACATCAAGGTTATAAAAATGTTATATATGATTATAAAAATAATATGGTCAAAACATGGATTTAATTTCAAGAGCAATATTCATAAATCAACTATAATTTGGTTAGAAAAAGAAACCAATTTTTATCGTGAATAGTAACTTGTGAATAGTAACTCATGAATAGTAACTCGACACAAAAAGGTAGAAATTCCACAATAAAATCCATACCAATATTTCGGTATAATGATATTGAAAGAATAACATTACTTAAATTTATAAACAATTTATTTTAATTGTTTACACTTTACTAATTAATGTATTTAATCATCATAAAATGTCAACTCTTACAATTTCATCATCAATAACCAAAACCCTCATCAAAAATCTGCATATACCTCATATAGGATTCTCAAGCCATAAAATCCTATTTTCCAATTTTCTTTCTTCACAAAACATATTTAATTCATTTACTCATAACTAGACCATTTTCATAAAAAATACCAAATCAGTTCCAAAAATATTTCTTTTCTGGGATTTAGCATAATATAGTCCCATAGTGAACATATATTTTTCTCAGAATTTTTAAAAGTCATTTACTATTTTTCATATGGCCAAAATAGCCGAATATTTAAACATTTATCAAAAATTGTACTTTTGTCTAAAAATTCTGAAATTTACAGAGTATACTTCTATCATATACATGTACTCCCAATAAAAATTTCATCAATTTTGGAGTTAACCACAAGGAATTATAAGCTGTTACTTTTAAAATAGTCTTTTCTCATAAAATTCATAACTCTCAATCTATACATCCAAAAATCACCATTTTTGGACACAATCAAGAAAACTCATCAAAATATCATTTCAAATTTTTCCAGAATTTTTGAAGTTCAGAAAAATTACGAAACTGAAAATCATAACAACCCTTAAAATCCATTACTATCCCTTACCTCAAAAGAGCAGTACTTCTGACTGGATATCAGATATGATGCTGAAGGAAACTTGCACTAATGAATAGCAACTCACCAAGTATCTAAAAACTCACAAAATATACTTCATAATATAGAGAGAGAAAGAGAGAAAGCTTATGTTTCTGGTGTGATTTTCAATTCTAACTTAGCCCTCTATTTATAGGAAAATTTTGGTAGGTTTGACCTGCAACCTGATGGCTTTACCTGCTACTATTCCCACCCACCACATTTGAAATATAATTCAGCACATTTCTTCACCAACCACAAGTGGGGCCCACCAATTCTAGAATTTTCCACCAAAATGATAAACTCCGAAAATTCAACAATTTCTGAACCAGTCATCTCGTAAAATTCATAACAAATCATACGTTCATTTTTAACGGTTCAAAATTTGTGGACATATACTCAACTTATATATGTATAACATATCCAAAAATTACCACGATCCAACGGTCGGATTAAAAATTATAACCCTCGCAAAATATCTCAAAAACCCTGATTTTTAATACCTCCATTCCGACAAAAATACGGATAAAAATCTCAACATTAACTCCTTCATTTTTTAACCACAAAAATATATCCCTCATTTATATCCCATAAAATAAATATTTTCTTATCATATGAATCAATAATTAATTATTCACAAATAATATTACAGAATCACATTTATGACAACCAGGCCATTCCCAGGAAAGAGGGGCCTTCCAATAAGGATTTCTCCTTACTGGCGCGCAATTAGGTGACCAAACCTCTCCTTAGACAGAACTTTCTAGTCATTGCCAATAATGTTATCTAATAATATTATTCAAATAATATGAATTATTGATCTGATAATGGGAAATACTGTGCAGTGACAATTATTGAACAACAATAATATAAAATTTCAATGTAGCAATTATTGAATCAATAAAATAAAATATTGAACAGTAATTACTGTAACAATTATTGAGTAGTGCCTTCTTACGTAAGAATCAATAATTTCAAAAAATACTGTGCAATACCGTGTGCTACTATGCAATAACGTGTATTACTGTATTTTAACCACCGGGTATTCCAATAGTGTTAACGGTAACAACTACGCCGTTATTTGTAAAAACTTAAATTTGTCATTTTCTTCACCCGACAGTTATTCGTTATGGGGCCCACAAATAGCTGTGCCGTCGTACGAATATTCCCCGACAGAAAGAATATTCCACGACCAAACGAATATTCCCCGACAACAATGATTATTTTATAACCACTTGTGTATTTTGAAAAAAAATCATATATCACCCTTAATTTTAACATTTATCAATTTAACCATTTACTGAATAGTAATTATAAGAAAAATTGAATACTTTTATTTCATAAAATTCGGGGTCTTACAACGGTGGTCATCATTTAGTAGTTATATTTGGTGAAGAAAATAGGGTGAGGCGAACCCAACGTTGGAAGGGTGTTTTGTCACTATCATACAAGATGTCTAATGACATACAATCTCGTGTCATCATAAGACAGGGTTGTGCTCATCCACTTGCTGAGTATATCTATGGGCACTACCTATATAATCTTGGTATTTATTTGAAGTATAATTCTCAATTAGAGACAGTGGAGATAATGATAAGTCAAGAGAAGACTCACCATTGGGAAGAATATGATAGTAATCTTCTCGTTTTTCTTTGGGGTCTATTGGGTCAACCAAGGATAATTCTGTGGCCATATGATATCTATCATAACCTAGATGCGTGGCCTCCCATGTACGAAGGTTTCCTTGAGCACTTCCCAAAGATTCTAATTTCTAAAACAGTTTTTGACTATACCTTTATGTAAGGTGTTATTGTGAGGTGATGTCCACAGTTGGAACATGAGTCACATTTGGTATATATTTGTATCCAAACTCACAGCATATGTGTTGTTGTATTTTGTACGACAATTGTTGTAATAAAGTTGTAGTTATTTTCTGTACCATGTATTTAACGACTCAGAATGGGTTGGGTGGAATGGACCTATTTTGGGGTCGTTACAGGTGGTATCAGAGCTTAGGGATATGATCTCTGGCGGAGATCGGGGAATACAACTAGGAGGGGAGAGATGAGTAAATCCTTCGCTAGTGTGTCCTACCTAAGCTTATTTGTTGGTCAGTCATAATATTGGGATATTATGTGATATGTTAATTTATTTAATTAACCCTTGTTTTATGGCAGTATTTGAGAATGGCAGCTGAGAATGCTAAAAATGGAGTGAATGAGACTGTGGGGATACCTCTAATCACTAACCGTGATAATGTGATGTCAAACGAAGAAGGAATTAGAGATATCCATGTGGTGAGTGAAGAATTGATAGTTACACCCGAGATAGTTGCAGAGGTAACAGCTGAGACTGAGGAAGAAGAGGAAGAAGAAGTACCAGAGGAGAGTTTATTAGAGGTATTATATGATCAAAATGTAGAATTTCAAAATCGTATTCATGAGTTAGAAGAGCAGGCAGAAGAACGACAGGCGGTCGTGGAACAAAAGGATGCAATAATTCAAGCTTGTGTTACCCGATATGTGATGCTTGAACAGAAGCATTCTTTGGCAGAGTATAAGATGATAAAAATAGAATCTGAGCTGAGAGAAGAAAAAACTGAACGAGTGATAATAAGTGATGCATGGGCAAAAGCCGCACGACACGTGGATATTGTTGAAAGAGATGTTCGATCTAAGAAGGCTAAAATAGATGATATGAATTTCTCTTTTTGGAAAGCAATTGGGAGAACCCAACATCGAGTTTTGAATTACCTTGTACATAGCGGTCAACCTGAATCCGATATGGATCAAAGATTGATGATTCAGATCATGAATGAGGAGTACGAAGAGGCAGTTGAGGGAGGAATATGTCCTGTAGAAAGGTATATTCCAACGGTAATGATGACGCCAAATGCTACTCCAGACAAGTCAAAGCCGAGTAGTTCGAGGGATGGCAGTTGTCATGACTTCCCAACAAATGAGGAACCCAAATGAAGTTATCATGGGAGATGAGCAATGGAGAAATCATGATGATCTGAGAGATAGAATCTGAAATAGAAGCAAGGTATTCTCAACTCTTCGAAATACCAGGTACGTAAATTTCAGGGACGAAATTTCATAAGGAGGAGAGATTGTAAGACCCCGAATTTTATGAAATAAAAGTATTCAATTTTTCTTATAATTACTATTCAGTAAATGGTTAAATTGATAAAAATTTAAAGTTATGAGTGAAATATGATTTTTTTTCAAAATAAGCAAGTGGTTATAAAATAATCATTGTTGTCGGGGAATATTCGTTTGGTCGTGGAATATTCTTTCTGTCGGGGAATATTCGTACGACGGCGCAGCCATTTGTGGGCCCCATAACAGAATAACTGTCGGGTGAAGAAAACGACAAATTTGAGTTTTTACAAATAACGACGTAGTTGTTACCGTTAACACTGCTAGAATACCCGGTGGTTAAAATACAGTAATACGCGTTATTACACAGTAGCACACGGTATTGCATAGTATTTTTGAAATTATTGATTCTTACGTAAGAAGGCACTACTCAATAATTGTTACAGTAATTACTGTTCAATATTTTATTTTATTGATTCAATAATTGCTACGTTGAAATTTTGTATTATTGTTGTTCAATAATTGTTGCTGCACAGTATTTACCATTATCAGATCAATAATTCATATTATTTGAATAGTATTATTAGATAGCATTATTGGCAATGTCTAGAAAGTTCTGTCTAAGGAGAGGTTTGGTCATCTAATTGCGCGCCAGTAAGGAGAAATCCTTATTGGAAAGCCCCCTCTTTCCTGGGAACGGCCTGGTTGTCATAAATGTGATTCTGTAATATTATTTGTGAATAATTAATTATTGATTCATATGATAAGAAAATATTTATTTTATGTGGATATAAATGAGGGATATATTTTTGTGGTTAAAAAATGAAGGAGTTAATGTTGAGATTTTTATCAGTATTTTTGTCGGAATGGAGGTATTAAAAATCAGGGTTTTTGAGATATTTTGCGGGGGATATAATTTTTAATCCGACCGTTGGATCGTGGTAATTTTTGGATATGTTATACATATATAAGTTGAGTATATGCCCACAAATTTTGAACCGTTAAAAATGAACGTATGATTTATTATGAATTTTACGAGATGACTGGTTCAGAAATTGTTGAATTTTCGGAGTTTATCATTTTGGTGGAAAATTCTAGAATTGGTGGGCCCCACTTGTGGTTGGTGAAGAAATGTACTGAATTATATTTCAAATGTGGTGGGTGGGAATAGTAGCAGGTAAAGCCATCAGGTTGCAGGTCAAACCGACCAAAATTTTCCTATAAATAGAAGGCTAAGTTAGAATTGAAAATCACACCAGAAACATAAGTTTTCTCTCTTTCTCTCTCTGTATTATGAAGTATATTTTGTGAGTTTTTAGATACTTGGTGAGTTGCTATTCATTAGTGTAAGTTTCCTTCAGCATCATATCCGATATCCAGTCAGAAGTACTGCTCTTTTGAGGTAAGGGATAGTAATGGATTTTAAGGGTTGTTATGATTTTCAGTTTCGTAATTTTTCTGATCTTCAAAAATTATGGAAAAATTTGAAATGATATTTTGATGAGTTTTATTGATTGTGTCCAAAAATGGTGATTTTTGGATGTATAGATTAAGAGTTATGAATTTTACGGGAAAAGACTATTTTAAAAGTAACCGCTTATAATTCCTTGTGGTTAACCCCAAAATTGATGAAATTTTTATTGGGAGTACATGTGTATGATAGAAGTATACTCCGTAAATTTCAGAATTTTTGGACAAAAGTATAATTTTTGATAAATGTCAAAATATTCGGTGGTTTTGGCCATATGAAAAATAGTAAATGAGTTTTAAAAATTCTGAGAAAAATTTATGTTCAATATGGGACTATATTATGCTAAATCCCAGAAAAGAAATATTTTTGGAACTGATTTGATATTTTTTATGAAAATGGACTAGTTATGAGTAAATGAATTAAATATGTTATGTGAAGTAAGAAAATTGGAAAATAGGATTTTATGGCTTGAGAATCCTATATGAGGTATATGCAGATTTTTTATGAGGGTTTTGATTATTGGTGATAAAATCTTATGAGTTTGGTATTTTAGAATGATTAAATGCATTATTTAGTAAAGTGTAAACAATTTAAATAAATTGTTTATAAGCTTAAGAAATATTATTCTTTCAATATCATTATACCGAAATACTGGTATGGATTTTATTGTAGAATTTCTACCTTTTTGTGTCGAGTTTACTATTCACGAGTTACTATTCACGATAAAAATTGGTTTCTTTTTCTAACCAAATTATAGTTGAGTTATGAATATTACTCTTAAGATTAAATCTATATGTTGATTATATTGATTTTATTATCATATATAACATTTTTATAACCCTGATGTTGAAATTCTCTTTCTCTAGAGTGTAAAGATGGGTAGATTATTGGTATGATCATGACTAGGGTTCTCTTTGGCCTGTAGTGCAAAGTTGAATTGTAACTGGTATGATCATGACCATTGAATTTATAAGTGAATATCTTTAGCTTAAGTGCAAAGGTGAATTGATCAACATGGTTATAATTATTGTTTATATAAATTCTGAAATGATTATATATTTCTTTGAGATATTAATATCTTTGGCCTGTAGTGCAAAGATGAAATGTTGATGAATATCTTTGGCCCGTAGTGCAAAGATGACATGTTGTTGAATATCTTTGGCCAGTAGTGCAAAGATGAACAGATGTTGAGATAAACATGACCAACTGGTGATACAAATGAATATCTTTGGACGTAGTGCAAAGATGAAGTTATTAGTATGATTATGAACAGGAAATGTGATTTGGTGTAACCATGATCTTTGATGTTTCAGGTAAAGATAGGTGATGAAAATTATCATCGTCCTGGATGAGAAGAGGAATTTAGAACTACAGATATGATTATGAGTTATTCATATGATTGTGAACCAGAATTGTTGATTGATGTTACAGGGATAAAACATTGTTGGTGGATTTTTAACATGGAGAAGATAATAGACTTTATAGTCTATTTGACTCTTCTAATGGATTGCTCGTTCCGCTGCAACTATGGTTGAAATTTTTATCATTTACCATATGTTCTAAATCTCTGATTTATTGTTGATGAAGGCTATTGATAATTGAATTATCTTTAGTCATGATATTCTTTACTGAGCTAGTTGTGCTCACCCTTTTGCTTCACAATTCCTTTCAGGTAATAAGAGTGTAGCTGGGTCGAGCGGGGGTAACAAGGGAATAGAACGGTGGTCATCATTTAGTAGTTATATTTGGTGAAGAAAATAGGGTGAGGCGAACCCAACGTTGGAAGGGTGTTTTGTCACTATCATACAAGATGTCTAATGACATACAATCTCGTGTCATCATAAGACAGGGTTGTGCTCATCCACTTGCTGAGTATATCTATGGGCACTACCTATATAATCTTGGTGTTTGTTTGAAGTATAATTCTCAATTAGAGACAGTGGAGATAATGATAAGTCAAGAGAAGACTCACCATTGGGAAGAATATGATAGTAATCTTCTCGTTTTTCTTTGGGGTCTATTGGGTCAACCAAGGATAATTCTGTGGCCATATGATATCTATCATAACCTAGATGCGTGGCCTCCCATGTACGAAGGTTTCCTTGAGCACTTCCCAAAGATTCTAATTTCTAAAACAGTTTTTGACTATACCTTTATGTAAGGTGTTATTGTGAGGTGATGTCCACGGTTGGAACATGAGTCACATTTGGTATATATTTGTATCCAAACTCACAGCATATGTGTTGTATTTTGCACGACAATTGTTGTAATAAAGTTGTAGTTAAACGACTCAGAATGGGTTGGGTGGAATGGACCTATTTTGTGGTCGTTACAATTTACGCGTTAGCGTTAAAATTTTTGTGCACAATATATGGTACGAAAGGCTGATCCCCCTAAGTACGAGAAGTATGGTCCATATAGTCTTATGACTATTAAAATTTTAAAATAGAGATACTTGAAAACCTAAGACATAGTCCATGGTCTTATAACCCTCAGATGTGCTTTTGATCTTGTTTCCTATTCTTGATTTAAAAGCTAAGCTTTCTATTATTCAGTATCTATTGATTACTCTTATATTAGTATTATTGCTACTGTTATACTTGTGGGCAATTGTTTGCTCACCCTTACATATAAAACATTGCAGCTAAAGTTGAGGAAGCCGATGAGTCGTCCACTAGTAAGGACAAGGGCAAGATGAAAAAGTGTTGAAGACTTGTTTATGTTATTTGATTCAATTTATGTAATGAGACTATTTTATTTATTTTCCGCCTTTGAATGATGATTTTAAGGTTAGATCACCTAGGATTACTCGAGAAGTTGTAACCCTTTAACAGGGAAAAAAATCATTCGAGTTTATTAAGGTTTATGTTTAAATGTTATCCTATATTTTGGGTAGTTAGATGTGTTATTCTGGATAGTGAACACCAGATCCTGTATGAATGATCCTGTATGAATGAAGTACCCAGATTTGGGAGTGTCACAATATTATTTTCTTACATACACCTAAATTTATGGTAAGAAATTATTATTTATTTCTACAACCTTATTATTAAAAGGTGAAAATTGCTAAAATGATTAGAATACTTTTAATAGTTTGAGATTCATCTAATATCTTTTGACTTAAATCTTCCTATTAAATTTTAATCGTTATATTTGAATTTTAAACCGTATATATTATTCTTGAACTTGAATTAATAATCAGGATATCATGTTGACAATTTGGACATTATTGGACTCAGAAAAAATTAAATTAATAATCACTAATGTTTATTCTTTATATTATTATTCTAATTATTTTTGTCCATCATTTATATTATATATATTTGTACTAATTATAAAGACTAAGTTAATGTTATGAATGTTTTTGGCTTGGGTGCAAAAACAATATGATTGTTGAGTGCCTTTAGCCTGTGTAACAAAGATACGTGGTGAAAGTTCTCTTTGGTCTGGGTGCAATGATGAACTGTTGATTATACGTGGTGAAAGTTTTATTTGGCATGTGTGCAAAGAAGTACTGTTGATTGACATGATTATAATCAGGAACTGTTGATTAGCATGATCATGACCATTGATGTTACAATCGATGAAATTTTGATGGTGAATTTTTTTATTGGAGAAGACAGTAGAAATTATGATCTATTTGACTCTTCTAATGAATTGTTCATTCTGCTGCAGTTATTTGTTTAAAACTTATATTAGTCATGATATTCTTTAATGGACTATTTGTTCTCACCCTTTTGTTTCATAATTTCTTTCACAAAATAAAAGTGCAGCTGGGTCTAACGGGGAAAGCAAGGGAATGAAGTGATGGTTCGAGTTAGTAGTTGTAGTAGTCCTCAATACATTTTAAAATACAGTGACAATAATTTTACTAAGAACTTAAAGTACGTATGTTTCCGTATTTTCACGGAATTGTAACAATTAATTTTGGCGATTCAAATTGGGTGGTGTAGGCCCGAATTTGGGGGCATCACAATTATTATCGGTACAAATTTTAGATATGCTAAGAAGATTTTTAGGAACGCTTTTGGGATGAAAAGCCACGACCACGACCTTAGTCATTTCCATTTCCTCTAGCTAGGCCTCGCCCATTTCCAATACCTCGTCCATGAGTATTAGAGCTACTGCGAAAACCACCACGATTACTATTGTAGGTGAGACTGAAATTTGGTAAAGAAGAGTCAAGAAGAACAGATTACACTAGACGAGATTCATAAGCAAGTAACAGACTGTGAACATCGTCAAGAGTTAATGGTTTGGGTCTAACAGTAATATAGAGCAAACAGGTGGATCATATTCAGATCCAAGACCAACCAGGATATATAGGATAAGGTTGTGATCCTGAACGCCATGTGCAGCAGCAATGAGGTTGTCGGTAATTGATTTCATTTTTTAAAAGAAAATTGATTATGGAGATTGAGCCTTCTTCGTTATTTGTAGTTGAAAACAAAGTTGCATGATACGCGCCTTACTTTGTGATGCGTACATACGTTCCAAAGTGACCCATACTTCTCGAGAAGTAGTGCAACGTCCTAATACATTAGCGACTACATATTGTGTAAGATATGAGAGAATCTAGCTAAGAAGTGATTAATCATATCGCTGCCAAGAGAAATTATCAGGATTTAAAATTATAGGATCTGTGATAGAGGGAGGATCTTCATTGGATTTTTTGAATTCAATTGGAGCTGGTCTCCATTCTGGAGGACACACTGAGGTGTCAATGACATAAACTTCTACTTAGAATGAGAGAATAATAATAATTAAAGTGAGTGTAAATGTTTTCTCAATGTATTTAACAACCGGATACACCCCAACTATATATATGTGTTTGCTATACAAGATAAGAAGATAAATAAAAGAAATAAGTGTAAATATATCGCAACTATTGTAGCTATATTCTAATCTATATATCTGACCCGTCAAGCGGATGGTGGTGGAATGACTGTCAGTTTGTTGCGCAGAAACTCAAATCTATTGATACCCAGGGGCTTTGTAAAAATATCGGCAATCTGATCATTGGTGGAAATTAAATGAAAAATAAGATCTCGTCGTGTAACTTTCTCACGAACAAAATGAAAATCTACTTCCACATGTTTCGTGCGAGTACGGAAAACAAGATTAGCCGCCAAGTAAGTCACACCGATATTATCACACCACAACAAAGGTGGTTCAGACATGAAGATTCGTAACTTATAAAACAAATATTGAAGCTATGTTAACTCAACTATTGTTTCGGCTACACATTTATACTCAGCCTCCGTGGATGAACGGGCAACCGTATGTTGTTTACCTGACTTCCACGAAATAAAATTTGGTCCCATGAATATGGAAAAACATTATATTGATCGTCGGCCCTGTTGACAACCAGCCCAGTCAAAGTCAAAAATGTTTTTAATGTGAATGACTTCTTGGATTTTAAAACCGATAGACCATAACGAGTACGTATATTGTGCAGTAAACGATTTCCAAAAAAAAATTAATAATTTTTACTTTTAAAAATTATTATCCCAAGATCTTTCTCATAATTTAGCATAATCAAATAATTAAATAGATTATATTACATACCTCGTGTTTGGTTGTAGCACAATGGAGAATTTTGGTATCCTGATGAAGACTTTTTCTTCCTCCTGATCTTCCTCCCTATGATCCTTATTTTGATATTGCATACTTTTTGTGAGTATAATTTATCAGGATAATTTGAAAACTTATCTGATATATTTTATCCTGCTATTTTGTTATATCTTAATAAGGGCTAGAGTGGGGATCAAGTAGGATTCTACAATTCTAGCTCCAATAAAATACTAATTTCTGATTAACTCTTTAATCAATTAGAATTATATTAATTATAACTAATTCCACTAAATAGTTATAATTGCACTCTAGAATTAATAGAATTAAAATTAATTAATTAAATCCTTCCACTATTAGTATCTTGCAAAAATACTCCTCTACAATAATATCCATAAACGCGTGTGGGAATAAAACTGTTAACCCACTGCGTTTACTTCTTATATCCTTGACTACATAATTTATAAACTTTTGATCACACATTAATTTAATAAATTAAATTAATACTTTAGTAATTTGAATTACTAAAATACTTGGCCAAGATTCTGGTGATCAACCAATAAATTATATCAAGGGGATATTATAATTTAATTGTAGAATTCTATCTTGAAAAATATATGTTCCTAATTCCATAACATATATCACCCAACATATTGAGGTATTGATTGTATTTAAAATCTCACTCTTTAATATATTAAAGTGACATACATTATAAAATTAAGTTCATTATTCTCTCAGGATTAAGAGTAATTACACATTAATAGTAATTGAAAAATTATTTATAACAACAGTATTTAACAAATAATTTTTCGCAACGATCCAGTTCAATGTATTTCATTAATACACCAATACACTAGATTAAAGTCTCCACTTTACATGACTAAGACAAATCATCCAATCAAGTGTATTACAATCTACTAGAATGGTTTGTCCATTTCCATCTAAGATTGAGAACAATATATTTCTTTAATTATACATAATATATAATTCATGTCTTCTGTATATGACACTACTTCATATATATAAATTATAAAATGTATAATTATGGACAAAATTTATGACACATTTAATTATGCAAAATGAAATTAAATATTATTAAAATAATAAAATAAATATGGGTTTTTCTGGGCTTAAAACCTTACGTATTGTAGGTAAGGAAGAATCCTTTTTACTGCAACCCAGTTTGAATCAATAGGTGAATGCATTGATTGACACGCTTTATTCACGAAAAATGGAATTTCCAAACGAGTTAATGTAATATACAGCAATGTGCCAACTATTTGGCGAAAAAATCGAACATCAACGTGAGAAGTGGTTGGAGATACCAAAGATGAGTGATGAGTGGACGTAAGTGGTCGAACTAGTTTGCAAGCAATCATGTTGGCCCGTGCGATAACATCATTAATATACTTATTTTGAGATAATAATAAACCGCGTGGAGTGCGAATTGCCTCAACACCCAAGAAGAAATTGAGAGGGCATAGATCCTTCAACACAATTTCACCACCAAGAGACTTCATCAATCTGTCAATTTCTACCGAAGGGTTTCCCGTGATGATAATATCAGCCACGTAAACTAATAGTATCAATTTTTCCATGCCTGTTGACTTATAGAACATTGATGTATCCGAACTGGAAGTAGAAAAATCCAACTCTAAGAGGAATTCAGTTAGCCATTGATACTAAACCCAAGAGGCTTGTTTGAGTTCATACAAAGACATACAAAGTCGACAAACAGTTTCCTCTAAAATTTTTTAGAAATGAATAATATCTGGTGGACAGCCTACAACACATTCAATGGGTGACTTGACAGTAGAAGCAGATGAAGGAAGGCAATTAATTAAGAAAACGGTTGTATCAAAGGCATATCGCCAATACTTGAATGTCCTGTGTGAAGATGCTAAAAGGGTAAGGCTAGTCTCATGCAATAATATGTAAATGTCTACGTTCGACCATATCATTTTATTCGTGTGTCTTGGGGCAAATCAAATGATGATTAATACCAATTGAGGCAAAAAAATTATTTAAAGTAAGACATTCCCCACCCCAATCTGTTTTAACATATTTGATTTTGTACTATATTGATGCTCAACAAGTATTTGGAATGACTTAAAAATTGGAAAGACATAAAGATTTGCTTGCATAGGATAAAACCATATAGATTTAGTGAAGGCATAAACAAAAATTACAAAATAACGATGGCCTTCACTAGAAAGAGTGGGAGAAGGACCCCATATATATATCACTGTAAATTAATTCAAGAATAGAGGAAACATTATGCTTAGTGAAAGACAAACGAAGTCTAAAGGCTTTGCCTAGTTGACAAGCATTACAAAATTTAATTTTTGAATTTGAAACCACTGGCGGAATTAGGGGGGTCTAGGTATGACCCCCCTAACCCTGGAATGTGAAGCATATTAATATTAGTTAAATTTGATCTTTGTTATGAGATGGTATTAATTCATTAACTTCTTCATGTCCTTTCACCTATAATAAATTAACAATATTATTATAAGATAAAATAATGTTAAATAAGTTTGATAATTAATTAATTAATATTGCACTCATTTGTCTTACTGATTTAATCATATCTTAGTATCAATTTTTTGTAAATGAGAATAACTTAATTCATTTTCTTGTTTTGAGTGGCTCCTCTCAGTTGGTCAAAATCACAATATAAGGTTTTGAATATATAATATTATAATTTATAATTTATCCATAAAAGTCGCTAATCAGTTGATTAAAAACTTCAAAGTCTAATTAATAGTCCGATAGTTCGGAGGAAATTAAAAATATATATATATATATATACACACACAACGGATCCGGTCCGGGAGTCCGGATTTTCTTAAAATCCGGACCTTTTTTTTTTTTTTTTGCTTTTTTTTTAAAACAACTAAAAAAAAATATTTAATATTTTATGGAACTGAAATTTTTTCATAATATAATGTTTTGGGTGTGTTTTGAATACCTATACCAAAAAGTGGTGGTACAGTCTACCCAAATCACGCCCAAAACACTTTATTATAAAAAAATTTCAATTCCATAAATTTTTTTTTTTTTAGTTGTTTCAAAAAAAAAAAAAGCAAAAAAAAATAAAAAAATAAAGGTCCGGATTTTATAGAGTCCGGGATCCCGGACTGGATCCGGACTCTATATATATATATATGTGTGTGTGTGTATATATCTATATATATATATATATATATATATATATATATATATATATATATGTATGTATTTAAAGCCATTAGACTCACAACTCAAAGGTTGGCAAGGGTTGGAATAGGATGTTGTGAAATACTATAATTGGGCAAAATGAATTTGAAAGAAGCACTCCAAGGGTCAATAAATTTTTTTTTTACTGATATATTTTGACTCCTCCTCTAAAAATGTTCTGGTTCCGCCACTGTTTAAAATTGGTAGCTTATGGCTAGAAATAACTTACTTTGGTGGCCACAAGGGTTATAAGTACATTGTTTATTAGCTGAAGAATTAGAAGGTGGTAGAGAGTAGATTCCTCTTTCATTTAGCCCAGACAACAATGTTCTCTTCGTCTTGAGATCCTTAACAAAAAAAAATTAGGGTGAAATTCAAAGAATACATCATTATCATTTGTAAATTTTCTAATAGAAAGCAACGAATTTGTGGGATGAGGAACATATAAAATGTCACGCAAGGCAAATGAACTATTCTCAAACTGTAAATTAGATGAACCCATATTAGCTATATGAAACCCTTTACCATTACCCATACGGTGAGTGTCAGATCCATTATATGCAACTAAGTGATCTAATTGTTGAAGATCAGGAGTGGAATAGTGAGAACCCATGTGTTTGGGAACCATGCATCAATGTAGTTGTCAGGGTACAAAGAAATCGTGTTGCACTCGGTTGATGCACATGGTTATAGCGCTGGCGGCAATTTGTTGTAGTGCGGTTGTACCGATGACAAATTTGACATTGAGGAGCATGATTAGGCTGTTCAGAATTTGGGCGACCATTGTTGTAACACCTATTATCCTGATAATTACATGATTGATTATTAGAGTTCCAGTTGTTCTCATTCCGATGATTGCGATTAGAATAGATATTACAATTCCTTGGATTTGATGTTTGCTGAACCAAATTAGCAGATGGTGGGACGAAAGTGACCGTAGTGGGAATTTCTGAGGGACAGGCCTGACTTGGAAGGGATATAGAAGCACCAAAAAATATTGTGTGGGCAACTCTTGATTCATTAGTGTTGTGAAGATCAGTGAAGGAAATTGGTTTTGGCCGATTTGTGATAGAAGGAATTCCGCTATGAAATTCTTGACGTAATCCTTTGATAATTATGCAAGTAAACGTAAATTCTGACACACGAGTCATCCGGCAGCTTCGAGTTAGTCGTTGATTTCTTTTGTCCGACAAAGATAATTAGAGATGGAATCATCATTTTTCTTGATTTCCTGAAGGTTAAGACGGATATTCATAATTCTTGTTGTAAAAGGTGGTGTATATGTAGGGTCAAGCATTTTCCATAACTCACGGGAGGACTGTGCATTCAGAATTAACAGAAAGATATCCTCATGAAGAGATGAGATTAGTAAACTAAGCAAATTTTGGTCCTGTCGATACCAGATCAAGTAATCTAGGTTATCAATGGGTGTTGCACCCGTGACAGTGGTAGTTATTTTTTTTAGCGGCGGTACAACTGTTCGCTTCAAGTTGCTTCCTAGTAGAAGGGGAAAAAGTTGAGCCTTTCATTAAAGGTAGTCACCTGAGTGAAGTTTCAACACTAGTGTTTGAGTTGGATTTGTTAAATTGAGCGGTGACGTGAGAATGTTTACCGTGAGCTGTTGTTGGGAACCAATGGAGGAGGATCCGGGTGACGACATGATGTCGATTTTGCAGCTCTGATACCAACTTAGAATGAGAGAATTAATAATAATAATAACTAAAGTGAGTGTAAATGTTTTCTCAATGTCTTTAACAACTAGATGCACCCCAGCTATATACATGTGTTTGTTATACAAGATAAGAAGTTAATAAAAGAGATAAGTGTAAATATATGGCAATTACTAGCAATCTAAACTATATATCTGAAACCCATTTGAGCGGATAATATTTGCTGCCGAAAATACTGGATGGTCAACACTTCTAGACCATGTCTACGAAAAAGAGGAACAATCTGTGAATGCCATAATAGAAAATTTAAGTTTGAGAGGAAGGGTATAATTTGGGGTGGAGTAATTATTATTGTTTTGTGAAGAGGAAGATGCTGATACGTTTATGATCGGTGAAGCACTCATTGTTATAAATAAGAAAATGATATTTTCTATTTAAAAACATAGTTATTAAAAGGTAGTTATTAAAAGTAAGTTATTGGTAATTATATGCCAAACTTTGTGTTCGTTCCTATATATATATATATATATATATATATATATATATATATATATATATATATATATATATATATATATATATATATATATATTGAGATTTCTATTATAAAAAAATATATATGAATTTCTGATTATTAAGGGCTGGATTTTTTTGTTCAAATTTCTTATTCTCTCTAAAAAAGTTATTTTTACTGCAAATAAAAAGATCAAATTCTCATATCTCATATTCCAACTTTGAAGTTTTTCACTATTTGCTAAGTGCAAAACTTCTCTAAGGCTTTTTATATCCACTAAAGCTATTTGCATTCATCCTATAGCAATATCAAGAAGGAGAGGGAGCAAATATTGCTTTTGGAAAAACGATTTTACGCTTTTCGAACCATTTTTTTACTTCAAATTTATTTGTGCTCTTGTTTCATTTTATATATTATTATTATAATTATTATTATTATTATTATTATTATTATTATTATTATTATTATTATTATTATTATTTTGTTCTTGGTTCTTTTATCTCCTTAATTCAACATTTTTTCTAACAATCTAAAAGCAATAATTATTCTTGCTATTTAAAACACCAATCAAACACCATGGAATCCTCAAACCCCATCAAACTCACGAACCAAGATTTTGTTTGCCTTGATCGTTTTGACGGAACCAAGTTCACAAGATGGTGGACAAATTGATTTTCATGCTTACCGCCCTGAAAATCTTCTATGTTCTTGACCCAAACCTTCCTCCCATTCCTCCATCAAAAAATTATGATTCAACCAAATTGAAAGCACAAAGAAAAAAGAGATAGGAAGACGAAATCATGTGTCGTGAACATATACTTAATTCACTTACGGATCGCCTATATGATCTCTACACGATGGAGTCTTCTGCCGCAAAAATTTGGAAGACTTTAAAATTTAAATATAAGGCCGAAGAAGAAGGTACAAAAAAATTTCTTATAACAAAATATTTTGAAATGAAATTTGTTAATAACTTGCCTATTTTAGTGCAAGTACATGAGTTGCAAGTCATTGTGAATCAACTGAGAGCAATAGAGATTGAACTTCCTAAACCATTTCAAGTAGGAGCAATAGTGGCGAAACTGCCTCCATCTTGGAAAGGTTATAGGAAAAAAATTCTTCATGATTCCAAAAAGTACACTTTGGAAGATATTCAAAAACATCTTTGAATCGAAGAGGAGACGAGGGTGAGATATGAGAATGAAAATTCTTATGATGGCAATAATAAGGCCAATGCTATGAATAAGCCCTACAACAATTCTAATAAAAGAAAAAATGGCAAAGGGAATTTTTTAGGTCCTAAAAAGGATCAAGGAAAATTCAAGAAGTTTTAGAATGGACGATGCTTTCTGTGTGGCAAACCAGGACACTATTAGAAGCAATTATACCTTGAATACTTGATTATTGGAAAGAAGAATGATAAAGAATTGCTTGCTTCCCTTGATTCCAATTCACAGAGAACCCTCAATCTCTCTCTAGCTCTCTCTATTTTCTCTCTAATCACTCTGTACTTAGCCTTAAAAATAATACGCGTAATATAAACTGGCCTGGATCTCTCTCCCACGAACGTCAGGTAAGAAATTCCAATAGGTTGCGTCAGTTACAATATGCCAAAGGCCACAAGGCCTTGTTTAGCTACTCAAAACCCCCCATTCTAGTTAATTTTAATAACATTTATATTATATAGTTCCATGTGTCACACTTTTATTTAATTCATTTTATGCTCTTACTATTATAATTATAATAATTATAATTTCCATTATAATTATTTTTATACTTACAAATTATTACACATTTAATTTAATTATTAAATTAAACTAGAACATCATTTTATTTATTTTAATTGTTTTCTTAAATATCAAACAATTCATTTAAATATTAAACAATTCATTTAATTTAATTATTTCATTAAATTAAATCTTCAAATAATAAAATTATCATTCATTAATTTAGTTAACATACCCACTTAACTAAATTATTTGCACCACCATTTTCATCAACTATTTATTTATCTCAATAAATAATTTTTTTAAAATATTTATTTAATTTAATAAATATTTAATTTAATTATAAATTTCTCGTTCGTTACATCCTTCTCTCCTTAAAAGGATTCTGCCCCCAGAATCACGACTCGATAAATTCCTTCGTTACATTCTTCCCTCCTTAACAGGATTCTGTCCCCATAATCGCTATACAAGATCAAGTAAACATGTAAGACCCCGAATTTTATGAAATAAAAGTATTCAATTTTTCTTATAATTACTATTCAGTAAATGGTTAAATTGATAAAAGTTTAAAGTTATGGGTGAAATATGATTTTTTTTCAAAATAAGCAAGTGGTTATAAAATAATCATTGTTGTCGGGGAATATTCGTTTGGTCGTGGAATATTCTTTCGGTCGGGGAATATTCGTACGACGGCGCAGCTATTTGTGGGCCCCATAACGAATAACTGTCGGGTGAAGAAAACGACAAATTTGAGTTTTTACAAATAACGGCGTAGTTGTTACCGTTAACACTGTTGGAATACCCGGTGGTTAAAATACAGTAATACGCGTTATTGCACAGTAGCACACGGTATTGCACAATATTTTTAAAATTATTGATTCTTACGTAAGAAGGCACTACTCAATAATTGTTACAGTAATTACTGTTCAATATTTTATTTTATTGATTCAATAATTGCTACGTTGAAATTTTGTATTATTGTTGTTCAATAATTGTTGCTGCACAGTATTTCCCATTATCAGATCAATAATTCATATTATTTGAATAGTATTATTAGATAGCATTATTGGCAATGTCTAGAAAGTTCTGTCTAAGGAGAGGTTTGGTCATCTAATTGCGCGCCAGTAAGGAGAAATCCTTATTGGAAAGCCCCAAATTTCCTGGGAACGGCCTGGTTGTCATAAATGTGATTCTGTAATATTATTTGTGAATAATTAATTATTGATTCATATGATAAGGAAATATTTATATTATGTGGATATAAACGAGGGATATATTTTTGTGGTTAAAAATGAAGGAGTTAATGTTGAGATTTTTATCCGTATTTTTGTCGGAATGGAGGTATTAAAAATCAGGGTTTTTGAGATATTTTGCGGGGGTTATAATTTTTAATCCGACCGTTGGATCGTGATAATTTTTGGATATGTTATACATATATAAGTTGAGTATATGCCCACAAATTTTAAACCGTTAAAAATGAACGTATGATTTATTATGAATTTTACGAGATGACTGGTTCAGAAATTGTTGAATTTTCGGAGTTTATCATTTTGGTGGAAAATTCTAGAATTGGCGGGCCCTACTTGTGGTTGGTGAAGAAATGTGCTGAATTATATTTCAAATGTGGTGGGTGGGAATAGTAGCAGGTAAAGCCATCAGGTTGCAGGTCAAACCTACCAAAATTTTCCTATAAATAGAGGGCTAAGTTAGAATTGAAAATCACACCAGAAACATAAGCTTTCTCTCTTTCTCTCTCTATATTATGAAGCATATTTTGTGAGTTTTTAGATACTTGGTGAGTTGTTATTCATCAGTGCAAGTTTCCTTCAGCATCATATCCGATATCCAGTCAGAAGTACTGCTCTTTTGAGGTAAGGGATAGTAAGGGATAGTAATGGATTTTAAGGGTTGTTATGATTTTCAGTTTCGTAATTTTTCTGATCTTCAAAAATTATGGAAAAATTTGAAATGATATTTTGATGAGTTTTATTGATTGTGTCCAAAAATGGTGATTTTTGGATGTATAGATTAAGAGTTATGAATCTTACGGGAAAATACTATTTTAAAAGTAACCGCTTATAATTCCTTGTGGTTAACTCCAAAATTGATGAAATTTTTATTGGGAGTACATGTGTATGATAGAAGTATACTCTGTAAATTTCAGAATTTTTGGACAAAAGTACAATTTTTGATAAATGTCTAAATATTCGGTGGTTTTGGCCATATGAAAAATAGTAAATGAGTTTTAAAAATTCTGAGAAAAATATATGTTCAATATGGGACTATATTATGCTAAATCCCAGAAAAGAAATATTTTTGGAACGGATTTGGTATTTTTCATGAAAATAGTCTAGTTATGAGAAAATGAATTAAATATGTTATGTGAAGTAAGAAAATTGGAAAATAGGATTTTATGGCTTGAGAATCCTATATATGAGGTATATGCAGATTTTTGATGAGGGTTTTGGTTATTGATGATGAAATCTTAAGAGTTGGCATTTTATGATGATTAAATACATTAATTAGTAAAGTGTAAACAATTTAAATAAATTGTTTATAAGCTTAAGAATATTATTCTTTCAATATCATTATACCGAAATATTGGTATGTATATTATTGTGGAATTTCTACCTTTTTCATGTCAGGGTTACTATTCACGAGTTACTATTCACGAGTTACTATTCACGAGTTACTATTCACGACAAAATTGGTTTCTTTTTCTAACCAAATTATAGTTGATTTATGAATATTACTCTTGAGATTAAATCTATATGTTGATCATATTATTTTTATTATCATATATAACATTTTTATAACCTTGATGTTGAAATTCTCTTTCGCTTGAGTGTAAAGATGGGTAAATTATTGGTATGATCATGACTATGGGTTCTCTTTGGCCAGTAGTGCAAAGTTGAATTGTTGACTGGTATGATCATGACCATTGAATTTATAAGTGAATATCTTTAGCTTAAGTGCAAAGGTGAATTGATTAACATGGTTATAATTATCGTTTATATAAATTCTGAAATGATTATATATTTCTTTGAGATATTAATATATTTGGCCTGTAATGCAAATATGAACTGTTGATGAATATATTTGGCCGTAGTGCAAATATGAACTGTTGAGGAATATCTTTGGCCTGTAGTGCAAAAATGAATTATTGATGAATATCTTTGGCCCGTAGTGTAAAGATGACCCAATGTTGAATATCTTTGGCCTGTAGTGCAAAGATGAAATATTGATGAATATCTTTGGCCTGTAGTGCAAAGATGAATTGTTGATGAATATCTTTGGCCCGTAGTGCAAAGATGACATGTTGTTGAATATCTTTGGCCAGTAGTGCAAAGATGAACAGATGTTGAGATAAACATGACCAACTGGTGATACAAATGAATATCTTTGGACGTAGTGCAAAGATGAAGTTATTAGTATGATTATGAACAGGAAATGTGATTTGGTGTAACCATGATCTTTGATGTTTCAGGTAAAGATAGGTGATGAAAATTATCATCGTCCTGGATGAGAAGAGGAATTTAGAACTACAGTTATGATTATGAGTTATTCATATGATTGTGGACCAGAATTGTTGATTGATGTTACATGGATAAAACATTGTTGGTGGATTTTTAACATGGAGAAGATAATAGACTTTATAGTCTATTTGACTCTTCTAATGGATTGCTCGTTCCGCTGCAACTATGGTTAAAATTTTTATCATTTACCATATGTTCTAAATCTCTGATTTATTGTTGATGAAGGCTATTGATAATTGAATTATCTTTAGTCATGATATTCTTTACTGAGCTAGTTGTGCTCACCCTTTTGCTTCACAATTCCTTTCAGGTAATAAGAGTGTAGCTGGGTCGAGCGGGGGTAACAAGGGAATAGAACGGTGGTCATCATTTAGTAGTTATATTTGGTGAAGAAAATAGGGTGAGGCGAACCCAACGTTGGAAGGGTGTTTTGTCACTATCATACAAGATGTCTAATGACATACAACCTCGTGTCATCATAAGACAGGGTTGTGCTCATCCACTTGCTGAGTATATCTATGGGCACTACCTATATAATCTTGGTGTTTGTTTGAAGTATAATTCTCAATTAGAGACAGTGGAGATAATGATAAGTCAAGAGAAGACTCACCATTGGGAAGAATATGATAGTAATCTTCTCGTTTTTCTTTGAGGTCTATTGGGTCAACCAAGGATAATTCTGTGGCCATATGATATCTATCATAACCTAGATGCGTGGCCTCCCATGTACGAAGGTTTCCTTGAGCACTTCCCAAATATTCTAATTTCTAAAACAGTTTTTGACTATACCTTTATGTAAGGTGTTATTGTGAGGTGATGTCCACGGTTGGAACATGAGTCACATTTGGTATATATTTGTATCCAAACTCACAGCATATGTGTTGTTGTATTTTGCACGACAATTGTTGTAATAAAGTTGTAGTTATTTTCTGTACCATGTATTTGACGACTCAGAATGAGTTGGGTGGAATGGACCTATTTTGGGGTTGTCACAAATATTCGTACGACGGCACAATCATTGGTGGACCCCACAACAGAAGTATAGTCGTAGTTAGAAAACGACAAAATTATCTTTCTATAAAAATAACGGCTGAGGTGTTACCGTTAAAACTGTTAAAACTGTTGAACTACCCGGTAGTAAAAGTACAGTAATACGCGTGGTTGCATAGTAGCACACGGTATTGATTATTGATGCTTACGTGAGAAGTCACTCAGCTATACTCAATTATTGTTATAGTAATTGCTGCATCATATCTCTTAAATTATTGTCATAGTATCATCTGTATAATATGTTATATTATTAAATCAATAATTGAGACGTTGTGGTAAGTTTGGTTATTTTTATGGGGGGGCATATGTCATCATCTAAGAGTCTCTTCGTCAATAGTAATTACCGTCGTCAATAGTATTTACCTTGGTCAATAGTAATTACTTTCGTCAATAGTATTTACCTTGGTCAATAGTAATTACCTTCGTCAATAGTATTTACCTTGGTCAATAGTAATTACTTTCGTCAATAGTAGTTGTCCCTTAAATATTACCAAGAGTCATTTGACCCTTCGTTAAGACCAAGAGTCATTTGACCCTTCGTTAAGACCAAGAGCCACCCTCAGTTTTTCTATAAATAGAGGCCTAGGGTTTCATTATTTTTTACGAATTCATTCAAGCTATAGAGAGAGAAAGTATAGAGAGAATAAGAGAGAAAGAATAAAAGTATTCTGCTACTTCACTTTTCCAATATCCAGTTCTTTTAAGGTAGGGAATATTATTTCTTTTATATTCATGAAGAGAACTTCTGTTATTCCATTCTTTATTATTCTGTTGGAATAACCAGTATACGCGGTCTACCCTATACTTGGTGACATTCTTCTATTATTCTGTTGGAACATCCTGTCTGTGTGTTTTACACCGGACCTGGTTCCGTTTTTATTATTATTCTGTTGGAACATCTTGTCTATGTGTTTTACACCGGACCTGGTTCCGTTTTTATTATTATTCTGTTGGAACATCCTGTCTGTGTGTTTTACACCGGACCTGGTTCCGTCTTGTTATTATTCTGTTGGAACATCTTGTCTGTGTGTTTTACACCGGACATGGTTCCATTATTTATTATTCTGTCGGAATATCCTGTCTGTGCGTTTACGCCGGACCTGGTTCCATTATTTATTATTCTGTTGGAATAACCTGTCTGTGCGGTCTATCGCATGCATGGTGATTTCTTTTGTTATTCCATTCTTTATTGTACTCAGTTGGTTAAGTTTTGACTTCTATACTCCATGAAATTTGTGGAATATCCTTGATAATTACGTTTCATCCAGTATCTTTTCATGAAAATATTCTTCTAAGCATTCTTGAATTTTACTCCATAATGCAGTATCATGTTGACAATTTGGACGTTGTTAATTCTTGGATAAATTAATTCTTGAACTTGTTTTATTGAATTCTTATATCATTGTCATCATCCTCATGTTTATAAAATGTTAAAAGTCATCTGTGGCCTGTAGTGCATAGATGGACTTGGTATGATTATGACCAGGGATTATTCAGTATAATCATGACCGTAATGTTATAAATGATGTGGTAAAAGTCCTCATTGGCCCGTAGTGCATTGATGGACAGTTGTTGGCATGATCATGACCATTAATGAATACACGAATATCCTTGGCCGTAGTGCAGGGGTGATTCGATGATGTGGATTATTTTATTAAGCTGAGTCCCAGCGATCACAAAGTTGAAAAACCTTTTAAATCATAAAAGATAGTAGAGTTTATTTTCTACTTGACTCTTTTAATGGATTACTTTTTCCGCTGCAGTTAAACTTGATGTCTACTATATTTTATCAGTTTAACATTGTTGAAGGCTAATGATAATTTATTCTGCATTATCTTAGTCATAATATTTCTTACTGGGCTAGTTGAGCTCACCCTTTCTTTCACTGTTCTCTTCAGGAAATGAGAACGTAGCTGGGGCAAGTCGGGAAACGGAGTGATGGTCCGAATGATAGTATTAGTTAGTAGTCCTCACTATTCTATGTAATAGTGTGTTAATAAATGTAATGAGGACTCCTTTTGAGTATGAATACTCTCTAGAAGATAATATTTGTATTCAAACTCACAGTTTATGTTTTGTCATATTGTACACGACAGTTGTATTAGTAAGTTGTATTTGTATTCTGTACTATGTATCTGACGACCCAAGATGGGTGATGTATACCTAATTTTGGGGGCGTCACACTGTTCATCAGATCCATGAACGCTGCAGGTGCATTGGTTAAACCAAATGACATAAGCAGAAACTCGTAATGACCATACCGAGTTCTGAATGTCGTTTTCGGTACATCCACTGGCCTTACCTTCAGCTGATGATAACCACTTCTCAGGTCTATCTTTGAGAAATATCTCGCTCCCTTCAGTTGGTCAAACAAGTCATCGATCCATCTTTTTTCTTAACAAACAACACCGGCGCTCCCCATGGCGATACGCTCGACTGAATATACTTCTTGTCGAGTAATTCTTGCAACTGTACCATCAATTCATTCATCTCTATTGGGGCCATTATGTATGGAGCTTTAGATATCGGGGCCGTTCCTGGCACTAAATCAATCACGAACTCAATTTCTCGATCTGGCGGTAGTCCAGGCAAATCGTCAGAAAATACGTTTGCAAAATCTCTAATGATCGGTATCTCTTCCAACTTTGCACTCTTCTTCGTGTATCGACAATGTAGGCTAAGTATCATACACATCCTTGTCTCAGTAACTTCTTGGCATGCATCACCATCAGACAACTTGCTTGTCGAGGCGATTTGCTGCCATAAAACACAAGCTTTGACGAAGTCATAAGGTTAACACACTTCCTTTGGCAATCAATTACTGCCCCGTAATTGAATAACCAATCCATTCCCAATATAACATCAAATTTCCCAAGTTTAATTGGTATCAAATCTACCATCATCTCGTGACCCTTTATAACCACTTTACAATTCTTATATATGAATCTAACAAGAATTACTTCCCTATTCGCAATCTCTATGCTTAAAGGAAATTCTAATTCTTCCTGAGGCAAATCTAAGTTCTGAGCAAAATCATTGGATATAAATGAACAAGTAGCACCCGAATCAAATAGCACATAAGCATTAATACCATTAATTGGAATGATACCTGACACTACATCCTTTGACTGCATAACATCCTGCACGGTCATATTGAAAGTCCTCGTAGTAGGTCGGCTTAATTGTGCTTGTCCAGTGATAGTTAATGTACCACCACCGTTGTTTCCTTTTCCTCCACTTGCGCTTCCCGCTGTCTTTTTAGGGTAATCACGAGCCATGTGGTCCTTTGACCCGCAGGTGAAACATGCTCCCTTCTTTGGACAAAAATAGTTTGTCACACTGTGACCCTCTTGGCCACAGTTGAAACACACTCGCTTACCCTTCAGACACACCCCCGTGTGGTTCTTCCCATAGGTAGCACAAGCTTCAAACTTCTTCTTTTGTTGACTTCTTTGTTGTCCTCCCATGTTTGAATTTTCATTCCATTTCCTTTTCTGGTTGTTACCTCCACCATTGCTTACACCAGCCTTGTTTTCACCTCATTCTTTTTCTTCTTCTATTCTTGATTATATTTGGTTAAGGCACCGCTTCCACCTTCCGCAATAATTGTCTTTTCCAGTACTACCGCAAACGTATTCAGCAGAAACATCAAAACTTTACCATACAACCAGGGCTTCAACCCTTGTTCGAACCTTATCGCCTTACGCTAATCGGTATTGACTTAGTACGGAGCAAACCTTGCCAACTCATTAAACTTCGCAGCATACTCTAGCACCGACATGGTTCCTTGCTTCAATTCTAAGAATTGAACTTCCATCTGATTCTGAGAACTCGTTGGAAAATACATCTCTTTAAACCTATCCCATGCTATTACTCATTGTCCTCCATGAACTTTATTAGCCTGTCACCAATAGCTAGCTTCAAACTTCAACATAAACGTCGCAAAAGCAATTTTTTGATCCTCGTTGACTCTGGCAACGTCGAACACCTTCTCCATTTCCATGATCTAGGTTTGGACTTCAACTAGATTCATAGAACCTTGAAACTTCGGTAGTCCAACCGCTTCAAAGTCCTTGAAAGTCGTAGCTTGAGCTTGCGATTGATTCGCAAGTGCTCCAGTTAACAGAGTCACTAACTGCTGAACCGGGTTAGCGTTGACCTCATTATTATTGTTAGTAGACCCCTCAGGAGGTGATTGTTGACGTGGTTGTCTTCTTCTAGGAGGCATTTTCTGTTAACATATACACTTATTAGATCAATATCCAATTCCTTAAAGCTTAACACATAACATTTCAATAAACTTCGATATTTTTATTCATCCATAACTTTCCAAACATAATAAGGATAGCACCTCTGCTATAAATATCCACTTTCATGAACTAAACAAGTTTCAGGATTACATACTCATACTACCCCTTTATTTATCTCAAAAATAAGGAATTTACAATTTATTTATTCACATACTTAATCATATATTATTATTATTAGTGTTCATATCTTGGCATATTAAGACGTCGAGAGGCTTTCCTACGCTCCTCTTCCATAATACGATATGCCTTCATACGATCCATCACGAACCACGACAAGTCTTCAAATTGAGGTGGGTAATAAAAGACTCGATCATGGGCCCTATCAATCGCATAATGAAAGGCATGATCCATCTTGTTCATCTTAGCCTTCTTCATTTGAACCTTAGATTCAGCACGATTTGCACGCTGAGTAGCTTTCATCTAAGCGTCCTCTGCTCTCGCACGCTTAGCTGACTCCTCCTTCAAGTCATCTTTCAGCTTTTCCACTTCGGTCTTCATCTTCTCATTCTCAGCCAACATCTCCTCTTGAAGTCCCTCTTTATGAACTAGGTTCCACTCTGTGTTTCCAAGACGTGAGTCGAGTTCCTGAATCTCCGCATCCTTCTGCTCTATAGTAGCCTGACGCATCTCAGCTAACTCCTTCAGCTCCTCAACCTTATCCTGTAATTCTACGCTACGGTCATACAGCGCATCATACATCTCAGCCGATATGGAGTTTGGTGGAAACTCCACAAGAACCTCTTCCTCATCCTCCACCTCTATCTCCTCAGAGTTCTCCTCCTCAGGATCAGACACAAGCTCATCCTCTTGTTCTTCCTCAGTGACCATCAGAGAAGGCTCCCTTTGAATTAACTGTTCCCGAACCACATGTACCTCTCTAGGTTCCTCATCTCTAGGTACCTGAGGTATCTCCTCCATAGCTTGACTGGATCCTTCAACGTTAGACATCCTGACAACAAAATACTTTTAAGTTTTATTTATTATATGACACTTCTTCGATACGCGCGATTACATAAGTTATTAACACATAGCACATAAAGTCTTTTATTGCTTATCTTTAATGAATTTCCTCAATTTATTCCTTAGAATTCGATAAGAGTTTGACACCACTATATTTTCTATATACTTAAAGGTTACTTCCTAAGGTTTCCCCACCTAAGGTTCATAACCTAAAGCTTTGACACCAACCTGTGACACCCCTAAATTCGGGTACTTCATTCCCACAGAATTTTGTGCTCACTTTCCAAAATATTTACATCTAACTACTCATAAACAAGGATAAAGACATAACTTAAATAGCTTAAATAAATATCTTCCCCATTAAAGGGTTACATCAACTTAAAACATTCCCAGGTAATCTAGCTTTTAATTATTACATAAGTCTATGGAATACATCACATAAATTCAAATAACTCTTCATCACTTAGACATCTTGTCCTTTCCTTTGCTAGAAGACGGCTCATCAAATTTCTCAACTTTAGCTGCAGTGTTAAATGCAAGAGTGAGCAAACAATTTCTCACTGATATAAAGAGTGATAATAGCAGTAACATAAAAGTAAGCAATAAATATTGATTAAATAAGAACTTGTTCTTCGAGACAAAACTAGTAAACAAGTTTGAGGTTTATATCTGAGGGTCTTTAAGACCATGAACTATGTCCTGAGGTTATTAAGTATTTCTACTTCAACCTTTAACATTCATTAGACTATATAGACTTTTACTTTCGTACTTAGGGGGATCAGCCCTTCGTACCATGTATTGTGCACAAACATCTAAACACTAACGCTTACATAATCCCCTATGTTAGGGTTGTTCATCTCAGTTTGACTTTAGAATTTTTTGCACTAAAGAAAGTTTAGTTTGGAACTTGCTTATCAGTGGTTCTAGAATTTTAGAACACTCATCAATTATGAATTAGTTCAACCAATAAAGGTTTATTTGCTATTCAAAAGTTCCACACAATAAGTTAAGATTGAACAATAACAATGTACAATTGAGTAGACATGGTATCACCAAAGTACTACATCTAAAAGAGTTAGAAAACCCATTCGGGACAATGAATGTAAACAGTTTATGCTTTGAATAGCATCAACAAGTGTTAGCAATGTGAAACTCGCTCGTTGTAAAGAATTAGAATACAAGAGCTTGCATTATCATAAAAAAGATGGAATCAATAAGCTTGCTCAACTTTAATATAAGATATAGAAACTTGCATATTGATAAATTAGGGTTAGAAAGCTCGATTGACAATTAAAGGTAAACATAATTATGAAACTTGCATTCATTATAAAGAGAATAAAGTTAGGGAACTTGCCTCGTGTGTAAGCTACCCAAGTATAATAAACGTTCGCCAAATACCCTACATATACCATAAATCTACATCTGTAATTATATAACAGTACCCGACATGGTGATTGCATATCAACACAAATTTTCATGACATCACATTACAAACCTTCACAACTTACTAATTCATAATCTTTTAGTTTCAACATTATGATTACTATGTGTTATTACGTTTTATAACATGTTTTAGGTCCTTTTACAATCATCAAAATATGTTAAATTAGCATTCTCCAAGCTATGCTGTTAACAGTTCATCACTGGGTCTGACTGACCACTGGCGCGGCCGCGCCATGGTTACCTTAGAATCCGGTGCGCCCGCGCCCAGAGGCAGCTTGCTCGCGCTCGGCACCAGAATCAGTTTTGCAGAACACGAATTCAGTCTCTGTTCTAAAGCCAAAAATTCCAATTTCTCCAATTCTATAGCAATTCACCAAACCCAAAAGTTACAAGTTTTACTACAAAAACTCTAGGCATAGACATAACACTTCTAATCACCAAAACACCCAAATTTATAAGGATTTAAACCATGTTTTTGTTGTTTTCTCCATTTTTAACACATTAATTTAGCGAATTCAATCACCAAATCCTTGTTTCTTAACCAAATTACACCATTTCAACTACATTGTTTTCGTTTCTTGACATACTAACACAATCTACCACCAATTTATAGATTATATCAAGGATTGAACATGAAATTTTTGACTCAAACAAGCCATTCTCATATATATAACACTGTTACTTAACCTTTCTTCTTCAAACCTAATTTCACGTATTTGATTACTAACAATTGTTTATATATGATAATTAACATATTATAAAACCATACATACGTGTTTACACCTCAATCCAACGTGACTTTTAATTTACAGTAAATAATCATTGAGAAACAAAACATGGAATATTAGAAGCAATTATACCTTGAATCCTTGATTATTGGGAAGAAGAATGATAAGGAATTGCTTGCTTCCCTTGATTCCAATTCACATAGAACCCTCAATCTCTTTCTAGCTCTCTCTCTCTCTCTCTCTCTCTCTCTCTATTTTCTCTCTAATCACTATGTACTTAGCCTTAAAAATAATACGCGTAATATAAACTGGCAGTGGTCTCTCTCCCACGTACGTCAGGTAAGAAATTCCAATAGGTTGCGTCAGTTGCAATATGCCAAAGGCCACATGGCCTTGTTTGGCTACTCAAAACTCCTCATTCTAGTTTATTTTAATAACATTTATATTATATAGTTCCATGTGTCACATTTTTATTTAATTCATTTTATGTTCTTACTATTATAATTATAATAATTATAATTTTCATTATAATTATTTTTATACTTACAAATTATTACACATTTAATTTAATTATTAAATTAAACTAGAACATCATTTTATTTATTTTAATTGTTTTCTTAAATATCAAACAATTCATTTAAATATTAAACAGTTCATTTAATTTAATTATTTCATTAAATTAAATCTTCAAATAATAAAATTACCATTTATTAATTTAGTTAACATACACACTTAACTAAATTATTTGCATCACCATTTTTATCAACTATTTATTTATCTCAATAAATGAATTATTTAAAACATTTATTTAATTTAATAAATATTTAATTTAATTACAAAATTCTCGTTCGTTACAGTATGACACATGTGCAACAGTCCATGTGTGTTATGATAAATCCTTTTTTAAGACCTATAAGCATATTGATGATGGACAAGAAATTCAAATGGGAAATGAAAAGAGGTCTAAAGTGATAGGCAAAGGAAATGTGAAAGTTGTCTTCACTTCAGGCAAGAAAGTGACTCTCACCAATGTCCTCCATGTTCCAGATATGAATAGGAATCTTGTTAGTGGGGATCTTTTGGGCAAATTGGGTATTAAATCTATATTTGAATATGGAAAGTTAATCTTGTCCCTAAATGGCAATTTTGTTGGAAAAGGCTATTCTAGTGATGGAATGGTCAAACTCTCAATTATATCTAATGATTTAATTAATAATAAGAATAATGATTCTTTTTATATGGTTTACTCAATTTCTTTATGGCATAATAAAGTTACACATGTAGGCTTAAGTACTATGAAAAGAATAGTTAAAAATGGTTTGATATCTTGCAATGTAAATGACTTTAAGAAATGTGAGTAATGTGTTAAATCCAAGATGATAAAGAAGCCATTTAAAAGTGTTGAAAGAAACACTAGTTTATTAGAATTAGTACATTTTGACATTTATGAAATAATGACATGTTAACTAAAAGTGGCAATAGATATTTTATAACATTTATTGATGATAGTTCTAGATATACTTATTGTGACGCCCCCAAAATAGGTCCAATCCATCCAACCCATTCTGAGTCGTCAAATACATGGTACAGAAAATAACTACAACTTTATGATTACAATTGTCGTGTAAAATACGACAACACATATACTGTGAGTTTAAATACAAATATTGTCATCTAGACAGTATTCACACTCAATTAAATCCTCATTATACTTATTGATACACTGTTTTACAAAATAGTGAGGACTACTAAAACAACTGTCTTGAACCATCATTCCACACCCCGACTAGTACTCGCTACATTCTCGCCTCCTGAGAAGAAAATGGAACAACAAGGAAAAGGGTGAGCTCAACTAGCCCAGTAAAGAATATTATGACTAAGATAATATACAACAAATTATCCTTAGTCTTCAACAGAGAAAAATCTAATAGAATACAATAGACAACAAGTTTTAAATCAATATTCACAGTGGAAAATAATAATTCATAGAAGAGTTACGTACAGAATGAAATCTACGATTATCTATGAATTTAAAAGTCCATCATCAACATTTTATCCCTGTAACATCAATCAATAAATATCTTGAATCAAATAGTCATCTTTGCACTACAGGCCAAAGATATTCATCAGTTGGTCATGTTCATCTCAACACCTGTTCATCTTTGTACTACGGGCCAAAGATATTCATCAAAAATCATTCATCTTTGCACTACAGGCCAAAGATATTCAGTTATATCATCATTTAAGACTGAGGATGATAAAAAATATTTTAAAAAAATGAATCCAGTGAAACAAAAGATTAAATATTAAGGATTCGTATTTCAGCTATTCCATGTCCAAAAATACCTCATAAATAATCATGGTGGAGTAAAATTCAAGAATGATCAAAACATGGATACAATCAAAGCTAGTATCTAGAATAGATATTTTGGACAAAAAGAAGAAAAATCAGTTTTCGGTGAATAGTACCGTATTCGTGAATAGTGTTGTATACGTGAATAGTAACTCCGACACCAAAAGATAGAAATCTCACAAAAAACATAATTATGTTTCGTGAATAGTACTCGTGAATAGTAACTCGAGAATAGTAACTCATGAATAGTAACTCGTGAATAGTAACTCATGAATAGTAACTCATGAATAGTAACCCCGACATGAAAAAGTTCCAAATTTGATAAAAATTTCTAACCAATATTTCGACATAATGATATTGAAGAAATAATATCATTATTGAATAGAATAAGATCCCTTACCTCGTAAAGACAGTACTTCTAGTTGAAAAACTGGATATAGGCTGTGACTTGAACTTGCACCGTATAGCAACACTCAAAGTATTAAAATACTCACAAGAATACGCTCAATATATTGAGAGAAAAAGAGAGAAATTTTCAGTTTCTGGCGTGATTTTCAATTCTAACCTAAGCACCCTATTTATAAGAAAATGCTTAGAACACCAAAGCAGAAAATTGAATATAATAATAATATATTTATATAGTCTTCCTTAGCCCACCATTTTGACCAAAGAAATCAGCCACACATGTGCCAAAAGCAACAAAAACGTTTTTCTAACAAAAATTACTTAAAACTCCAAAAATCAATTCAGACCCGATATACCGAAACTTCAATAATTCACAATAAATAGTTCTTTTATCAAAAAAATTCGAAACTTGCAACTTTCTATAGGAAATTCCATTATCTACAACTTTGCAGAAGAAAGTTTTTCCAAATTCCAAACAGAAATTGATCGAAATCTACAAACGGACGATTTTAGAGGCTATAATCAAATTTCAGTCAAGAATTGTGTCCACCAACACACAAAACATATGTTAAACATTTAATCCAACAAAAATACTCTTCCTCCTCATTTATTCATATATCCCACATTCATTATAAAATATCACCATTAATATATTATTAAAATAATATATTTAATTGAATTATTTTATCAGAAAAAGATAAAATATTAATTTACAACAATTGTCACATTAAAAATTTTTCTCCATCTATATCCACATAAAATCAATATTTTTCTCATCATATAAATCAATAATTAATTATTCACAAATAATATTACAGAATCACAGTACTGGCAACCACGCAGTTCCCAGGAAAGAGGGGGCTTTCCAATAAGAATTTCTCCTTACTGGCGCGCAATTAGGTGACCAAACCTCTCCTTAGACAGAACTTTTTAGACATTGCCAATAATGTTATCTAATAATATTATTTAGATAATATGAATTATTGCTTCGATAATAGAAAATACTGTGTAGTGACAATTATTAAAACAACAGTATTATAAAATATCAACGCAACAATTATTGAATCAATAAAATAAAATACTGAACAGTAATTACTGTAACAATTATTGAGTAATGTCTTCTTACGTAAAAATCAATAATTGGTGCAATACCATGTGCTACTGTGCAACAACGCGTATTACTGTGTTTTAACCACCGGGTATTCCAACAGTATTAACGGTAACAACTACGCCGTTATTTGCAAACAACTATACTTGTCGTTTTCTTTATCCAATCGCTTTCCGTTATGGGGCCCACACAAGGCTGCGCCGTCGTACGAATATTCCCCGACAGTAAGAATATTCCACGACCAAACGAATATTCCCCGACAACAATGAATATTTTATAACCATTTGTTTATTTAAAATATTTGCGCATTTTACCCATAACTAACCACATTAATCAAATCAACCCCTTACTATTTCAAAATAATAATTAGAGAAATTAAATCTTTATTTATAAAAAGTTGGGGTCTTACAACCTCCTCTCCTTATGAAATTTCATCCTCGAAATTGACGTACGTACCTGGTGTTTCGAAAAGATGAGGATACCTCGATTTCATTTCCGTTTCCAACTCCTAGGTCATTTCTTCAATAGCATGGTTCCTCCACAAAACTTTAACTTGTGGTATGACCTTCGTGCGTAGGACATGCTCCTTCCTATCCAAGATCTTGACAGGTACCTCTTTGTACGTTAAGTCTTTGGCTATCTCGTTCGGTTCTAACTCAATAACGTGGTTCGGGTCATCCACATATTTACGTAACATCGATACGTGAATAACGTTATGAACACGCGACATACTTAGCGTTAAGGCGAGTCTATAGGCCACAGTTCCTACTCGATCGAGGATTTCAAATAAATTGAAGGCTTGAGCTTTCTTCACTTCATCGACTCTTACTTCTAGAATAACACATTCTTGCACCTTCTTCTTTATATTCATCAGCTCCAGGTCTGTAGCTTGAGCGGCTTTAACGTTATCGATTAAAGTCGATTTTACTCGTATATCATCACGTGGGTCCCTAGAGTCATTAACTCTATCTCTATCATTTATAAATTATACAAAATAGGTCTTTGTGTTCAACAATATCGCACTCGTACTCGCGTACAATCTTCTACTCAACGCGTCAGCTACCACGTTCGCTTTTCCAGGATGGTATGGTCAGAATAGGTTCCGAATGAGTCGCCTCTTGAGCTATTGGAAAATCTTCTCGCATTCCTCGCTCCATACGAATTTTGTATCTTTTTGAGTCAGCTAAGTTAACGGAGTAGCGATTCGAGAAAATCCTTCCACGAATCTCCGATAGTAACCAGTTAAGCCCAAAAAGCTAGGTATTTCGATTACTGACTTAGGTTGCTCTCAACTGTGACTCATATCCCAATCTTGGATAGCACGTCACAATGGCACCTATCAGTTTACTACCATACGAATATGGCATCCCCTACGGAGAGTCTGGCTTCAGTACATTCCACAAAGGAAGTCACCAGATAGAGGCTCGGGTACAAACTTCTACAGTTAGGTTTTTAACTCCTGAAGTTCAATAGGAGCCATTCGATATGAGATTTTAGAAGTGAGTTTTGTACCAGATTCAAAGATGATACAAAATTCAATATCACGCGTAGGCCAAGAAATTCTTCAGGAAATACGTCAGGGATTTACTAACAATAGAAATATCATTCAAATCTGACGTATTTTTGTTCAAGTCCATAACATAGCTAAGAAAGCTTGACATCCGTTTTTCAATAAACGAATGACTTTACGGCTTGATATGAAAGAGTTTGACTTCAATGGTTTGGTTGCTTGAATTTGAATAACAGATTGCTTAGGAATATGAAAACTAACAACCTCACAAAAGTAATCAATTTGGCATGATGAGTAGTTAACCAATCGATCCCTAAAATCACATCAAAAGCAAGTATCTTTAAAGAGATAAGGTCAACAGGTAATGTGATGGCGCCAACTTGGATCAAACAAGATTTATAAACAGTGAATGTAACGAAAGTTTCTCCTAACGGAGTTTCAACAGATAAGTCAAAGTCTAATTTTCTCCGGAGTCAAGTTTAAACGTTGAGTATAAGCAGGAGAGATAAATGAATGGGTAACACCGGTATCTAGTAAGGTATAAACTTCGCAAGAATTTATAATTAACTAACCCGTGCTAACTTCGTTTGGGTTCCTCGTATGTTGACCAGTCACGACAAACGCTCTTCCAGGAACCGTTGACTTTAACTTTTCTGGGACAGCTTTTTGAGTCACCACCCCCGTTGTACTTGGTTTTGCTATAGTGCAATCTCGAGCGATATGTCCTTCCTTTCCATAGTTATAACATACCTTAAACTGTTGTGGGCAGTTTGGGCTGATATGTCCTTCTTTTCCGCACTTATAGCATATAACTGGTGGTCGTTCTCCTCCCTTGGAACCAGTTGCTGCTGGTGCTGACGTCTTCGTATTGTCATTGTTGAATCTCCTCTTTTTAAAATCTCCTTCCGACTCACTTCTTCTATTTTCATAGCCACGATTACCACTAGAGTGGTTGTCGTTCTTGTCTGTATTTTTCTTTCTCCGCTGGTTATCATTGTTCTGATGACTACTGTCACCGATATGATCCTGGTTGTGGTCCCTCGGTTGACCGTACTCGTTATCTCACTCTAATAATTGAGCCCTGTTGACAACATCTGAATAGAGAGAAATTTTATGAGAAATGAGATATTGACGTATGTCGGGTTTCAAACCTCTCAGAAACATCTGCATCATACGTTCCTCATTCACCACCAAATGAGGTGCAAACCTGGACAACTCTATAAATTTTGCCTCGTACTGGGACACCGTCATGTTATTCTGCCCCAGTCTAATAAACTGTACCTCCTTCATATGGCGAATACTTTCAGGAAAGTATTTTTCGTTGAAAAGTTTCTGAAACGTATCCCAAGACATTCTGAGTGTGGCAGGCTGGGTCCGTTTCAAAGACTCCCACCAGTAGTCTGTCTCGTCACGAAATATAAAGGTGGCGAATGGAACCTTCTGTTCCTCCGTGAATCCCAAGACATCGAATATCTTGGTAATTTGCTTGACCCACGTTTCCTCCATGATCGGATCCGACTTTCCCTTAAATTCTGGTGGTCCCAACTCTTTGAACTGCTTAGCCGTGACAAACCGTGAATTGCTATCATTTCCTCCTGTATTTTGAACACAAGTCTCCTTCGTCTGATTTTGCATGAACTGCAAAAAGCTTCTAAACATCCCATCGTTCATCATCTGCTCATTGGGGTTGTTCACAGGAGGAACATTGCCAGCCTGTTGCACGTTCTCCTCGTTGGTGAGTACAGGCGTCTCCACGATTTCATTTACTCCACTGTTAACATTCTCAGTCCACATTCTCAAATACTGCCATAAAACAAAGGTTAATTAAATAAATTAACAAATCACATAATACCCCTATATAACGACCGAACAACAAATAAGCTTAGGTAGGACACACTAGCGAAGGATTTACTCGTCTCTCCCCTCCTAGTTCTATTCCCCGATCTCCGCCAGAGATCATATCCCTAAGCTCTGATACTAACTGTGACGCCCCCAAAATAGGTCCAATCCATCCAACCCATTCTGAGTCGCCAAATACATGGTACAGAAAATAACTACAACTTTATGATTACAATTGTCGTGCAAAATACGACAACACATATACTGTGAGTTTAAATACAAATATTGTCATCTAGACAGTATTTATACTCAATTAAGTCCTCATTATACTTATTGATACACTGTTTTACAAAATAGTGAGGACTACTAAAACAACTGTCTTGAACCATCATTTCACACCCCGACTAGTACTCACTACATTCTCGCCTCCTGAGAAGAAAATGGAACAACAAGGAAAAGGGTGAGCTCAACTAGCCCAGTAAAGAATATTATGACTAAGATAATATACAACAAATTATCCTTAGTCTTCAACAGGGAAAAATCTAATAGAATACAATAGACAACAAGTTTTAAATCAATATTCGTAGCGAAAAATAATAATTCATAGAAGAGTTACGTAGAGAATGAAATCTACGATTATCTATGAATTTAAAAGTCCATCATCAACATTTTATCCATATAACATCAATTAATAAATATCTTGAATCAAATAGTCATCTTTGCACTACAGGCCAAAGATATTCATCAGTTGGTCATGTTCATCTCAACACCTGTTCATCTTTGCACTACGGGCCAAAGATATTCATCAGAAATCATTCATCTTTGCACTACAGGTCAAAGATATTCAGTTATATCATCATTTAAGACTGAGGATGATGAAAAATATTTTTAAAAAAACGAATCCAGTGAAACAAAAGAGTAAATATTAAGGATTCGTATTTCAGCTATTCCATGTCCAAAAATATCTCATAAATAATCATGGTGGAGTAAAATTCAAGAATGATCAAAACATGGATACAATCAAAGCTAGTATCCATAATAGATATTTTGGACAAAAAGAAGAAAAATTATTTTTCGGTGAATAGTACCATATTCGTGAATAGTGTTGTATACGTGAATAGTGCCGTATACGTGAATAATAACTCCGACACCAAAAGATAGAAATCTCACAAAAAACATCATTATGTTTCGTGAATAGTACTCGTGAATAGTAACTCGAGAATAGTAACTCATGAATAGTAACTCGTGAATAGTAACTCATGAATAGTAACTCATGAATAGTAACTCCGACATGAAAAAGTTCTAAATTTGATAAAAATTTCTAACCAATATTTCGACATAATGATATTGAAGAAATAATATCATTTTTGAATAGAATAAGATCCCTTACCTCGTAAAGACAGTACTTCTAGTTGAAAAACCGGATATAGGCTGTGACTTGAACTTGCACCGTATAGCAACACTCAAAGTATTAAAATACTCACAAGAATACACTCAATATATCGAGAGAGAAAGAGAGAAGTTTTCAGTTTCTGGTGTGATTTTCAATTCTAACCTAAGCACCCTATTTACAGGAAAATGCTTAGAACACCAAAACAGAAAATTGAATATAATAATAATATATTTATATAATTTTCCTTAGCCCACCATTTTGACCAAAGAAATCAGCCACACATGTGCCAAAAGCAACAAAAACGTTTTTTAACAAAACGTACTTAAAACTCCAAAAATCAATTCAGACCCGATATATCGAAACTTCAATAATTCACAATAAATAGTTCTTTTATCAGAAAAATTTGAAACTTACGACTTTCTATAGGAAATTCCATTATCTACAACTTTGCAGAAGAAAGTTTTTCCAAATTCTAAACAGAAATTGATCGAAATCCACAAACGGATGATTTTACAGGCTATAATCAAATTTCAGTCAAGAATTGTGTCCACCAACACACAAAACATATGTTAAACATTTAATCCAACAAAAATACTCTTTCTCCTCATTTATTCATATATCCCACATTCATTATAAAATATCACCATTAATATATTATTAAAATAATATATTTAATTGAATTATTTTATCAGAAAAAGATAAAATATTAATTTACAATAATTGTCACATTAAAAATTTTTCTCCATCTATATCCACACAAAATCAATATTTTTCTCATCATATATATTAATAATTAATTATTCACAAATAATATTACAAAATCACAGTACTGGCAACCAGGTCATTCCTAGGAAAGAGGGGGCTTTCCAATAAGGATTTCTCCTTACTGGCGCGCAATTAGGTGACCAAACCTCTCCATAGACAGGACTTTTTAGACATTGCCAATAATGTTATCTAATAATATTATTTAGATAATATGAATTATTGCTTCGATAATAGAAAATACTGTGTAGTGACAATTATTAAAATAACAGTAATATAAATTATCAACACAGCAATTATTGAATCAATAAAATAAAATATTGAACAGTAATTACTGTAATAATTATTGAGTAATGCCTTCTTACGTAAAAATCAATAATTGGTGCAATACCGTGTGCTACTGTGCAACAACGCATATTACTGTGTTTTAACCACCGGGTATTCCAACAGTATTAACGGTAACAACTACGCCGTTATTTACAAACAACTATACTTGTCGTTTTCTTTATCCAATCGCTTTCCGTTATGGGGCCCACACAAGGCTGCGCCGTCGTACGAATATTCCCCGACAGTAAGAATATTCCACGACCAAACGAATATTCCCTGACAACAATGAATATTTTATAACCATTTGTTTATTTAAAATATTTGCGTATTTTACCCATAACTAACCACATTAATCAAATCAACCCCTTACTATTTCAAAATAATAATTAGAGAAATTAAATCTTTATTTATAAAAAGTTGGGGTCTTACACTTATGTACATTTGTTAAAACATAAAAATGAGGCATTTAATGTGTTTAAGAACTATAAAGCAGAAGTTGAGAATCAATTAGGAAAGACAATAAAAATACTTAGAAATGATAGAGGAGGTGAATACTTTCCCAATGAATTTAATGCATTTTGTGAAGAAAATGGCATAATTCATGAATGTACTGCTCCACGAACACCAGAACAAAATGGATTAGCCGAAAGACGTAATAAAACTTATTTAGAAATGGTTAATGCTATTTTATTGCATGCTGAATTACCTTTTAATTTGTGGGGTGAAGCTTTACCTGCTGCTTTTTCATATACTGAATAGGATTCCTATGAAAAGGAATCATATGTCTCCATATGAGTTATGGAAGGGACAAAAACCCAACATAGGATATTTTAATGTGTGGGGGTGTCTTGCATATTGCAAAACCAATGATCCAAAAAGGACCAAGTTGGGGCCTCGAGGGGTCAAATGTGCTTTTGTAGGCTATGCATCGCATAGTAAAGCCTATCAGCTCTTAAATTTAGAGTCAAATGTCATTATTGAATCCAGAGATGTTGAATTCTTTAAACACTTATTAACTAAAGGTAATAGGTTTCAAAACCCACTTAGTGGTGAAGCACTAGGAGAACCATCTCAAGAGATTGCTGAGCAACCTAGTTCATAAATGATTGGTCAGCAATCAAATCAACAAAGGAAAAGAAAAAGGGTATGAAAAACAAAATCTTTGGGACCAAATGAGATCGACTCTCAACTTATTTCTTTTTACCTTGTAAAAGGTAATAAAGATGAAGTTGTGAGTACGATCCCTATAGTTCTTCAAGCGGAAGATGACCCAAAAATGTTTAAAGAGGCTATAGCTTCTAGAGACAGAGTTTTTTTTGGAATGATGCTATTAGAGATGAAATGGATTCTATAATGTCAAACCACACTTGGGAGCTTGTTAATTTTCCTTCTTGTTCTAAATCTATTGGCTGTAAGTGGGTGTTTCGTAGAAAGTATCATATCGATGGTACTTTGCACACCTACAAGGCTAGGTTAGTGGCCAAAGGCTTTCGACAAAAATAAGGTATTGACTATTTTGACACATATGCACCAGTAGCAAGAATAACTTCAGTCCGAATAATGTTTGCATTAGCTTCAATTTATAACTTATATGTTCATCAAATGGATGTCAAAACGACATTTCTCAATGGAGATCTAGATGAGGATGTCTATATGGAACAACCAGAAGGGTTTGTCCTACTAGGAAATGAACATAAAGTTTGTAAATTAGTCAAGTCTTTATATGGTTTAAAATAAGCACCTAAACAATGGCATGAGAAATTTGATAAAATAGTTTTATCATATGGTTTTAAACATAATGTAGTTGATAAATGTGTTTATATCAGAACTTGTGATAATTATGTGGTGTTAATTTGTTTGTATGTTAATGACATGTTGATTGTAAGCAATCACATGGAAAGATCTAGTTACAGAAATGAAGAAGTTTCTATCTTCTACATTTAAGATGAAGGATCTTGAACAAGTGGACACAATCCTTGGTATCAAGGTAAAAAAAAATAGTGGGTGATATGTATTGAGTCAATCTCATTACATTGAGAAAGTGCTGGAAAAATTCAGTCATTTAAAATTTAAAGAAGTAAGTACTCTTTTTGATCTAAGTATCAAGTTAATCAAGAATGATGGAAGAGCAGTAGCTCAGTTACAGTACGCTAGTGCTATTGGAAGTTTTATGTATGCAACGCAATGCACAAGACCGGATATAACATTTGCGGTTAGTAAACTCAGTAGATTTACTAGTAACCCAAGTGTTGGGCTTTGGAAGGCCATTAGGAGAGTTCTTGGATACCTTAAGAGGACTAAAGATTTAGGCCTATAATACTCAAAGTTTCTTGCTATATTAGAAGGATATACCGACGCTAGTTGGATATCAAGTTTGGGAGAAAATATATTCACTACAGGTTGGGTGTTTACCTTAAGAGGAGGTGCAATTTCTTAGAAATTCAAGAAACAAACTTGTATAACACACTCAACTATGGAGTCAGAATTTGTTATTTTAGTAGAAACTGGAAAAGAAGCTGAGTGGCTGAGGGATTTTCTTATAGAAATTCCATTAACTTCTAAGAATATAAGTTCAGTCTCAATTCTTTGTGATTGTCAAGCCACTTTGGCTCGAGCATATAGTGAGATATACAATGGAAATTCAAGATATATTAGTCTTCGACATTATTATGTGAGGAAATTAATCAAGGATGGGATTATTTTGCTCACATATGTAAGATCTAGTGGGAATTTGGCCGATCCATTCACCAAACCTCTGTCGAGAGATATGGTGATAAAAACCTCAAATTTAATGGGGCTAAAACTTCTAAATTAATTCACCAATAACGACAACCCTACCTAACACTACGAAATGAGTAGTTTTGGGTTCAAAGGGCAACAACAAGTTATTGAAAAGTGAAAGCTTAGTACATTATGGCTATGTAAGATAAAGTATTGGTTGCCATAGTTGGAGGGTAGAGATTTAATCTCTTAATGAAGTTCAGTTAGTAGAACAAGTGTCTCAAATATGGTACAGACACTGAAAGAACCTCACTTATATGAACTTAGAAGTGGTGCCGCTTCGATTGAGATTTGGAGTTTATCTCATAAAAGTTTATCATGAATGTTCGATTAGCTCATGGCCTTACGAGAGTTGAGCGTGTGATTGTGTGGAATATGAGAATTCTTTGTGTTTATGTGTGTGATTTAATCGATATTGTCACAAGGAATAACAAGTTCAAATTTTTCTTGCTACTTGGGATTTCGACTTTGTTTTGTGGCATGTACACTAAGGTAATATTCAAATCGAAGGATATATTACTGTATTCATAAACATAATTTGATTTTTTGGAGAAATTTTCATATTTGAATAAGTGGTTGAATAAGTGGGGGATTGTAATTAATTATTTAAATAAGAAAATGATATTTCCTATTTAAAAAGATAGTTATTAAAAGGTAATTATTAAAAGGAAGTTATTGGTAGTTATATACCTAACATTGTGTTCATTCCTATATATATATATATATATATATATATATATATATATATATATATATATGTTTAGATTTCTATTATAAAAAAATATAAATAAATTTTAGGAAAGCGATTTTACGCGTTTCAAGCAATTTTTCTAATTCAAATTTATTTGTGCTCTTGTTTCATTTTATTTTATTATTATTATTATTATTATTATTATTATTATTATTATTATTATTATTATTATTATTATTATTATTATTATTATTCTTAGTTCTTTTATCTCCTTATTTCAACATTTTTTCTAACACTCATAGTGACTAATTTTTTAGTACTCTGATACCATAAAACAACTCAACAAATTATGAAAAATTGATGAGGCTTCTAGCCTTTGTATTTAATATTTATACTATGACTTTGTTACAAGAGATAAAATTACATGGAATAAGTAATTTAGCATATACATAACAAAAGAAGACTGTTACATAGGAGATAAAAATATATCAACAGCTCAACTTGAATTTGAATTTCCATCGTTATCAGCTTAACAAATAGTATTTCATATTTGAGGAAAAAGTAAGTTTGAATTAGGATACTCAAGAAAACATTTGTTTCTTCATTGAACACCTCTAACAACTCTATATCCTTTGTAGCTTTATTTGCACTCATAAGATAGCAAAGATTGATACTTTGGATCCCTTTATTTGATACATATGGAACACCTCCCTAAATTGCATAGGAGACTCGAGCATTGTATATGTGGAGTTTCAGCGAGTTGACACATCCAAATTGTAAACATTGAAATCGTAAATTAATATTAAAACCATCCTTACAAATGCCCGACCTATTTTAGATTGAAAACCAATTTCACAACAACTTTTCTAATTGAAAATGAAGCAATTTGTTCTTGGAAATATTTTTTAGTAACCTAAAGGAAATTATATATATATTTATATGAACTTATCTTGTAGAAAATAATTTGTCAAGGCTAGTACTTAGTACTATGTCCCTAAGACAATTATGCCCTTCATATGGTGCTCAGAGTTGATAGCACTTGTCTCCCAAGATACAATGACTCTGTATACCTTAGCAGCACTACAAAAGGTATACTCAACGAACCAAATATAAATGCTCTAACTCTCTCTCTTTTTAACTATGAAACTGATGAAAAACTAAAGACTTAAATTAGTAATTGCATGTGAATTAAATGAATGAAAAGGCTGGCCCCTCCTATCTATTTATAGGAGGGGTTGATGCCCCTTCGGATGGGCACTTAGCCCTTGAAAAGGCATGGGATGCCACTGAAAAGGCATATATGGTATCCTTTGGTCAAAACGACGTAGTTTTGATCATATAAAGAATAGGCGCAACTATTCGGACCCATAAAACGACGTAGTTTTAGCATTAGTAGAACCAAAACTACGTAGTTTTAGGCTTAGTAGAAAAGGCGCGATAAAACGACGTAGTTTTGGGCCGCCCGTTCAGACTTCTACCCTTTCAGCCGATACCGCTTCTCAAAACGACACAGTTTTGATAATATAATAAATACCACTCTTCAAAACGACATAGTTTTGATAATTCTCAAAACGACACAGTTTTGATAAAAGAATTAAATAAATAAAATTTAATTAAAAATTTAAATAAATTTTATCTAAAAAATTATACAAGACCCAGACCCCCGACCCCCGTGCCAGGCCAGGCCAGGCTGGCCTATCGGTCGGCTACAGCGGCGGCGCCCGCGTGTGGGTTTGAACCTAGCCTTGGCTAGGTCCTCTCCCTTCCACAAAAGTGGGGTGCCCCTTGGGGCCTAAACCCAAGAGCACTTTCCTTATATATAAACATATTAAACATTTAATTCCTAACCTATATGGGACTTGGTTTTTCTCATATGTATTTATTATCTTTTATCATTTTCAAGTGTGATCTTAATTTGGGAGTTAATATCTCATTCATTACTCCATATATTTGAGCTTCCAAATACTTAATTTAATCTACTCATGGAGTAGAGCACATTAATATATGGAATCATTAAAAATAATTAATGACACCTACATTAATTTAGGCTCAAATTCCAACAATCCCCCACATAAATGATATTGACTGCCTGCCTTATGCAAACGTTATGCAGACTCTGAGAGAGAGACATAATTAGAAATTATCTGTATTGAGAGAGGTAACTTTTGGCTTTGAACCTTCCTTTGTGAAAAAACTATCGGTTTTACTGGTTGTCCAGTGAACGTGATGTCTTGAACTGTCTAATCACTTGTATAAATCAAGACAATAGTAATTCACACAGAATCTTTCTAGATATTATTTGGTTTTCATGATTTTATTCATTTTGGCCCCGAAAAATCTCGGATTTATGAGTGTTTTAGAAAAGTATAGCCTTATCCTTCTCATAGAATTGGCACAGTTCACACTCACATAGGTGATTCTTAATAAGAGTACCCTACCATACTCCACATGTTTATCAAGATTTAAGAATCATTAAAAGCATAGCTTATCCTGTAAGAGCTACAGGTATCACTATCTCGTATCATAACAATGAGCAGAAGAAATTAATTTCTTCATAGTGATTTGGTTGAATCATTCACAATTTAGTTGTCCCTTTGAACCTAGATCTTGGGATCTCCAGTCAACTAGGTTGGGTTTCCATCATGACGATCCTTGTTTATAGGCTTTAAACCCATTCCCCTCGAAGTTATTTTTACTTGCTCTCTAGTCAAACCTTTAGTCAATGGATCTGCTATATTTTTTTCCAACTTTATGTACTCAATAGACATAATGTCATTAGAGAGCAATTGTTTTATGGTATTATATCTACGACGAATATGTTTAGACTTACCATTATACATGTGACTCTGTGCCCTTCCAATTGCTTATTGACTACCACAATGGATACAAATAGGCGGCACAGGTTTAGGCCACATAGGAATATCTTCTAAAAAATTACGAAGTCATTCAACTTCTTCTCCAGCCTTATTCAATGCGATAAACTCAGATTCCATCATTGATCGAGCAATGCATGTTTATTTAGAAGATTTCCATGATACTGCTCCTCCACCTAGTGTAAACATAAAACCACTAGTGAATTTAGAGTCTTTTGTATCCGATATCCAATTTGCATCACAGTATCCTTCAAGTGCTGCTGGATATCTTGAGTAGTGCAATCTAAAATTTTAAGTGTATTTTAAATACCTTAAAACTTTTATAATCGCTTTCCAGTGATCTTGCCCTGGATTGCTTGTAAATCTACTCAATTTATTGACAGCTTGTGCTATGTCAGCTTGTGCTTGTAAATCTACTCAATTATTTGTGCATATTCAGGATATGATATGCTCTCTCCTTTATTTTTAGATAAGTATAGATTTATATCTACCTGTGTTCCCACATGATTGCAATCATATTGATTAAATTTCCTGAGTATTTTCTCAATATAGTGTGATTGTGATAACACTAATCCATCCGATGTTTTGGAAATTTTAATTCCTAATATTACATCGGCAACACCCATGTCTTTCATGTTAAACATATTATTTAACATTCTTTTAGTAGTTTTAATGATATCATTATTACTACCCATAATGAGCATCTCATCTACATAAAGACAAATAATAACATACTCATTCTTAGTGTCCTGGCCATACACACATTTGTCACACTCATTTATTTTGAAACCATTTGATAACATTACATTATCAAATTTTTCATGTCATTGTTTAGGTGCTTGTTTTAATCCATAAAGAGACTTTACAAGCCGATAAACTTTCTTTTCTTGTCCTGGAACAATAAATCCTTCTGGTTGTTCTATGTAGATTTCTTCTTCTAAATCTCCATTCAAGAAAGCTGTTTTTACATCTATTTGATGTATTTCTAAATTATATATAGCTGCAATGGCTATTAACATGCATCCTAATTGAGGATATTCTTGACACAGGAGAATAAGTATCAAAATAATCTAAATCCTCCTTTTGCTTGTATCCTTTGATTACAAGTCTTGCTTTATATTTGTCTATAGATCCATCTACTTTCATTTTCTTCTTGAATATCCACTTATATCCAAGAGGTTTAGAGCCTGGTGGAGATCTACTAATTCCCACGTATGATTATGCAAAATGGATTCTACTTCACTATTCATAGCCTCTTTCCAATATGGAGCTTCAGGACTCGATATTGCTTTTTTATATGTTTGAGGCTCATTTTCTAACAAATAGGTTAGAAAATTCGGACCATAAGATTTTGATGTTCTAGCACGTTTACTACGTCTAGGTTCATCAATATCTTCTAAACCATGATTACTGTCATTAACAGCATCATAAGTTCTTTTATTTGAACTTGTTTCTTGTTCGTTAGAACTTGGCTCTTGTTCCTTTTTATTAGGAAATACCGTTTCAAAGAATTCAGCATCTTTTGACTCAATAATCATATTTTCATGTATTTCCTCTATTTTTGATTTATTAACCAAAAATCTATAAGCACTGCTATTATTAGCATAACCTATGAATATACAATCTATTATTTTTGGTCCTATTTTCACCTTTTTAGGTGGAGGAACCATTACTTTTGCTAAACAACCCCACACTTTTAAGTGTTTATAAGACGACTTACGTCCTTTCCATAATTCATAGGGTGTAACATTAGACTTCTTTTGAGGTATTCGGTTGAGAATATAATTTGCTGAAAGAATTGCTTCCCCCCACAAATTTTAAGGTAGCCCAGAACTTAATAATAATGCATTCATCATTTCTTTTTAAAGTTCTATTCTTTATTTCTGTAACACCATTTTTTTGTGGTGAATAAGGTGTAGTTGTTTGGTGTATTATACCATGTTGTGAACAAATTTCAACAAATAAAAATTCATATTCCCCATCTCTATCACTTCTAACTATCTTGATCTTTTTATTAAGTTGATTCTCAACCTCATTTTTGTAATGTTTAAACATTTCCAAAGTCTCATCTTTACTTCTCAATAAGTAAACATAACAATATCTTGTATAATCATCTATAAAAGTGATAAAGTATTTCTTACCTCCTTTTCTCTGTATATACTTTAAATAAAAAATATCAGTATGTATTAATTCAAGAGGTTCTATACTTCTTTCAATTGATTTAAAAGAAGATTTTCTAAGTTTTGCCTCAACGCAAATTTCATATTTATGATTAGAGTTAATCTCACATTTTGGCAAACATTCCATATTAATTAATCTACGTATAGTATTATAATTAACATGTCCTAACACTACAAGAAAAAGGCATAACAGCGACCAATACTATTAGCGACCGCACTCCTGGTTGCTGATATTAGTAATAGCGACCGACATTTGCGACCGTTATTTAAGCCAATCGCTATTTAATATCAGCGACCGCATGCGGCCGCTGAGCGGTCGCTAGTACAAATTTGCCTCCAAAAATTTGGCTGGAAATGTTGGCGCGAAGGTTTTGTGCGACCACTTACTATTAGCGACCGCATGCGGTCGCTGATAAGTCCATGTCATTAAAACTTAATAACCGCAGGTGGTCGCTGATCAAACTTAATGTTAACAGTTTCAGTCATTCGCTCGACACAGCAGACTGAAGGAAAAAAAAGGGCATAATAGAGAGAAGAGGGAGAAGGGGGAGAAGAAGGACACTGCCATCGCCGCCGCTGCCCTCGTCGTCGCCACCGGTAATATCATACTATTGAAGATATCATTTAATTTGAGTAATTGAAGGATTCTTCTACAACATTTATATTGTGTTTGTGGTTTGTTTAATTGAAGGGTAGCATAAATTTACCCTATTATCTGTTTATGCAATATTGATCCATTTATCGGGTGTTTCATCTGTAAAATGTTGCTACTACATTTAGAAGCACAATAATAGGTCATGTATTTGCTGCTACTAAATTGATATGGACAGTAACATGTGCAAGATCTATCGTATACCCTGTTAGGAAAACTTGAATAGGAATGGCAGTGACTGATCCAAACAACAGTTTGAGCTCCTTCAATATTTCTAATGTCCTGCAAAGTGAAAAGAAAGTATGAAATACATATTTAGTGCATTACAATGTTGTGTCTGATTTTGTTCAAGTATGCCATCCAAACAGATCATATGTATGACCAGACTAGTATTGATAGAAATTTAGGATATGAACCATTATATTAAAATTTTAAACATACAAGTGTCAGTAGATAATAATGCACTCCATGAAAAACAACATCAAGCACATCTGTCCGCATATTTGTTTCCCTTTTGTTTTCGCTTTCACCTTCTTCTATATTCCTTTTTTTAAATCGTAAGCTTGTGTAAGATCATATATACACCTTAATTAGTTGTAGCAAAAAGATAAAAGAGATAGTTGCAAACAATCAAACCTCAATGGGCAACACTGAACAAACAGTAATAGAAGTCATGATAAGAAAAATTTACGGTTTTGAAGAATATATTATTAAACTACAATAGTAAACTTAAAAAATATAAAATATATTATTAAAATACAATACACTACAATATAGTAAAATATTATATTAAAATAAAATATAATAAATTAAAATATAATATCATATAAATATAATAAATTATAATATTAAACTTAAAAATAATATAAAATATATTATTAAAATACAATACAATACAATATAGTAAAATATTATATTAAAATAAAATATAATAAATTAAAATATAATATCATATAAATATAATAAATTATAATATTAAACTAAAACATAATATCATATTAAATATATTAAAATATAATATTAAAATATAATATAATAAACTAAGTAGCATTTGCTTAGTTCCACTACTAAATATAATTAAAATAATAAAATATAATAAATGATATAATAAATAAACTAAGCAGCATTTAAGATGCTTTCCATTGCTAAAATAAACTAACTTCAATTTCGTTAGATACTCACTGCTAAAATAAACTAAATAACACGTGCTTAGTTTCTCACCGAACCCATAAAGATATTAATGAACAAAAGCAATATCATACTCTTAAGTTAAAGAACTAAGAGATAAGTGCTCTAATCAGAAGTAAGTTAATTATTTAGCTCATATGTAAAGTAAAGATAGAAGCTTGCAAATATGAAAGCGCGAGTTTTTGGAACTCTAAATTTGTAGTATACTCCTGAACTTTTAACTGCTTTAATTTGCATTCAATCGTGTTATTGTTTTGGTCTTATTATATTGGAAATTTGTATATTTCTCTTAGTTTGTGTCTAGGGTGCCTAGAAATGACCATATATACATGCCGTCGTGCATGTGGATAATCCATATTATAGGGGAGACTCTGGCGAAATTTTTTTTTGGTCGGATAGTTGCGAACATTTATAATATTAACGAGCTATTTATGTGCTTACTAGTATGCTCAAGTCATATGCTTACAAATATGCTTAAATGTTAATCATATGCTTACAAGTATGTTCAAGTCATATGATTAATAAGCTCATGTTGTCTGTAGTAGGTACCGTTGTATCATGAACCTCTATTCAGACCGTAGTTGGATGACACGACAAAAATCAAGTGCCCAAATAGGTGCTACAACTGAATTTAGAGCTAGTTGCCAAGTATTTTTGGAGTATGAATATAGTCACTCGGAATGTATGAATGGTCACCAGGTGGGACCGTAGTTGGATGGATTTGCGCGCGTGTGGGTTCAAACCTAGCCTTGGTTAGGTCATCTCCCTTCCACAAAAGTGGGGTGCCCCTTGGGGCCCAAACCCAAGAGCGCTTTCCATGTATATAAACATATTAAACATTTAATTCCTAACCTATGTGAGACTTGGTTTTTCCCACATGTATGTATTATCTTTTATAATTTTCAAGTGTGATTTTTGGGAGTTAATATCTCATTCATTACTCCATGGATTTGAACTTCCAAATACTTAATTTAATCTACTCATGGAGTTGAACACATTAATATATTGAATCATTAAAAATAATTAATGACACCCACATTAATTTAGGCTCAAATTCCAACAATATTTACGAGAAAGGCCCATGAATGATAGCTATGTATGTTGTTAATGATATATATATATATATATATATATATATATATATATATATATATATATATATAGGGGGCAGATCTGGTCCGGACGTCCGGACGGAGCTACCGTCCGGACTTTTTTTTTTTTTTTTTTTGCTTTTTTTTTTAAAACAACTAAAAAAAATAAAATAAAAAATTATGGAATTGAAATTTTTTCATAATAAAGTGTTTTGGGCGTGATTTGAGTACGTATAACAAAATATGGTAGTACAGTCTGTACAGACTGTACCACCACTTTTTGGTATAGGTATTCAAAACACGCCCAAAACACTTTATTATGGAAAAATTTCAGTTCCATAAAATATTAAATTTTTTTTTAGTTGTTTTTAAAAAAAAAAAGCAAAAAAAAAAAAAAAAAAAAAAGGTCCGTCTTTTACTAAAATCCGGGATCCCTATAGGATCCTGGTTGTATATATATATATATATATATATATATATATATATATAAACACAATTACTTATCAACAAATAAAATAAATACACATTTTGTCACAGTCTTCATTATTATTCGAACGGAATGACGTTGAAGTTGCCAATCCAAATAAAAATGATGCGATGAACAAATTTTTACCAGCACTAAAAGCTGAACGTTTGCGCATGGAATGGTAATTCATGGTTGAAAACATCATTTCCCTTATTTTATCCGTTGAGTTCATAATTTGGATTAATTTAAACCCTTTCTTTTTGGATTGAAAATTACGGATAGATTTGCAAAATTACGGATAGATTTAATCATGAGTTTGGCATTAAAAGCTAGATTTTTATTCGAGTACCAAATTAAATTGACCTTATATGTCTAGCCACTCAAATAGAAAATTTTCAACCCAATTTAATTGGAAAGCATAGAGTTAATTTATAAATTCTACAAATTCCTGATCCTAATTTATTACATTATAATTGAAAAAATCTACCTTAAAAAGGTAAAATTTTAGAGTTTTATATACGACCAATCATCAATGATTGTTAGTAATATTCACATTCTTCAAACAATTCTTATTTTATTGTCTCATATCTATGAATTTTGCAATCCCTCGGTAAGACTGCATCTTCTTTAATCACAAGGCTTGAAACATGTAATCTTTGAAGAAAAAGAGTACTATAGTTTAGGAATAATTCAAGTGGTCCATAACTTAATCCTACAAAATTAAATCCCTGAGATCATTGAATACTTTTCCTAGATTCAAGAACACGATTATCCAGCCAGGGCATCCTCATTATGTTCTCAAACTAAACATGCATCTTTTTTTGACTAGTTTCATCAAATTCAGATAAGTAAGTAGTACTTCCTCTGTCCCTAATTTGCACATTTAATAAGGTAAGTAAGCATCTTTTTTTGACGTTTTAAGTGACTTTTTTTGTCTTCATTCAATTAGGTAATGCGAACCCTAATTTGCACATTTAATAAGGTCGTGGAACCTTAATTGTACATTTAATTCAATTAGATCATGTGAACCTTAATTTGTACTTGGACTCGCATAAACAAACTCAGAAATGAAAATATCACAAGGGCACAAATACAAAGATAGGCATGTATTTCACTCTATCACTATTAGTAATAAGATTTGATTTTGCAGAACCAACTTTTTGGTTAATGCATGCCAAATTGCCAACAAAATATTCATCCCATATATGTATGTATATGGATTGGTGAGAGAGAGAGAGAGGCATGTTGGTAGTTTAAGGTGGAAAAAGAAGGGTGATATGGGAAAAGAGCAAAATATATATGTATATAGGCACATGAGAATCCAGAGGAAAGCTTTCCAGAGTTTCATATGGAATTTGATACTACATATATGTATATAGGCTAGGGAGAGGTTATATATGGGAGACAACGCCGGGGAAGTGCTCGTGTCGCCTCGAAACGGAGCATGCATGTAAAATGGCTATTCATTTAGTAAAAAAAAAAATGGCTTTTCTATTTCCATCTGGAACCCACTATGTGTTTTTTTCTTTTATATATGTGTTAACGCCAAGATCTTCTCTCGCGTCTCAATCACGTAAGACGCTCTGATCCTGCACAGTTCAACAGGTCAACACCAAAAGCTTGACGGCCTGACCGTCGGGGGATAGCTCAGGCGTGAGAGTCAGTACAGGCGATCACAAGGTTAACAATGGAGAAAAAATATTGACTAGTGTCTGAGCCAGAAAGAAAGAAAAGAATGATAATATGATTGTGTGTGTTGTGTTTTGTTACCTCCATTTTTCCTTGTGTGATCCTTCCCCTATACGTCATCGAAACCCGGTTTACCGTGCCACCCACTATCTCTTGACACCTCCCCTCACCCCCGGTCATCTCAGCCGAAAGTATGTAGTTTACTTCCCTACCTGCTATCACTGTTTCCTCCCGCCGGTAATCGGAGTCTCATCCTCATTAATGCCATGCAGAAAGGTGGCAGACATAACAGTCAACTACTACCTTTTGTGATGATTACCGGTCAAAGATAGGATAAGAGATAGTCTACATAATGGACCAATCCAATGACTAAGCCCAATAACATAGTCAAGTAGCGGGGCCCAAACCATTTGACCCAATACGATAAAAGTAACATAGTCCAAAGGACGAGCCCATTCGGCCTGACCCAATATGAAAAGTATTATGGCCCAACATTGCCCCCCAGTCTTTTATTAAACAGGATGTTTAGTGGAAGACTGCAAATAATGTAAGCTCATAGTGAAAGGGATTTGTAATAAACCAAAGAGAATCTCACCGAGGCCCAACTGATAAGCAACAGTCATTAAATCAAATAGATCCGGAAGCCCAAATGGCACGTGCCGATCAGCCTTAAGGACGAAAAATGATGGACGCCAACTCACCCTTGATAACCCATTAAAACCAAAATCAGACGTTTCCCCTTCCTCTCTCACATCATTACCTTCAGTTAATGGGCCGCCCTTGGTTCTCGTAAAAATTTGAAAAGACCGCCTACTATAAAAGCTGTTATCCATTCACCTTGGATGGTTCCTTGCTATTTCGAATCTACAAGAGTTTATTGCCTTCTCTTTCTCAAGTTTCTTCATTTTCTCTACAAATTCTCAACAATGGCATCTCAGAGCTCTGATAAGAGTTCTCCACTTCGTGTAACCCCCATTACCGCCGTTACTCCCCACTTAAGCCCTAGCAAAGAGGCATTGAGCTCAAATCCCCAAATTGATACTCTGAGTAAGGAAGCTCCGTTTCCTGAACCACTTCCCAACCCCTCCGAATTTTTTAAGAATGAGGAAGATTTTCCTCACGCTAACACCCCCTCCACTGTTACTGAGGTCGAGCTCCGTAATATTCGTACTCACTATCAAATATTGGATACCCACATGATGAGGATCGCAGCCTCCCATGAAAGAATGTATCAGCGCCCCAACGGTTGGACCGCTGTCCTGATAATGTTTTTGGAGAAGGGAGTAAGGTTTCCCCTTCATGCCTTCTTGATCACCCTCTTAGGGTTCGTTGGAGTTGGGTTCGCCCAATTGGTGCCGAATTCATATATCCATATACTGGCTTACATAGCCTTCTGCTACGAGATAGGAGTTCCTCCCACTGTTGATTCTTTCTTTACCCTCTTCTCAGTTGGGAAGTCTCGGGAAAAAGGCTTCAATGTGCTGAGTAAAATAGCTCCTAAGCCCAATGCCAGAATCGAGAAGCGGTCTCTAATGGACACTCCTTCGAGTAACCGAGGATGGCACAATAAATGGTTCTTCGTTAACGGGCCCGAAATCTCCTCCATCCCGGACTGGACTACTTCCGATTGCGTCTCTGCAGACTTCAGAGATATATCCGAGGAGCGTATAAGAGAAATGACGCGTATTATAGAAAAGATACCTCTAAAGGAATGGAGCTTCTGACTCCTAAGCAAGCAAGCGTAGTTGTATGACCACAAATGTGAGTTGACGTATATCAACGTACAGTTTATTAATTTATACTAGTAGTGTCTAAATTGATTCTTTGTCTATACAGTGTCTCTTATCAAACCGACTTCTATCGATTGAAAGGATCTGGATAGGTACCTCTCCGGTAAACCTTCGTCGCCTTCCGCCGAAGTCCCACCCGAGGAACCTTCGGCCTCTGAGGGTCAAAACATCGAGAATCAATCGGCACACTTCGTCGCTGAAGAGAAACCTAACCAACCTCGAAGAAAGAAAAGGGCCATTCAAAAAGTCCGGACAAACCCTCAAGAATCTCAATCCGCTTCTGCAGCAAGTTTGATTGATATGCCAGTGAAGGAGCGGATGCAAGCCCTCCGTATCAAGAAAAGGAGGACGAAGGTAACCCTTTTATCTGCCGACGAACTCTGGATTCCCACTGCTGAAGTTGATCCTCCGATTATCATTCCTGTGGAGATCCACGTTTCTGAAGACGAGTTCGAAAACCCAATCGAGTCTCCACTTTTGTCCCGTAAAAGGAAACAACCTTCCGACGATCAACCACCACCGCCTCCCGAACCATCCATGCCCTCTTCGACACGATCTTCCCCCTCAGCCTTCAGGCGAGAAGCCGCATCTTCTCCCACCGTGTTGCCGGAGTTTAATGCAAACTTTCCCTTTCAGCTGTTCGATTCCTTCGTTCGGGAGACCGATGACCATCGGTTCGGAAACAGCTCGATTAGGGATTTAATCGAGGAATGCATGAGTTACTAGGCTAAGGTGAGTTAGTTGTTCAATTTGAATATTTGAAAATCATGTGCCTCTTCTAATAACTCACCGACTGTCTTTGAATGTCTGTAGGCAAATGCTGTCTTCGGGAGGCTTCTTCCCAGATATAAAGAAACCGAAGCCGAAGAAGACGCAGCCAGACGAGAGAACGCCATTCTGACGTCGGCGCTGAGCAAAGAGAGAAGGGACCATGGTACCGCTCTCTTCAATAACGAATGCCTCCAAAAGGATGTGAATAGGTTAAAAGAAAAACTAGAGACAGCCGAAGCCACACACCGAATCACCATTAGTACGAATGCAGATCTTTTTCGTAGAAATGAAGTTCTTGTGGGGAAGAACGGAATAATGGTGAAAACCAACAAGAGCCTGGCGATGCAAGTGAATGAATTCGAAGCTAGGGACTTGAGACATCTGAAGGAACGAGCAAAGCTCGAAGAGGAGCTTCGAGAACTTCGTGCTTTGAGAGATTTGGGTCCCCCTCTGACCGAAGATCTTTGGAGAGAAGTTCAACAAGACTACCGAAAATCAGCTGAGTTGAATGAGGAAATTGTCCAAATGTTCTCAGATGGGTACGACGAGTGTCGAAGCAAAGACAAGGCAAGACTTGTCACAGCCAAGGTTGATCCGACCATTCTGGACTCTTCGAAAGACGAAGCTGAATCCTGAAGATGATTTTCATTCCCCCTAGCTGTAGGATTTTTGTAAAAGCTCTTATTGTTTTGTAAACAATATTATGTAAATGAAATATCGACTTTCTTCCTTATGACTTTGGTGCATTTACTGTTTATCAATACTTCAATATCGATTCAATCTTGAAAAAAGTACAAGCTCTTTCGTGGACTTAACTTAAACTGTTAATTAATAATTAGGCAAGTCATATAACAGACAAGATGAAGTTAAAGAATGTGGCCTTTCAAACTCAACACTTAGAAAAATTTAGGTAATAAAGTAAAGGAATACTTATTCGTTACCGAAGCGTGAGGTAGATCTACTTCATTAGGGATTTATTTACCGTGGATGGCTTGACGAAGTCTGAAGGATAACATTTGCCTACCACGAAGGGCCTGACAAGGTCTAAAGGTCGACAATTGCCTACCACGCAGGGCCTGATAACGTCTTAGGGATGACACTTGCCTACCACAAAGGGCCTGACAAGGTTTAAAGGTCGACAATTGCCTACCACGTAGGGCCTGACAACGTCTTAGGGATGACACTTTCCTACCACGAAGGGCCTGACAAGGTCTAAAGGTCGACAATTACCTACCACGCAGGGCCTGACAACATCTTAGGGATGACACTTGCCTACCACGAAGGGCCTAACAACGTCATAAGGCCACCTGCCGATGAGGCTACCATCAAATGGTCAACGAGTCCACCCGAACCTCCTTACACCTGATGATGTTAACAGCAACGTATACAAAACTTGTTTGAGAAAAAGGGAACTTTTATTGATGAAGACTGAAACATTTACAGACTTCCGGTGTACTGATATTGTATCTACTAAAAATATTTTCTAAGCCTGTCGGCATGCCAAGTATTTTTTATTACTGACCCGTCCAATGCCCTCAACCGATAAGTCCCCGGCTTCAGTACTTCTATGACTTCATACGGTCCTTCCCAATTCGACATCAGCTTTCCCAAATTCTGTGGTGTAGATGCTTCAACTTCTCTGAGAACGAAATCTCCTACTTCGAATCTGCGAAGCTTTACCCCTTTGTTATAATGCTTAGCTACTCTTCGCTGATAGGCTGCTAGTTTGATCAAGGCTGTTTCTCTGACTTCTTCCAATAAATCAAGATTGGCTTTCATCCCTTCATCATTGTATATCTCTTTGAGCTGACTAACTCGAAGACTTGGAGATCCAATTTCAATTGGGACTAAGGCATCAGTACCATAGGCCAGTCTGAAAGGTGAATCCCCTGTTGTGGTCTTCGGAGTGGTCCGATAAGCCCATAATACGCTGAGCAGCTCTTCTGGCCATCTTCCTTTAGCTTCGTCCAATCTGCGCTTGATTCCATTCAGCAGCATTCTGTTGGTCACTTCGACTTGTCCATTAGACTGAGGATGAGCTACCGAAGTCTTCCTGTGCTGGATCCCCAGTTCTTTCAAAAATGCTTCGAATTTTGATCCCACAAATTGACGTCCATTGTCCGAAATCACCACCTTAGGAATTTCGAACCGAAATACTACCGACTCCTTGATGAACTTTAAGCATTCCTGTTCCGTTATTAACCTAAGCGGTTTTGCTTCTACCCACTTGGTCATGTAGTCGATGGCAACTATAACAAAGCTGACCTGACCTTTTGCTTTCGGTAGTGGACCTAGTATATCAACCCCCCAGACAGCAAAAGGTATTAGAGATAAGATTGAGTATAGCTCTTCTGGTGGCTGATGTGGGATCGGACTGTTGAGCTGACATTTCTCGCACTTCTTGACGTATTCAGTCGCTTCCTTAAAGATGGTAGGCCAGTAGTACCCCTGGCGAAGTACTTTGTATGCTAATAATTTAGCGGTCATATGGTCGCCACAAATGCCTTCGTGTACTTCCCGGAGAGCGTATTCAGCTTCGGATGGAGTCAAACATTTCAGTAGTGGAGACGAGAATGCTCTTCGGAACAGATCTCCATCTATCAGAACGAAACTAGCACTCTTGTACTTGATTTTCTTGGCTAACATCTGATCCGAAGGTAAGACGCCATCTGCCAGATACTCCAGATATGGAGTTAACCAGCAGTTGGTTCGATCAGCACACATTACCAATTCATGATGAACACTAGGATGTTGAAGAATTTCCAAGTAAACCGACCCACCGAAGACGTTAACATCCGTAGTGGCTAATTTGGAGAGTGCATCGGCAATGGAATTGTCGTTGCGTTCGACCCCCTAAAATTCGTAGGACTGGAAATACTGAAGTCGTTCTTTCAATTCTGCCAAATACTTGATCATTCTATGACCTCGGGCTTCGTATTTCCCAGATACTTGTTTAACGACTAACTGAGAGTCGCTGAAGATAACTATTCTTTGCACTTCGAGACTCTTAGCTAGTCGCAGTCCCGCCAACACTGCCTCATACTCCGCCTCATTGTTCGTTGCTTTAAATTAAAATCTGATGGCCTGTTGCACCTTGAATCCCTCCGGACTAGTCAGAATAATCTCTGCTCCGCTGACGTCTGTGGTAGAGGACCCATCTGTATACAGTGTCCACGGACTCTGCTTCTGCTGAAGAACTGCGACTATGCTGTCAGACCCTTTAGCTTTTGCCACAACTTCATCAGCTTCAGAAAACGAACATTCGACCACAAAATCTGCCAAGGCCTGCCCCTTGATGACGGTTCGGGGATGATATTCAACGAAAAATTGAGATAACTCCATCGTCCATGCAGCTAATCTCCCCGATACCTCAGGTTTGCCCATAATCTTCTTCAATGGCTGATCTGTGTAGACTATTACCAATCTACCCTGGAAGTACTGCCTAAGCTTTCGACTAGCAGTTATTAAAGTAAAAGCAAACTTTTCAATATTTGGGTACCTTGTTTCGGCATCCCGAAGGACATGGCTTACATAATAAACCAGGTGTTGCTTACCCCCAACCTCTCGCACCAAAACTGCTCCTACTGCCAACGAACTAGCTGCTAAGTACAAATACAAAGGCTCAGCAGGAGCGGGCTTCACTAACAAAGGCGCCGAAGATAAGTAGGACTTGATGCTCTGAAAGGCGTCTTCGCATTTCGAAGTCCATTGGAACGTCTTGGCATTCTTCGGCCCTTTCAACGTATCAAAAAATGACAAACACCTTTCTACCGATTTGGACATAAACCTCCTCAAAGCTGCAATCCTCCCAGTCAGACGTTGAACATCTTTAAATGACTGAGGAGTCTTCATGTTCAGGATCGCTTGAATCTTTTCTGGATTTGCTTCAATTCCTTTTTGACTGACCAGATAACCCAGAAACTTGCCAGCCCCTAATCCGAAGGTGCACTTAACAGGATTCAGTCTCAATTTGTGATGACGGACTGTCTGAAAGCATTCTTCCAAGTTATCCAGATGTTTATGTACCAACATGCTCTTAACAATCATGTCATCCACGTACACCTCCATATTCTTGCCCAACTGATACCTAAAGACGTAGTTCATCATCCTCTGGTAAGTGGCTCCGGCGTTGATGAGACCGAAGGTCATTTTCTTATAGGCATATATCGAACGATGCGTAATGAACGCCGTCTTCGGTATATCCTTTTTACACATGGAGATCTGATGATAGCCAAAGAATGCATCCATGAATCTCAACAAGGCATACCCCGAAGTGGCGTCGATGAGCTGGTCAATGTGGGGTAACGGGTAGAAATCCTTTGGACAAGCTTTATTCAGATCTGTATAGTCAATGCAGATTCGCCATTTCCCATTCTGCTTCTAGACCAGCACCACATTTGTCATCCACTGCGGATAGTCGATCTCAAAGATGAAGTCAGCGGCTAGTAGCTTCGTAATTTCTTCATCAATGATTCGTTGGCGCTCGGGCGCAAAGATCCTCCTTTTTTGCCGAACTGGCTTCTTTGACGGGTCCACTTCCAACCGATGCTCAGCAATATCCCTGCTCACTCCCGGTATATCTTGAGGTTCCCATGCGAAGATGTCAACATAACATCGCAGGAGTTCAATGAGGTTCGTCCGGAGAGGTTCCGGCAGACCCGAACCTATTTTCACCGTCTTGTCAGCCTTGCCCGGGACGAGCTCTATCTCTTCTATTTTTTCAGCTGGCAAGACCAACGGCTCTGAGCTACTCTCCGTGAAGGGTTCGATCTCTATTGCCATGGTTTATTTTTGCTTCGATACCCCCACTCCCGAAGTGATCACGGCATTTATATAACATCTTCTGGCCAGATCCAGATCTCCTTTCACCTCCCCAACCCCATGAGCCGTAGGAAATTTGATTTTGAAGTGAGGGATTGAGGTTACAGCTTGTAAAGCAGTTAAAGTGGGCCTCCCCAAAATAGCATTATAAGCAGAATCTACATGTACGACATAAAATTTGCAAATAATTTCTACCTGCTGTGGGGCCGTCCCGAAGATAACCGGCAGTTCGATGGTTCCAGCCACTTTGACTGGATCGTTGCTGAAACCGTACAAAGGGGCCTCCTGCCCGATCTCCATCTTCTGCCCATCAAGATTAATCCTCTGATAAGAATGGGCATACAGTATATCTACAGAAGACCCATTGTCGATCATCATTCGTTTCATGTCCACCGAACCCACTTGTGCCGTCACCACCAATGATCCCTCATGCGGTTCGATGGTTTCCGAAGGCCTCATCTGTAAAGGAAATTACTGTACCTGGGAAGGGTCTGTCAGTCTTCGGGAGGGTACCCGCCACCGACATGACCGAATCCAGATAACTTCGGCGCTTCTTTCCAACAAGCTTACCAGAAGTACCCCCAGTGATGACATCTATCACTTGCTTTGCTGGCGGTCCAGGAGTGGGGAACACTTGCTGAACTGGTTGGGCTGCCTGAACAGGTCCTCTATCTTGCTGTTGATTCGTTCTGGCAGCCACATAATGAACTAAAGCCCCGTATTGTACCTTTCTCTCAATAAAATCTTTCAAACTAGCACAGTCGTTTGTATCGTGGCCCGAAGCTTGATGATAGTCACAATACTTACGAGAATTCCCTTTCCCGGGATTAATGTTATCTCGAGGTGGCTCGAAGATAGGTTGATTCTTAATCTGATCCAAGATAACAGCCATGTCAGTGTTGAGTGCAGTATATGTCCTATTTACCCTCTGAGAGGGAGCGGACAAACGTCCTCCACCCTGTCTCCAATTATTGTTGCATTTCTTCGATCCGCCATCATGACGACCTTTATTTCCTTCATTCCTGCTCTGGTCCCCTTCTGTTCTGTCCTGATCTATCTCCTTAAGCCGATCTGAAGAATGACGTTTGAGGCTATTCATGGCTTCCTCTACCACGATATAACTCTCTACTTTGTCGAAGGCTTCTGCGAGACTCTTCGGGTGATGAAACATCAATTTCTTCACCAACTTTTCCGATTTGACCAGATCTAACCCATTCTAAAATAGTCCCACAGCTTGTAGATCGTTCAGGTCTGTCACTTGGCCGACTGCTTCACGAAATTGCTTTACGTATTGGCCCAAAGACTCATTCAAATACTGTCGAACCTGAGCCAACGAGCCAGTTGGTTTCTCCCTCCTTTTGTTGCTCCCGAAGTGAGCGTGGAACTTATTGCACATGTCCGCCCAAGATGAAATCGAATCGGAAAGCAAAGTCCCCATCCACTGCTTGACATCCTTTCTGAGTGTCGTGACAAACGTATGACACTTAGCAGCATCGCTAAAGTCATAATAATACATCAGTCGGTCGAACGCCTGACTATGGTCATAGGGATCCCCCGATCCGTCATAGCTTTCAATGTGGGGCAACTTTTTGGTGGGGTCAGCTTTTTCTTTCAGAATCTCCGCGGAAAAAGGGGATGCCTTCTTTATCGAAGTATCTTTCGTTTTCTGCACCTCGGCAAGTTTCCTCCGAAGCTCCTTCACCTCTTTAACCAGATACTCCACGCCTTCTGGTTGGGATGATGCTTCTTTTTCCGGTGATTCCTCCCTCTTCTGAGTGGACCGGTCTCTTACAATAGAACCCCTAACTTTCGAGGGGCTTTTATAACGACGATGGTCCACAGAGCGGAATGCCCTCGGTGGAATTTCTGGTGTATGACTCCTAGATCTGTTTCGTCTTTGGACTCGGCTGCCGTGGTGGGAATGCGCAACAACGAGTGCCTTCTTTGTATTCTCAAGAGTATGATCTCTGGATCGACCTCTTCGTTCGCTTCGACCCTGCTCCTTAAAATCGACAGGGTGATGTGCCCTCTTCGATCTTTGAGGAGTTGGGCTTCTGGATCTTCTTCTTTCTCGAGGTTGACCCCGAGACTGATGCCCTGAATGAGCAGGTTCTTTCCCACTTCGATGCCCACATCTTTCAGATTGGACATAGCTGGACGCTTCATCCCTCAAATCCGCCATTCGGGACATCTGCTCAGCTATATCCTGTCGTTGCTTCACAAGTGCCTCCATGGCCCTATCTGCTTCGTCTGCCATCTTAGCCAACCGGGAGGCCTTTTCGTCTCGGTCATCCCGGTATCGAGTTCTAGGCGAGGTGCCTTCTACTCGTTTCCGGCCATGACCAGACCCTTTCTCTGCTGTGAAAATTAGCTTCCTCTTGGCTTTGCTCACAGCCCTCGGACGAGAATCTCCATGCGAACGTTTGGACGCTGTGCTGGCATGAACACTTAATGCACGTCCCAAACGATCCTTGACAGACACTCGCGGTATTGACTCACCGATGGATGCCCCTCCGGTGTAGGTGTTCTACCCTTCTCCATAAATACCGACGTAGAACGACCACAATGTGTGATTGAAAAATACTCAGGACACTAGAACTGCCCTCCTTCTAGCGCCAATGTTAACGCCAAGATCTTCTCCCGCGTCCCAATCACGTAAGACGCTCTGATCCTGCACAGTTCAACAGGTCAACACCAAAAGCTTAACGGCCTGACCGTCGGGGGATAGCTCCGGCGTGAGAGTCAGTACAGGCGATCACAAGGTTAACAATGGAGGAAAAATATTGACTAGTGTCTGAGCCAGAAAGAAAGAAAAGAATGATAATATGATTGTGTGTGTTGTGTTTTGTTACCTCCCTTTTTCCTTGTGTGATCCTTCCCCTATACGTCATTGAAACCCGATTTACCTTGCCACCCACTATCTCCTGACACCTCCCCTCACCCCCGGTCATCTCAGCCGAAAGTATGTAGCTTACTTCCCTACCTGCTATCACTGTTTCCTCCCGCCGGTAATCGGAGTCTCATCCTCATTAATGCCATGTAGAAAGGTGGCAGACATAACAGTCAACTACTACCTTTTGTGATGATTACCGATCAAAGATAGGATAAGAGATAGTCTACATAATGGACCAATCCAATGACTAAGCCCATAACATAGTCAAGTAGCGGGGCCCAAATCATTTGACCCAATACGATAAAAGTAACATAGTCCAAAGGACGAGCCCATTCGGCCTGACCCAATATGAAAAGTATTATGGCCCAACAATATGTATATAGGGTTAGGGTTGTTAGGGTTAGGTCTAAGGTTAGGGATGTAGGAAGAACAAACTTCTGTACAGTTCCGACTAAAAGCATTCATGTTGGCGACTTTAAAACTAGCGCAACATTAAACATGGAATTTGATGGTTTATTACTCTTTTCTTTTTAATTTTCGTTTTAGAAAGAAAAAAAAAATAATACTCTCCCCATTCTAGAATAATAGATTTTTTATAAAGAAAAATTTATTAAAATTTACCTGTAATTTATTAGTTTTTAAAAGAATAAATTATTTACTTTTATATATTACTCTTAGATTGATTCTCTCATATTTTTTTCCCAATAAATTCTTATTATTGCATTAGTAATCCTAACTCCCCATAAAAACGTAGTGAGTAATTTTACATAAATTATAATTTCAATACTCAATTATACTTGCTTCTTTTTTCACCTCTTTTCAAGTTCCAATCATGTTATTATTCTTCTTAATGTATGGATATCAAATTGTACTCTAGTTTTGGGTAAAACTTAAAAACATGCATAATTTTGCGGAAATATTTCGAAAATTGGACATTGTACAAATTAAAAATTTTGAGATGTCTACAATGAGATACAAAGTCCAAACATCACATCCAAATTAATCTGAAGACCTAAGTATATAATTTTGGTGTCCTACTCTTCTAATAATTAATTAGCTTGTTTTGAGTTGGATATAACGAAACGATATCACTTTCTCTTTTTAAATTCTATGAAATTGTTGTTCTCTCTAATACTTAACTTATAAGATTTTCATAATATTGTTTTCTTAATATTGTTTAAATTAATTTTCATAATATTGTTTAAAAAAACAGATGACATGCATTATTTTTGATTTAGAAAGAATTATGGGATGTGTAATATATTAAAATAAAGCTAACGACCAGCCCTTCAAGATAAATCACCTTCCACCATGACATATATTTCATAATATTGTTTTCATAATATTTCAGTAATTTTTCATTTTTTTTATTTTAAGTTATCCTATATTTGATATTGTTATTTTAATTCATAATTATATTGTTTTAATATATTTTAGTATTTAAAGATATATATATATATATATTGTGTAATATTTTTACTTATTATTTAAGAAAATCCAGTATTTTAATTTAATTTTTCTCCGTTTGTATTTTTAACATAATTATTTTTTATTCTGAATATTCTTAATTAGGAAAGTTGCTAAGAGACTGAATTTTTCTTCAAGTACAAACAATAAAAGATTTTTTTTGGGTACTCTTTAGAGGTTTGGTGCAGGATGCGCAATTTTTATCTAAATGAATACTATGCTTTGCTTTTTATGTTGTTACGGTCGTGCTCAGTCTACATTGTCTATTGCTGTGATGTCAGTTTTCTACGAATACTTGCAGCTCCGTGCACATTTGGATTGTTTGAATATTTTGGGTATTGCTTGATTTCTGAGGCCAAGAGAGCCAGAGGCTGTTCAAAGTTCCACACCTAGTAGCTAGTGTTTTTGGAGGAATTCTATATGTTTATTTGAAGCTGTTAAAGAGAGACGATTTATGTATATTTTTTCCTTTTTGATTGGAGTTGAGAGTTGGAGGGGGAGGGGGAGGGGGAGGGGGGAGGGGGGAGTGCTTGTTGTTTTCCCTCAGGTGTCCCATTGTAAACATGTATATATTTTGAGTTCAATCAGAACTTAACCATTCCCGAAAAGAATATATTAGCTTAGGGTTTTTGGATTTTCTAATTTTTGACAATTATATGAATTTTTGTTTGAGAGTTTTTATCTTCCTTATGGACACTAAGTTTTTCTCTTCTTGACCTTCACGTCTCATTTGTGTTTGAGTATTAATACAGTTTAACTACTATGTGGCTGCATCAATTGACATATATATACTCCATCCATCCGTCCATATTTAAATGACGTTTTAGAATTTTTTATTTGTCCCTAATTAATTGATGTTTGTTTAAATGTAGGAGAATTAATGATAATTTCTCCAAAATTACCCCTCATTACTCTACCTATTTTTTTGGTACTTTAAACTTTTGTGCTATGATAAATTGATGATTTAAGGGTATTATAGACAATTGAGTACTATATTTAATGCTTTCCAATCATTATTTTAATTCTTGTGTCTATCTCTAAAACGTCATTTAAATAGGGACGGAGGGAGTATTAGGTTTAGATAATTGTATCTTTAATTCATAAGATGAAGATAGCTTAGTTTGAAAATAACTTTATTATAACAACCAAGCATAAACATGATGAACTCAACATAATTAATTGGAGAAACATATTGAACAGCCCCCTGGCTTTAGTGATAACACACAAGGCTCATTGACAGGAAATGTGCAACACTTCAATTCCATATCAAAAAATATAAAAAAAAATTGTTTGTACTTAAGAAATTAAGTTACTACTAGTAATATATTTAAGTCATGACTCTTTGGGATAACGCCCAAGAAGATATTATTGGGTGGGCTGCTACAGAATGCTTAACAAAATTTTGAAATTCAATGGTTACGCTAGCTTGCACATAAAAAATGATGGAAAATCAGTTGTGGATAATGTGATTATAGTAATGCTTAATTCTTACTTCTTGAGGGGTCTAGCAAGATTAACAAAGAATATTAATAAGAATATTTCAAACATATTTTAATATAATACTCATATGCAAATGCATATGAATTCGACAATCTCCCTGAAAAAATGGGAGCTTTTTACAATTATCAAAAAAAAATCTATTACTTAATTACTAGGTAAAGTACTATTCTTGTTAAAGTATTAATTCGAATATTTTCAAGTCATGTGCATGGCATTGTCTTGTTTAAAGCAATACAAGAAAATTATTTAGATGACGATGAATATCTTCAAGTAATAGATTAATGTTTATATAAAACAATAATCATTACTTAATATAATTCATATGGATATTCTACACTATATATATATATAGAGAGAGAGAGAGAGAGAGAGAGAGATCTCGTCAAATTGACTTGCACATTGATAGGTTCAATAGGATTTTTGTAAATGTTAACCCCAATGTTTAGATTTTACCAGAAAAATGAATTGTTAATGGAATCCAGTTGTTGTAAACAAGTGACCTTAATCATTTAGATCCACCATGCATGAAACTTCCAACTCTGCATATATATTTTGTTCCTATTATTACATGATTATAAATCTGACACAATGTAAGAAATATTACGATAAATACTCTCCCTCCCCAGTCCCCAGCCACCAAAACTCTTCACATCAAATAATTAGTTTATTTGTGTCTCTTAAATGAAGGAAACAATTCAAATATTCAATGAAGGAAAGACAACAAAACTTTTACATAAAGCTTACAACAAGAAGGAAGAAGATCATGAGGACAATTAATAAGGGAATGCAATCCTTTTTAAGCTGTCAAAGTTGAGGAGCTCTCTATTTCCAGTAGTGCATAGTGGCAATAATCCTATTGGTCATATCTGATTAATGAACTAAATGAGGCCGCGCGGGATAGTAATTATCCTACTATTTAGGATAATAATAAATTCACAAGCAAAAGAAAAAAGAAAATTATTCTAAATACAGAAAAATCTCTCAATGTGTAAAATTATATTAATTATAAAAAAAGAATGAATAAAACTTAATCCATAAGCCGAATTTTATAGCTAAAAATTTCCTTGTCAACTCGTAACAGGATTCCTATAATTATGGAAAGAAACTACTAATGGAAACAAATAACTAAAGTAACAAAATCTCAAAGGGTAACAACTTATTTATAAAAGATTTACTTCCTAATAAAACTCTACTATCATAAAAGAACTAATTAATAAATAATAATAATAAAGTTAATTTGTCGATCTTCCGAAGTCATGACGCCACAATACAAAAGACATCCAAACTATCGAAGTCGAACCTCTAGTTTGAAACCGAAGACGTCAATAACCTCTGCGCTTGCGACGATCCTCCAACTCATAATACTCTAAGGCCAAAAACACGTTGTCTGGTAACTCGGCATCATCAGTATCACAACCTCTTGCATCAGTCACCCCTGGTTGAAAATAACTCGTTCTCGAGTTCACATTTTAATCTTCGGCCTGATCAAAGAAAGGGTTTAAATGCTTCACGTTGAAAATGTCTAAAGTCTGTAAATGACTAGGAATACGCAACCGATAAGCATTATTATTGATTTTCTACAGAACCTCATAAGGGCCGATCTTTCAATCCTTTAGCTTGTTATATTCACCAATTGGGAAACGGTCTCGGGTCAATATGACCCAAACAAAATCACCAACTTCAAAAACAACCTGACGACAATGACTGTCAACCTGGTTGATCCTTATACTTAACATTGTTTTCTATAATGGATTGATTCACCTGATCATGGATAATCCTAAGATGAGCTGCCATTTCATCTGTCTTTGGGTGCACTCGTCCAATCTGAGGAATAGGGATCCAATCTAGAACCCCATAAGGATTCTGGCCACAAACTATCTCAAAAGGACTCATGTCAGTAGTCCGATTCTTCGAACGGTTGTAAGCAAAATCTGCTTGAGGAAGCACCAGATGCCATTGCTTCGGTCTATTTCCAGTCAAACACCTTAAAATATTACCCAAGCTTTTGGTCACCACTTCGGTTTGATCGTCTGTATGAGAATGATAAGCACTGCTGAAGTTCAATTGCGTTCCAAGCTTTTCCCACAGACTTCTCTAGAAATTACTCATAAAATTAGTATCACGATCAGAGGTAATAGACTGAGGAATACCATGCAAGCGTACAATCTCTCAAAAGTAAAGATGAGCAATTCGATTAGCATCCATTGTCTTCCGAGTCATCTTAGAAAATTAATCAACCACCACCATAATCAAATCCTTAGCCCTCTGAGTTCGGGGTAGACCCAACACAAAATCCATACTAACATCACATCAGGGCCTTTCAGGAACATGTAAGGGGGTTTATAACCCTGAATTGGTAAGAGCTCCTTTGGACCTTTGACATACATAACATCCATTCACATAGCTAGCCACATCACTAGAGAGCTTCAGCCAATAATAGTCAGCTAATATTAAGGCTAATGTCTTATCTCGTCTAAAGTGTCATTCATTGTGAAGTTCACTTACTAACTTCTGTCGAAATGAGCAATCTGGAATACATAAGTGGAGTCCTCAAAACAGATACCCATTATATAAAATTTAGTCATATTGTCGACCTTCTTATACTTCCTAAACTATCTTCCCGAAAGAAGGATCCCCCTCATGCATATCATTGAATATTACAAACCCTGCAACCTTGTTATGCATAGTATCAAGGACTAACGCTCTTCGGCTTAACTCATCGGCAACACGATTCAAACTTTCTGCTTGATGCCGTAAAGTGAAATTGAATTCCTATAGGTACGCCACCCATTTAGCATGCCTTCTCTTCAGCTTGCGTTGTCCATTAATATATTTCAAAGCTTTATAATCAGTCACGAGTATAAACTCCTTTTTTATTAATTAATGTTGTCAATGTTTCAAAGATTGAACAATGGCATAAAATTCCAAATCATAAGTTGAGTAGTTTTTCTTCGATCTTGATAACTTTTCACTAAAGAAAGCCATTGATCGTCCCTCTTGACTGAGAACGCCACCAATACCAACTATTGATGCATCATAATTTACTTCAAAGACTTTCTCGAAGTCAGGAAGTGTTAGTACCGGTGCTTCGGTCATCTTCTTCTTAACCAGTTAAAAACTATCTTCGGCCTCCTGGGACCACTGAAATAATTTTCAAGACACTCGGTAATAGGTTCAATTAGGTTACTAAAGTTCTTGATGAACCGTCTGTAAAAAGATGCCAACACATGAAATCTCCTAACATCATGCATAGTCTTAGGCGTAGGTCATACCAAGACTGCATTGATCTTGGACGGATCTACGTGAACACCTTTGGTAGAAACAATGAAACTGAGGAAAGTTACTGAAGTCATGAAATAAGAACTTTAATTTTGGTTGATAAACAAACATTCCTTCCACAACGCATCAAACACAGTTCAGAGGTGCTCATAATGCCTTTCCCATGTCGAATTGTAGATAATAGTACCTGATGCATAAATCTCATAAATGTACTGGGTGCGTTGGAAAGTTCAAAGGGTGTAACCATCCATTCATACAAGTCATGCTGTGTTTTGAACGCTGTCTTCTATTCATCCCCAGGTATCACTCGAACCTGATGGTATCTGCTTTTAAGATCAATTTTTGAAAAGACTTTTGCTTCGGATAAATGATCTAGCATATCATCTAGACGAGGTATCGAAAATTAGTACTTCATTGTGATCTTATTGATTGCTCTACTGCCAATGCACATTCGCCATGATCCATCCTTTTTCGACACTAACAGAACTGGTATTGCACACGTGCTCATACTCTCACAAATGTACCTCTTCTTCATCAACTTAACTACCTTCCTCTACAATTCTTCGGACTCTTTCGCCTATTCGGTAGACTCGACTCTGGAACAAGATTTATTTCATGTTGAATATCTCTCAACAGTGGTAATCCTTGTGGAAGGTCTTCAGGCATAAGATCAGTATATTTCGATAGTAGCTTTTGCACATCGGCTGATATTTTTAAGTTTTCATCTGCTGAACTTTGTTAGTTCCTAGAGAGCACACAATAGATCTAGAAAGGGGGGGTTGAATAGATCCTTTTTGATTTCAAAAATATTTTCCATTTTAGTTTACATTGCTAAGTAATTAGCAGATGACAAACTTAAGAATTATTTCAAAAACAGCGGAATAAGTTAAGGTTCCCCTTTATAGATGTTATGTTGACCATTTTTCTAGAGTTAGTGTAGATGTACGTAGTTATCATATTCATAGCAGTTATAGATTCATAATGTAAATGACAATATATAAAAGACATAAGAAATTTTAAGTGGTTCAGAGACTTAAGCTCCTAATCCATTCTTCTGCTTCAACAAGTAAGAATTCCACTAAGGAAGTCTTTACATCTTTGAATCACTAAGATTACTTTAAGACCAGCAGCCTTGGAACTTTAGTTCACTGAGAACTCTTCAAGTCCAGCAGACTTGGAACTCTAGTTCACTAAGAACTCTTCAAGTCCAGCTGACTTGGAACTCAGTTTAGTCCCTAGGACAAGGACCACTCAGGCCCTGGCTTCTTGTTGTTGTTGTTGTTGGTGGTGGTGCTGAGCTGCTAAGATGACTTTAAGCTTGTTCATCCTTTGATATTTAGCAGCTTTTTGTGATCCTCTTTGGATTCTGCATCGAGACTGGATCACTATTGGACAAACTGTTAAGTTGTTCGTAAAGCTTATTTTCATTGAGTAAGTAACAGCCTGTCACTCCTTCCTTGGTGCAGCTGATCTTGTGGTTGGTTCTTATCTTTATCTGATCTCAGCATGCACACCTTCACCATTCGAGGTTTGCTAACTCTTTACACTTTTGGTAGACTCAATCTGGCATTTAGCATCCCCCGAACCTTGGTTGACTTGTGTACAGATTTGGTTCTGTATCTGTTCTTCTTCAGCTCTTGATGGTTCATGGTGATTCGTATAGTGGCTCTTTGAATCTTCTCTTTGATCTGCCAATCTTCTGAATGTTATCCTCTTGGCCTTCTCGGCTCTCAGCTTAGTTGACATTCTTAATAGCATTCTCATGGTTGCTGAGTTAAACCTTTTTCTGTTAAAGCCCTTCTCTTATTTTGCTTCACTTCTACTTTCATTGTGACGCCCCCAAAATAGGTATACAACACCCATTCTGAGTCGCCAAATACATGGTACAGAAAACAAACTACAACTTCAATAATACAATTGTCGTGCAAAATACGACAACACATACTGTGAGTTTAAATACAAATATTGTCTTCTAGACAATATCCACACTCAAATAAATCCTCATTACAATTATTCAAATACTATTTTACAGAAATAGTGAGGACTGCTAAAACATCTTTTTAGAACCATCACTCCATACCCCGACTAGATCCTGCTATGTTCTCACCTCCTGAGAAGAAAAATGGAACAAAAAGGAAAAGGGTGAGCTCAACTAGCCCAGTAAAGAATATTATGACTAAGATAATATACAAACAAATTATCGTTAGTCTTCAACAGGGAAAAATCTGATAGAATATAATCGACAACAAGTTTTAGATCAACAACTGCAGCGGAAACAGCAAACCATTAGAAGAGTCAAGTAGAGAAAGAATTCTACTATCTTCTAAGATTTAAAAGTCCATCATCAATATTTTATCCCTGTAACATCGATTAATAATCATCTTTAACCAAATATTCATCTTTGCACTACAGGCCAAAGATATTCATTTGTATCACCAGTCGGTCATGTTCATCTCAACACCTGTTCATCTTTGCACTACAGGCCAAAGATATTCATCAAGTAATCATACATCTTTGCACTACAGGCCAAAGATATTCAGTAATATCATCATTTAGGACTGAGGATGATGAAAAATATCTTAAAGAAAACGAATCCAATGAGACAGAAGGACAAATAGTAGGGATTCGTATAACAGTTTATCCAAGATCAATAATACTTCATAATAATCAATTGTGAAGCAGAATTCAAAAATAAAGATCAAAACATGGATACAATCAAAGATAGTAACCATAATAGACATCTTGGACAAAAAGGGAAAATTTTATTTTTCGGTGAATAGTGCCGTATTCGTGAATAGTACCGTATACGTGAATAGTGCCGTATACGTGAATAGTAACTCCGACACAAAAAGTTCCAAATTTGATAAAAACTCATATCAATATTTCAGCATAATGATATTGAAGAAAATAATATCATTTAAGAAGAAAATAATATCCCTTACCTCAAGATATCAGTACTTCTGGTCGGAATACCGGTATAAGGCTGAAAGAAACTTGCTCTGATGAATAGAAACTCTCAAAGTATCTAAATACTCACAAAATACACTCAATAATCTAGAGAGAGAAAGAGAGAAAACTTGTTTCTGGTGTGATTTTCAATTCTAACTTAGCCCTCTATTTATAGGAAAATTTTAGTAGGTTTGACCTGCAACCTGATGGCTTTACCTGCTACTATTCCCACCCACCACATTTGAAATATAATTCAGCACATTTCTTCACCAACCACAAGTGGGGCCCACCAATTCTAGAATTTTCATTCAAAATGATAAACTCCGAAAATTCAACAATTTCTGAACCAGTCATCTTGTAAAATTCATAATAAATCATACGTTCATTTTTAACGGTTCAAAATTTGTGGGCATATACTCAACTTATATATGTATAACATATCCAAAAATTATCACGATCCAACGGTCGGATTAAAAATTATAACCCCCGCAAAATATCTCAAAAATCCTGATTTTTAATACCTCCATTCCGACAAAAATACGGATAAAAATCTCAACATTAACTCCTTCATTTTTAACCACAAAAATATATCCCTCATTTATATCCACATAAAATAAATATTTTCTTATCATATGAATCAATAATTAATTATTCACAAATAATATTACAGAATCACATTTATGACAACCAGGCCGTTCCCAGGAAAGAGGGGGCTTTCCAATAAGGATTTCTCCTTACTGGCGCGCAATTAGATGACCAAACCTCTCCTTAGACAGAACTTTCTAGACATTGCCAATAATGTTATCTAATAATATTATTCAAATAATATGAATTATTGATCTGATAATGGAAAATACTGTGCAGCAACAATTATTGAAACAACAATAATATAAAATATCAACGCAACAATTATTGAATCAATAAAATAAAATATTGAACAATAACTACTGTAACAATTATTGAGTAGTGCCTTCTTACGTAAGAATCAATAATTGGTGAAATACCGTGTGCTACTGTATTTTAACCACCGGGTATTCCAACAGTATTAACGGTAACAACTACGCCGTTATTTATAAACAACTTATACTTGTCGTTTTCTTCATCCAATCGCTTTCCGTTATGGGGCCCACACAAGGCTGCGCCGTCGTACGAATATTCCCCGACAGCAAGAATATTCCACGACCAAACGAATATTCCCCGACAAAATGAATATTTTATAACCACTTGCTTATTTTGTAAAATTTGCACATTTCACCCATAACCAAAGTATTATATCAAATTAACCCCTTATTATTCACAATAATATTTAAAGAAAATTTGATTTTATTCATTAATAAGTTGGGGTCTTACAACCTCCCCTCCTTATGAAATTTCGTCCTCGAAATTGACGTACGTACCTGATGTTTCAAAAAGGTGAGGATACCTCGCTTTCATTTCTGATTCCAACTCCCAGGTCATTTCTTCAATAGCATGGTTTCTCCACAAAACCTTAACTTGTGGTATAACCTTCGTGCGTAGGACATGCTCTTTCCTATCCAAGATCTTAACAGGTACCTCCTCGTACGTTAAATCTTCAGCTATCTCGTCTGGTTCTAACTCAATAATGTGGTTCGGGTCTTTAACATATTTACGAAGCATAGATATGTGAAAAACATTATGAACACGAGACATGCTTGGAGGTAATGCGAGTCTATATGCCACATTTCCTATTCGCTCAAGAATCTCAAATGGACCAACAAATCTTGGATTGAGCTTTCCTCTCTTTCCAAATCTTGTAACTCCCTTCCATGGTGCAACACGTAACAATACATGATCCCCAATATTAAATTCCACGTCCTTCCGATGAAGATCCGCATAACTCTTTTGTCGATCCTGTGCCGTTTGTATACGTTGTCGAATCGTTTGGATCTTCTCTGTAGTAATGCGTACCAACTCTGGTCCCAACAATGTTGCTTCACCCACCTCGTCCCAGCATACTGGAGAACGACATTTTCTTCCATACAACGCCTCGAATGGAGCCACACCTATGCTCGCCTGATAACTGTTGTTGTAGGAGAATTCCACCAATGGTAGGTACTTATCCCAACTCCCTTTGAGATCTAGGACACAAAGTCTTAATAGATCTTCAAGAGTTTGAATAGTCCTCTCTGATTGTCCGTCCGTTTGAGGATGGTACGCTGAACTGAATCGTAAATCCGTGCCCATAGCTTTCTGCAAGCTAACCCAAAATCGTGAAGTGAATCTTGGGTCACGATCCGAAACTATGGATACTGGCATGCCATGCAATCTCACAATCTCGTTCACGTACATACTAGCAAGACGTTCAAGGGAATAAGTCTCACGTATCGGCAAGAAATGAGCGGACTTGGTTAATCTATCAACAATAACCCAAATCGCATCTATACCTTGAGAAACCTTGGGAAGACCCGTAACAAAATCCATAGTAATGTGTTCCCACTTCCATTTCGGAATCTCAAGTGGTTGCAATGGACCCTTTGGTACTTGATGCTCCGCTTTTACACGTTGACAAGTTAAACATCTCGAGATAAACTCCGCGATCTCTCTTTTCATATTGCTCCACCAAAATGTATGTCGAAGATCGTGATACATTTTGGTACTCCCAGGATGGATTGCAAACGGTGTGTTGTGTGCCTCCATCATTATTCTATGCTTCAAGTCAAAATCGTTAGGAACACAAAGTCTGGAGTTGACTCGAAGTATTCCTTCTTCATCGATTCTTGCTTCTGGAATAGCACCTTCTTGCACTTTCTTCTTCATACGCATCAGCTCCATGTCCGTAGCTTGAGCAGCTTTAACTTTATCGATTAAAGTCGGTTCTACTCGTATATTTGATATCATCATGTGGGTACTTGGAGCCTTCATCTCTATCTCCATCCTTTGCAAGTCATACAAAATGGGCCTTTGTGTTAACAACATTGCACTCGTACCCGCGTATGATCTTCTACTCAATGCGTCAGCTACTACGTTTGCTTTTCCAGGATGATATTGGATGGTATGATCGTAATCTTTCAACAGCTCGAACCAACGTCGCTGCCGCATGTTGAGTTCCTTTTGGGTGAAGAAATATTTGAGGCTTTTATGATCTGTATAGATCTCCACTTTCTCCCCATACAGGTAGTGTCTCCAGATCTTCAACGCAAAAACGACTGCTGCCAACTCCAAATCATGAGTAGGATAATTCCTCTCATATTCTTTGAGTTGTCGCGAGGCATAGGCTATGATTTTCCCATGATGCATGAGAACACATCCTAACCCTTTGCCTGAAGCATCGCTGTAGATAACAAATCCATCCGAACCAGATGGTATTGTCAGAACAGGTGCCGAAATGAGTCTCCTCTTGAGTTCTTGAAAACTCTTCTCACATTCCTCACTGCATATGAATTTTGTATCTCTACGAGTCAGCTGCGTTAATGGAATAGCGATTCGAGAATATCCTTCAACGAATCTCCGATAATAACCAACTAAGCCTAGAAAGCTACATATTTCGATTACCGACTTAGATTGCTCTCAACTGTGACTCATATCCCAACCTTGGATAGCACGTCACAATGACACTTATCAGTTTACTATCGTACGAATATGGCGTTCCCTACGGAGAGTCTGGCTTTGGTGCATTCCACAAAGGAAGTCACCAGATAGAGGCTCGGGTACAAACTTCTACAGTTAGGTTTTTAACTCCTGAAGTTCAATAGGAGCCATTCGATATGAGATTTTAGAAGTGGGTTTTGTACCGAATTCAAAGATGATAGAAAATTCAATATCACGCTCTGGAGGTAGGCCAAGAAATTCTTCAAGAAATACGTCAGGAAATTCTCTAACAACAGAAATATTATTCAAATCTGACGTGTCTTTGTTCAAATCCATAACATGGGCTAAGAAAGCTTGACATCCATTTTTCAATAAACGAATAGCTTTGTGGCTTGATATGACAGTGACTGATTTTAGTGGTTTAGTAGTTTGAATTCGTATGACAGGTTGGTTAGGAATATTAAAACTAACAACCTTACGAAAACAATCAATTTTAGCATGATGAGTGGTTAACCAATCAATTCCTAAAATCACATCAAAAGCAAGTATCTTTAAAGAGATAAGATCAACAGGTAATGTGATAGTGCCAACTTGGATCATGCAAGATTTATAAACTGTAAATGTAACGAAGGTTTCACCCAACGGAGTTTCAACAGATAAGTTAAAGTCCAATTTCTCCGGAGTCAAGTTTAAACGTTGAGCACAAGCAGGAGAGATAAAAGAATGGGTAGAACCGGTATCTAATAAGGTATAGACTTCGCAAAAATTTATAATTAACTAACCCGTGCTAACTTCGTTCGGGTTCCTCGCATTCTGACCAGTCACGAAAAACGCTCTTCCAGGAACCGTTGACTTTGATTTTTCTGGGACAGGTTTTTGAGTCATCATCCCCGCTGAACTTGGTTTTTCTACAGAACACTCTCGAGTTATATGACCCTCCTTTCCACAGTTATAACATACCTTAGATTGTTGTGGGCAGTTTGGGCTAATATGTCCCTCTTTCCCACATTTGTAACATACGACCGGTGGTCGTTCTCCTCCCCTAGAAATAGTTGATGTTTGTGCTGACGTCTTCACATTATCATTGTTGTACCTTCTCTTCTTGAAATCTCCTCCCGACTCGCTCCTTCTATTATCACGACCACGATTACCACCAGAGTGGTTACCGCTTTTGTCCGAATATTTTCCTCCCTGCTGGTTTTCATTGCTTCGATGACTGCCGCCACCGGTATGACCCTGGTTGTGGTCCCTCGGTTGTACATACTCATTATCTCACTCTAATAATTGAGCCCTATTTACAACATCTGAATATAAAGAAAATTTATGAGAGATAAGATATTGCCGAATCTCGGGTTTTAAACCTCTCAGAAACATCCTTGTCATTCGTTCCTCATTCTCGACCAAATGAGGTGCAAACCTGGATAACTCTGCAAACTTCGCCTCGTACTGGGACATCGTCATGTTGTTTTGTTCCAGTCTGATAAACTCTACCTCCTTCATATGACGAATACTTTCAGGAAAGTACTTGTCATTGAACAGTTTTTGAAATGTTTCCCAGGACATGTTGAGTGCGTCAGGCTGGGTACGCTTCACAGACTCCCACCAGTAGTCTGCCTCACCGCGGAACATAAAGGTGGCGAATGGAACCTTCTGTTCCTCCGTGCATCCCAAGACATCGAATATCTTGGTAATTTGCTTGACCCACGTTTCCGCCATGATCGGATCCGGCTTTCCCTTAAATTCTGGTGGTCCCAATTCTTTGAACTGCTTGGCTGTGACAAACCGCGCGTTGTTATCATTTCCACCCGTATTCTGCACACGAGTCTCCCTCGTCTGATTTTGCATGAACTGCAAAAAGCTCCTAAACATTCCATCATTCATCGTTTGCTCGGTAACGTTGTTTACAAGAGGAATATTGCCTTCCTGTTGCACGTTCCCCTGGGTGGTGATCAAAGGTGTTTTCACGGTCTGATTTACTCCATTATTAACGTTCTCAGTTGCCATTCTTAAATACTGCCATAAAACAAGGGTTAATAGTCATGTCATATATTATCCCTATACTCTGACCGACCAAATAAACACCAAATAAACTTAGTCAGGTCATACTAGCGAAGGAATTCCCCGTCTCTCCCCTCCTAGTTCTTGTCTCACATCTCAGCCAGGGATCATATCCCTAAGCTCTGATATCAACTGTGACGCCCCCAAAATAGGTATACAACACCCATTCTGAGTCGCCAAATACATGGTACAGAAAACAAACTACAACTTCAATAATACAATTGTCGTGCAAAATACGACAACACATACTGTGAGTTTAAATACAAATATTGTCTTCTAGACAATATCCACACTCAAATAAATCCTCATTACAATTATTCAAATACTATTTTACAGAAATAGTGAGGACTGCTAAAACATCTTTCTAGAACCATCACTTCATACCCCGACTAGATCCTGCTATGTTCTCACCTCCTGAGAAGAAAAATGGAACAAAAAGGAAAAGGGTGAGCTCAACTAGCCCAGTAAAGAATATTATGACTAAGATAATATACAAACAAATTATCGTTAGTCTTCAACAGGGAAAAATCTAATAGAATATAATCGACAACAAGTTTTAGATCAACAACTGCAGCGGAAACAGCAAACCATTAGAAGAGTCAAGTAGAGAAAGAATTCTACTATCTTCTAAGATTTAAAAGTCCATCATCAATATTTTATCCCTGTAACATCGATTAATAATCATCTTTAACCAAATATTCATCTTTGCACTACAGGCCAAAGATATTCATTTGTATCACCAGTCGGTCATGTTCATCTCAACACCTGTTCATCTTTGCACTACAGGCCAAAAATATTCATCAAGTAATCATACATCTTTGCACTACAGGCCAAAGATATTCAGTAATATCATCATTTAGGACTGAGGATGATGAAAAATATCTTAAAGAAAACGAATCCAATGAGACAGAAGGACAAATAGTAGGGATTCGTATAACAGTTTATCCAAGATCAATAATACTTCATAATAATCAATTGTGAAGCAGAATTCAAAAATAAAGATCAAAACATGGATACAATCAAAGATAGTAACCATAATAGACATCTTGGACAAAAAGGGAAAATTTTATTTTTCGGTGAATAGTGCCGTATTCGTGAATAGTACCGTATACGTGAATAGTGCCGTATACGTGAATAGTAACTCCGACACAAAAAGTTTCAAATTTGATAAAAACTCATATCAATATTTCAGCATAATGATATTGAAGAAAATAATATCATTTAAGAAGAAAATAATATCCCTTACCTCAAGATATCAGTACTTCTGGTCGGAATACCGGTATAAGGCTGAAAGAAACTTGCTCTGATGAATAGAAACTCTCAAAGTATCTAAATACTCACAAAATACACTCAATAATCTAGAGAGAGAAAGAGAGAAAACTTGTTTCTGGTGTGATTTTTAATTCTAACTTAGCCCTCTATTTATAGGAAAATTTTAGTAGGTTTGACCTGCAACCTGATGGCTTTACCTGCTACTATTCCCACCCACCACATTTGAAATATAATTCAGCACATTTCTTCACCAACCACAAGTGGGGCCCACCAATTCTAGAATTTTCCATCAAAATGATAAACTCTGAAAATTTAACAATTTCTGAACCAGTCATCTTGTAAAATTCATAATAAATCATACGTTCATTTTTAACGGTTCAAAATTTGTGGACATATACTCAACTTATATATGTATAACATATCCAAAAATTATCACGATCCAACGGTCGGATTAAAAATTATAACCCCCGCAAAATATCTCAAAAACCCTGAATTTTAATACCTCCATTCCGACAAAAATACGGATAAAAATCTCAACATTAACTCCTTCATTTTTAACCACAAAAATATATCCCTCATTTATATCCACATAAAATAAATATTTTCTTATCATATGAATCAATAATTAATTATTCACAAATAATATTACAGAATCACATTTATGACAACCAGGCCGTTCCCAGAAAGAGGGGGCTTTCCAATAAGGATTTCTCCTTACTGGCGCGCAATTAGATGACCAAACCTCTCCTTAGACAGAACTTTCTAGACATTGCCAATAATGTTATCTAATAATATTATTCAAATAATATGAATTATTGATCTGATAATGGAAAATACTGTGCAGCAACAATTATTGAAACAACAATAATATAAAATATCAACGCAACAATTATTGAATCAATAAAATAAAATATTGAACAATAACTACTGTAACAATTATTGAGTAGTGCCTTCTTACGTAAGAATCAATAATTGGTGCAATACCGTGTGCTACTGTATTTTAACCACCGGGTATTCCAACAGTATTAACGGTAACAACTACGCCGTTATTTATAAACAACTTATACTTGTCGTTTTCTTCATCCAATCGCTTTCCGTTATGGGGCCCACACAAGGCTGCGCCGTCGTACGAATATTCCCCGACAGCAAGAATATTCCACGACCAAACGAATATTCCCCGACAAAATGAATATTTTATAACCACTTGCTTATTTTGTAAAATTTGCACATTTCACCCATAACCAAAGTATTATATCAAATTAACCACTTATTATTCACAATAATATTTAAAGAAAATTTGATTTTATTCATTAATAAGTTGGGGTCTTACATTCATAGTCTCACTGTCACTGAGATATATTATGTTTAGCTCTGTACAACTCGTCGAGTCATCAACTTGTCAAAACCAACTTATTTTCTGCATTCAAGCTTCAGTTGTTAAATATCCTTCCATGAGCTTCCCGTTGGATTATAGCCGTTGGAAGCTATTTGAATTGATTCGCAGATCTCGAGTTATTTAGTGCAAGCTGCTAATGTGACGTAACAACCCCTTCATTACTTTTCTAACAGTGCAGTCTACTATTTCACCTACCACATCAAAGATGTCACTTTAACGTGTTAGTCTGGTAGTCACCTTTATTTCTTCTTTCTGACTCCTCGATTAGAACATCAGGAGTTGTCCTTCTGCATCGATACTTTCAATCAACAACGTTTGAATGTCAGTTTTTGTATTGAGACGTTGCCAAGGCTTCAAAACTCAGATGACCAAACTCTACGATTCAGATTTAGACAACCTTGAACTTAATCGTAGTTAGTCTTTTGAATAATGCTCGTTGACTGATTGAGACAACACTACAATTCTGAGAGTGTTCCTTGAATTTGCAATGTAAAACCTCTCTTTCTTCACTCTCGTAGTGCTTTAACACTTCTACTTGCCTTTGACTTGCAATAGACACTGACAACTTGTTTGAATGCTCTGGCCTTCCTAAACTTCAAGACTCATCAGATTGGTCATGCTCAGATCTCTTTCTCCTTGTGATCTCTCGTTCACATATCATCAATGGTCTTACCCATGCTTAATCTTCTTTGTCTATTCTGTATAGGTTGACTAGTATCTCTGTTATAGACCTCATCAGTTCTTGTTTCTCATCTGGCGAGCATTACGATCATAGTTATACCTAAGATCGTCATATTTTGTTTATCTTGACAGCTACTGCATTACTGACTTCATTTTGTCAGTCACATTATCTGAAGTCTCCTTACTGTTGCTTTTGGAAGACTTCCCTTGAATGGCTTCACCTTTTCAATCAGGATGTTGACTGAATTTGTGTTTCAATCTTCTGTTTGCTTGCAAGCCATTTGGTAAGTGCTCTCTGGCTTCTTTCAAGCAGATCGCATCTTTATAGTTCTGACCAGAGGCTACATTCTTTGGATGCTTTGGAAGTGCTCATGTGTTGAGAATCGTGTTACCACTACAATTATTCCTTGGCGTTGTGAGCACTGATAGACTTTGTCGAAGAATTTTTTTTGCAGACTACGATCTAACTTTGGTTCTACATACACTACGACTCCGAGAACAGACTACGGTTTCTGCCTCTAATATGATCAGTAGACTCCACGACTTCGATTGTGGTCTACGATTCTTGACTTGGCTTGGTAGACGTTTGGACCAACTCTACGATTCTGAGTGAGACCCTCCAAAGCAGACTACGATTCTTTAGCAATATTCTTAATACTCTACGATTCTGCATAGGCTTCTACAGTCCCTCGGCTGGCTTGCCAGACTGCGATTCTATCTTAATAGTCTCTGAGTTCCTTATCTCTCCTGGCAGACTTCGAAGACTGGTGCAGTTCTCGATGATAAGACTGGCCTATCTATTACATTATATAAGATCAACCTAACAAGCTTGATCTTTCTATATATAATCCTTGTGCATCATGTTCTTTTAAATGACTTCACAAACCTGTTTTGTTCATGTAAAATCACCCTAACATATTTGATCATTTCAGCCTAAGTCCTTGTACATATATTCTTATTATCTATTCAAGGACTTTACAGCTTATTTCAATGCAGGCATATTTGCATATTCATTTACTAAGATCATAATCAAATCTTATATAAATAGGAATATCATACTTATGTTTATTCTTAACAATTTCCCCCTATTTGATTATGACAAAAATAATAAATGCATATCTATGAGATGAATAAATCTTAATATAAAGTGAGTAGCTGTATTTCTAAAGCAGATAATTATGAATGTCATTGATGATAATATGAAATTTACACATAATATGACATTTTACATCCTGGATCCAGAACATACCAATATAGCTAAAAATATACCTTCTCAGCTTCATTTACTGCGTCATGTATGTCTCCAGGGTATCTGCTGATTAGCTACTCAATTTTCTTTTCCTCTCCAGTCTGCTCTCCCTCAGATGCATGCTCCATTTCTTCATCTTCATGATGCTCTGGCTCTGATGCATGCTCTTCTTCTTTGTCTTTTGCTTTGCACTTCAGAATTTGTTCTGGCTCCCCCTCAAACTTTGTTTCCATAGGGTCATCCTTTGGCTCCCCCTTAGATGATGATACACTTACTGCTGTTTTGGCCTACTTCTTCTTCTCCTCCTTCTTTGCTTTTCTGCTCTTGCTCTTTTCTTCAACCTTCATTCTTCTCTCTTTGCTCTTCCTTGAATACCTCTTTTTCTCCCCCTTTTTGTCATGAATCATTTGGGATAGCTGTTGGACATTTGTCATAAGTTGCTCTATCAGATAAGATGAGTTGCTAACTTCAATCTTGAGTTCTTATTGGCTTAAATCCAATTGTAGAGAGAGAAAGACTGCTTTAGTAAGTCAATCTTGTCAGAGAGGGACAAGATTTGATATGCATTATCCTTCTGAGCTTGCATAGCTTCTTTCTTTTGATCATTGATAAGATGCAGGTAGATTTGATCTCTTTCTTTGATCTTGAGAGATATATCTGATATTGTGGCTTGAAGTCTGTTTTGAAGTACACTGTCTCCTTCTTCTGATAACATCTCAGCTTCTGCAGCAATGAGAGATATCTTCTCAACCAACTCGTCAGAGTTCTTCAGTAACTCTTGCTTCTGAGGAGTTTGGTCATTTGGTTGAGCAGACTCCTTCTGAACATCAGATTGGACTCCGCGATTTTCATTCTTGGACAGACTTTCAAATGTAGTGAAAATCTGGTAGATCGTTGAATGCCAATCACTGTTGGAAGTGAAAGTAATATGCACACAAGCCAATCATATTTGATGATAAAGCATATACTTTATAACAATCTTATTCATTTATTAATAAAAAGTATTTATTTATTAAAGGCTTTTAATTATCTACATGATGTTGTTTTATAATATGTGATAAACTCATAGTTTTAAGCAATGATTTTAGAATAATGATGATGATCATTCTAATGAGATCTAAATTCTTAGAAAGCTTAAAACTAAAATAGTTCCCAATCGTTGGATTACTAAATTGGGGATTAGTGAATCCGGATAGATTGGTACATACGTTGCTTGCTCATTGGATGAGGATGATTGATCTCATAATCATTTGTGTGGAGACACTAAAGCAAGTATGTAGGTGCTTATTAGAGAATAAGTTCACTGAACGTGACTCGCTAAGGAATACCTAATGGAGTTTTACTTGCCTGTCAATAGGAATTCCTATAGTGATAGTAGTACAAGTGATCCTTGGACTTGAGATCATCATAGTATCTTGTGTATGATGAGTTATACTTTGACTTATTCCTTAAGACCCTTAGGGTATATCAAAGGGTATGCTTAGGTATAATAAGTTGTACATGGTGATAATGTATGATCAATAAAGAATCTACCACTTCTAGTAAAAGAAGAGAAATATCCTATGTGATTCGATAAATGACAACCCAGTAGTCCTTGGCCAAGGCAGAATGAAATTAGAAAGGAGTTTCTAATTTGAATTATTTGGAGTTGTGCATTTAAGAGTCGAAATACATATAATTAAATAAAATAAGACTTGACAGTAATTCCATGTCTTATATTTAATTGGGACATTGTATGGTGGAAGGATTGAAATGTACGGTAACTATTTACTCAAAGGTTCTTTTATGATTAATATTGAAATCTATATTATCTGGAAAGTCGTTGATCGCTAGGGAGGCTTATCCCTATTGTAGAATAAATATTATTTATTTAAATAAATTATTTATTTAATTTATTTATTTAAATAAAATTAGAATTGTTCTAATTGATTTATTCACAACCGGTTTAATATGGAGAACCTAAAGGGTCACACCATAAAAGGAAGAATAATTATTTAAGAAGTTAATGGCATAATCGTAATAATAAGTTAAGTATATTTAATTTAATCTATGGTAATAGAATAAATTAAATAGCTTAATATTTATTATTTAATATTTTAGAAATATTAAATGTAAAGTAATAATAGGAGTCTTATTATTATTATTATTACTATTATTATTATTTAATTCCTAAAGGAGTTTGGGAATTAATTAATAAAAGTACTCTCAAATATCCTAATAGGATTAGGAGGCAAATTAATTAAAAGAGTTTAATTAATTATCCCTAATAAGATTAGGGAGCTTAATTAATTAAAAGAATTTAATTAATTAAAATAAAACCCAATTCCTTAATTGTTAAGGCGGGTTGCCCACATCTATAAATAAGAGGAGTCTTATTATGGGTGAGAGGGTTGTTGACTTTTACAACATACGTAATTCCAATAGTTGGGAGAGTACGCTCTTTTTCTATGGTAGATAGAAAAACTAGAATTTTGCCAAACACCCATCTTCTTGAATCTTTCTTATTCCTTGGTAGATCACTTCTAGAGGCCAAACAATTGGGTGGCTAACGTTGATCAAAGGAAGGAACCCAACCCGGTGGATTCAAGTTGAACGCGAAAAGGATTGGAGGTGAACTTGTACCTGAGGAAGCTCGGATCTTCAAGGGTATGATTCTTGTTCTTTCTTTTTCGTTTAATTAATAATTGCACATAAAGGGTGATCCGGGTATATGGTTTGTAAAATTTTAAACTCTGATTTTTACACGTTTCCGCTATTTTGTGCAATTTGATTGCGTTACAAACCTAACAGTGGTATCAGAGCCAAACTTTTATGCGAATTATTAATTATTTTAATTTGATATGTATATTGATATGTGTTTAGAACAATTTAATTGGGCATAATTTTATTGTATAAAATTAAAAAAAAAAACGAAATGCCTTTGATTCGCGAATCCTGCTTTTTGCGTTTCATGATTTCCGTGGCGATAACGTTTTTTACATATTATTTGGGTCAAATTTTTTTGTCAAAAGGTGATCCGCAATTTGCAGGATGCTTATTAACTTGATTCTTATTAAATACTTAACATGATTCTTATTAACTTGCTGGAATCAAATTCGCCTGCCAGCATCTTAAAGCATGTGACATATATATATATATATATATATATATATATATATATATATATATATATATATATATATATATCTTAATAATTTTACAATTAAAATAAAAAGTTTATTTTAATTTTAAAATAAAAAGTTTATTTTAATTTTAAAATTAGATTTCGTGCTAACTAATTAGAGTTGGAATTGGATTCCATGATAACTAATTGGAGTTAAAATTGGATTCCATGTTTCCTTAAATAAAGGAGTTTATTTAGATATGGAATAAGATTCCATATTATTCAAAATAAAAGAGTTTATTTGTGAATAGGAAAGAATTCGTGTTTCCTTAAATTAAGGAGTTATTTTTTTATTTTATTTTTTACTTGGAATTGGATTCCATAATTAATTAAAATAAATGAGTTTATTTTGATTAAAATTTTTGATTAAAATAAAATAGTTTATTTTATTCAAAATTGGATAAATTAAAATAAAAAGGGTTTTATTTTGATTTAAATTTGGATTAAAATAAAGGAGTTTATTTTGATTCAAAAGTTGATTTTATACTAACTAAATTTGTCCATTAAATGATATCAATATATATATTGAATGTTTATTATTCGTGAGATGAATATAATTTATTGATGCATATGGTGATATGTATGATAATAAATGGGATTGATTATGGACTATTGACCAATGTGATTGGATTTTATTTTAGTTGGATGCATGAATGTATGTGTTTTATTAAATGGGGTCTGCGTACCTCGTCTTCTCTAATTTTTTCTTAATGTAAATTCTATCTCCCTCCTATATACTTCCCCTTGACTGTTGATCAAGGTTTCTATTTATTTTAAATAAGTTCTGTAATAGGAATAGTTAGAATTAAATTTTGAAGAATTGGAGATCAAGGAGCAAGGAGCGCGTGAAGACCCGTTTGTAATGGAGCCCGGGTTTAAATGTAATAGTTATATTTAAATATTAATTCTTGCACCCCTAGGGTTTGACCTTTTGGTTCACTTGGTGGCTCTAGTGAACCAAACTAGAATAAAAGTCCATAATCAATCCGAGTAGAATATAGTATTCTATATGTGCATGCTTATACTATATATATTATATATTATGCAAACATGCTTCGCATGTTAATTAATATGACGCGTATTTTATATATATATATATATATATATATATATATATATATATATATGTGTGTGTGTGTGTGTGTGTGTGTGTGTGTGTGCATGTGCGCTTAACAAGATGAGACAATTTAATAACAAACCCCTCAAATATTTTATATTAAGTCCTAAGCGTTCAAAGATATTTAGAATATCGAACGTCGCCTTCTAGCATGATAAAATTAATAGAGTATTAAATATTTAATATGAGTTTGTTGTGTCACCACAAGGCAAATATTAAGTATTTAAGATGTTAATTTATCACATTTGATGCTTATAAAGAAAATTGAACAGTATTGTTTTGTTGTGTCACCACAAGGACGATATTTTTCTTTTTTAAATATATGGAGTGCTAGGTTGGACTTAACTTGGATAATTTTGATTCGGATGTGCCACCACTTGATCAAAATAATCTAAGAGGCAAAATACAAGGAGTTGCATAGTTGATGTAATTGACAAGAGTTGTCTACCTATTTATTTATATATAGTTTGTTGTGTCACCACAAGGCTATATACATTTGAAATGAGATCCTTATTCTCACTAGCAAATTTTAGTTAGATTTTGCCGAACTATATATATTGAGGGTAATATAGTTTGAAGAAAATAGTGGGAGATACCAATTTAAAATAAGACCTAAATTATTTTGGTAATTAATAAAAGAATGTATGCTAAAATATTGTTAATTACAAATTCATTTATAGAATTTTACAATGTCTAAATTACTATCTCTGCGAAGCATATTAGATGCTATTTAACCGGACCGTATTAAACGGATTGGTTAAGGAATTTGAGAATAGTTCTCATGGCTGAAAAGCTATCTTATGTCCTTAATACGCCTATCCCTACAATGGTTGCAGACAATGCCTCTGAGGAAGATATTGCTACTTTTAGAAAGTGGCAAGATGATGGATAGTTGGCTCAATGCATCATGCTCGCATTCATGAGTAACGAGCTTCAGCGTTAGCATGAAACTATGGATGCTCCTACTATATTCCTGCACATCAAGTAGTTGATGGTGAGGAAAGTAGGACTGATAAATATCAGATATCTAAGGAGCTCTTCCGATCTAGAATGACCAATGACACTACAGTACAGACACATGTCCTAAACATGATCAATATGATTGAACAATTAGGACAATGAGTTTTGTCATGGATGGAGAGTTGAGCCAAGATTTGATCTTACACTCACTCCCGGACTCTTTTCACAATTGTTGTGAATTTTTCATATGAACAAGCTAGATATCAGCATCGCTGATTTGCTTAACATGTTAAAAAATGTTAAGAGTCACTTTCCAACCAAGAAAGACCTTGTCTTACTGGTAGGAGCCAAAGGATCTTCTGAAAAGAAGAACGATTCAAAGAAGGTAAATAGAAAGGCAAAAATAAAGGATAATAAGAACAAAACTGATACGGATAGCAAAGGAGTTTGCTTCCACTGTAATAAGCCTAGACACTGGAAAGAAACTGCGAGAAGAATCTTGTAGAGGCTAACCAAAGAAGCTTATTGAAGTTTCGGTTATAAATACAAATTTGTTCATGATTGAAATAAATTTTGCTTTAAGTCAAGGTTCTACTTGGGTATTGGATACCGACTTTGGTTATCATAAATATAGATTTATGAAGGGACCAAGTAGAAGTGGAAAACTAAACAAATATAAGTAATCCTATGTACGAGAAATGTAGCAAAGGTTGCCACATTAGCTATAGAAACTTATAGTTTAGCAATGCCTACGGGCAAATCTATTAATAATAAGTTGTTATTGTATTCCAGTTCTTGTTAAAAAATATTATTTCCATTTTATTGTTGGACAATGAAATCTTTGGTATTATAATTAAGAACAATTGTTGTTCTATTTATAATAATAATGTTTTGTATAGAACTGAAATATTACTTAATAAATTTTGTATACTTGACTTACATGAAAATAATTTTGCATATTGAACAAATTAGTATAAGAAAAGGAGATGATCATTCAAAGAGTTGAATGTGTGTATTTGCTGAAATACAAGTATAAATTATTTGAAAGGTTCAAAGAATTCAGAAGTGAAACAAATTGACAAAGTATTAAGATTCTTTGATTAGATCAAGGAATAAATACTTGTGCAATAAGTTTCTAGATCATCTCAAATGGTTTTCTCATAATGGACGCCTCCTGATACGCAATAATTGATTGATGTATTTGAATAAAAAATCGTACCTTGTTGGACATGGTGCGGTTCATAATAATTTTACCGACATTTCAGTATCCCTCTAGGGTCATGTCCTAGAAATGGCTGCATATCTACAAAAATGTAACCTCAAAATTCGGCCCCAAGACTCCATAAAAGTTATGGATAGGGAGGATTCCTAATCTTAAGTATGTTAAGATAAGAGGTTTGTCCAACTTATGTGAAAAGGTTTCAAAGGATAAGCTTGGGACAAGATTTGACAAGTGTAGATTTATGGGACGTCCTAAAGTAAGTTTAGGGTATATGTTCTATAATCCTACTTAGCAAAAGGTGTTTGTTGCGAAACACACTACCTTCTAAGATAAAGGTGTTTATCATTGAAGGGGCTAGTGGGAGGATAATAGATCTTGAAGAGTTCAAGAACCACAAAATACAATAAGTCAAATAAGAGGAACCTGTAGATAGACCTATTGTACCATAACCGAATCGTAAATCTGGAATAGTACCGAAGATACCTAGGAGGTATGGATTCATCATGGATAATGATGATGAGGTACGCATCATAGAAGATGTTGATCCAGAGTTACATACGATGAGGTAAGAGTTCTAGTGTGTACAAAAGGGTCAGTGGGAGCGATGTGACATTCCTAGTATTATATGTTGATATACTACGGATAAGGAATGATATACCAATGCTACAATCAGTAAAGATAAAGTTATCTAAACATTCCTCCATGAATGATTTGGGAAGAGTATCTTAATTGGGGATACAAATCTATATATATAGATTTAAAAGGATGCTCGACTTAACCCATGGAACGTATATTCATTTGATGCTAAAGTTGTTTAGCATGGCAAACTCCATCAGATGTCTCATGTTGTTAAGACATGGAGTGTATCTCTCTTAATAGTCCCCATAGACTCCAAAAGAAAGATCGCATGAGTAACTATCATGTATGCAATGAAATGTACGAGACCTGATGTTGATCAGTCATATTCTGGAGAAGTTCACTGTGAGACAGTGGAAAACATCTTAAAGTACTTAACCGGCACTAAAGATGTGATAATACATGGTGGGTCTGAATTAAAACTAGAGGGTTAACGACTCAAGTTTTTCAGACAGACCAAGACAATAGAAAATCCACTTTAAGGTAAAGCGTTACCTTGAGCAGTGGTGCAGTGAATTAGAAAGGTTCCAAACAGCAAAGAGTTGTTAGTTTAGTGATAAAGACAAAGTACATAGCTGTAAATGAAGCTGCAAGTTGATTGTTTGGATGAAAAGTTCATTACAGAACTAGGAATAGTTCCTAAGTCTCATCTTGGATCGAAACATGTGTTGCAGCACTTTCATTTGATTAAAGAATCATTGAAAGATGGGAAATCACTATAGAGATAGTGGACTCTCAGGAACAACATTACATATCCATTAACTAAAGCTTATCCAACAGCAGGATAACCGTCACTTAGAGAAGAAGTGTATGAGATACCATGACGATTGGCTTTAGTGCAAGTGGGAGATTGAAAGTAATATGCACACAAGCCAATCATATTTGATGATAAAGCATATACTTTATAACAATCTTATTCATTTATTAATAAAAAGTATTTATTTATTAAAGGCTTTTAATTATCTACATGATGCTGTTTTATAATATGTGATAAACCCATAGTTTTAAGCAATGATTTTAGAATAATGATGATGATCATTCTAATGAGATCTAAATTCTTAGAAAGCTTAAAACTAAAATAGTTCTCAATCGTTGGATTACTAAATTGGGGATTAGTGAATCCGGATAGATTGGTACATACGTTGCTTGCTCATTGGATGAGGATGATTGATCTCATAATCATTTGTGTGGAGACACTAAAGCAAGTATGTAGGTGCTTATTAGAGAATAAGTTCACTGAACGTGGCTCGCTAAGGAATACCTAATGGAGTTTTACTTGCCTGTCAATAGGAATTTCTGTAGTGATAGTAGTACAAGTGATCCTTGGACTTGAGATCATCATAGTATCTTGTGTATGACGAGTTATACTTTGACTATTCCTTAAGACCCTTAGGGTATATCAAAGGGTATGCTTGGGTATAATAAGTTGTACATGGAGATAATGTATGATCAATAAAGAATCTACCACTTCTAGTAAAAGAAGAGAAATGTCCTATGTGATTCGATAAATGACAACCCAGTAGTCCTTGGCCAAGGCAGAATGAAATTAGAAAGGAGTTTCTAATTTGAATTATTTGGAGTTGTGCATTTAAGAGTCGAAATACATATAATTAAATAAAATAAGACTTGACAGTAATTCCATGTCTTATATTTAATTGGGATATTGTATGGTGGAAGGATTGAAATGTACGGTAACTATTTACTCAAAGGTTCTTTTATGATTAATGTTGAAATCTATATTATCTGGAAAGTCGTTGATCGCTAGGGAGGCTTATCCCTATTGTAGAATAAATCTTATTTATTTAAATAAATTATTTATTTAATTTATTTATTTAAATAAAATTAGAATTGTTCTAATTGATTTATTCACAACCGGTTTAATATGGAGAACCTAAATGGTCACACCATAAAAGGAAGAATAATTATTTAAGAAGTTAATGGCATAATCGTAATAATAAGTTAAGTATATTTAATTTAATCTATGGTAATAGAATAAATTAAATAGCTTAATATTTATTATTTAATATTTTAGAAATATTAAATGTAAAGTAATAAGAGGAGTCTTATTATTATTATTATTACTATTATTATTATTTAATTCCTAAAGGAGTTTGGGAATTAATTAATAAAAGTACTCTCAAATATCCTAATAGGATTAGGAGGCAAATTAATTAAAAGAGTTTAATTAATTATCCCTAATAAGATTAGGGAGCTTAATTAATTAAAAGAATTTAATTAATTAAAATAAAACCCAATTCCTTAATTGTTAAGGAGGGTTGCCCACATCTATAAATAAGAGGAGTCTTATTATGGGTGAGAGGGTTGTTGACTTTTACAACATACGTAATTTCAATAGTTGGGAGAGTACGCTCTTTTTCTATGGTAGATAGAAAAACTAGGATTTTGCCAAACACCCATCTTCTTGAATCTTTCTTATTCCTTGGTGGATCACCTCTAGAGGCCAAACAATTGGGTGGCTAACGTTGATCAAAGGAAGGAACCCAACCCGGTGGATTCAAGTTGAACGCGAAAAGGATTGGAGGTGAACTTGTACCTGAGGAAGCTCGGATCTTCAAGGGTATGATTCTTGTTCTTTCTTTTTCGTTTAATTAATAATTGCACATAAAGGGTGATCCGGGTATATGGTTTGTAAAATTTTAAACTCTGATTTTTACACGTTTCCGCTATTTTGTACAATTTGATTGCGTTCATGAATATTACAAACCTAACAGGAAGAGGAAGGAATATCAGACAACTCTGCTTTGGTAGAGTAGAGCTTCTCAATCTGAGCTTGATCATCTTCAATGGTAGAGTGAAGGGACTCTACGATCATGAACTTGGGTATAACTCTTCTGCCATCCGAACCTACTCTACAATCGTAGGGAATGTAGTGATTTCCAGCATATCGATATATCCTGAAGTGAGACTGGTCTTTGATTAGCTGTGTTACAAATTTCTTTACCCTTGGGAAGTTTCGTGACACCAGCTCCAAGTTGGGAATATGAGAAGCACCAAGAGAGGTAGCTGTTATCACCAGTGATGAATGCCTTTACCCATGGCATGTGAGGATAAAACCACCTTATTGCATGATCCTTAATTTCAAGCTCATATATTAGAGTTGAAGTATCCAGCTTCATGGCCTTGAGATTGTTGAGTAGATTTATTGTGGTCATCTTTACCACATTCAGCTTTTCATTTCCAAGGTTAACCCATTTTCCTGTAATTACGTCTAGTGGTTCATCATCAACTTCCACCACTATTCTTTTCTTGCAATAAACAGGACAAGGGATATGAAAATCTTCTGGCATCTCATCCTTAGGACTGGAGTCTTTTTAATTCTCTTCCTGTCCTGACTTTGAGCTTGAATTATGCAAGGTCATTTCAACTGATTCATCAGTGGATCTTTCTAACTGATTTTCATCACTTGTTTCTTCCGTAGTATCCTTCTCATAACTTTCTGACTCAAAGGTCATGTCTTGCTCTTCAAACTTCAAGGATTTTTTAGTTTCACTTTCAACATCTTCTTCTAACCTGGGTTCAGTTGCAGTCCTTTTGCTTTCACTGCTGGAGCTATCATAAATCATCTTCTTTTTGCCCTTCATGACTTCTCTTGTAGACCCAAGCTTATCATCTTCATCACTATCACTGAGATCAATCACTTTTTATGCAGAGCCTCCTTCTTTCTTCTGGTTTGTTCTTTGAAGTATCCTGTTAGTCTTTCTCCTTCTTGGGGGTGCAGCAGTTGATGCTTTTTCCTTTCCTGATTCACGTCTCTTTTTATCAGTGAAGAGACTGCTTGGTGGAACCTCTGTAGACTTCTTCACGACCTTAGCTTTCTTCTCGGTTGGCTTTGCTGGAGTGGCCACTAAGGGTGCCGAGTCATCAGATTGAGATGACTTGCTTTCCATTACTTTTGCCTTCCTCTTCATTGCAGTGGCCTTGCTGTTGTTGCCAGATGTCTTTAGTCTTTTATTCTCCATGGGATTTTTCTTCCAGTTTTCAAACAGTTGTGGAGACATCACTTTATGAACATTTAAGGGTTCTCCCTCATCATCCCTTATCTTACTCTTCAGTTTCTTCTTCAGTATAATGTTCAAGAGTCTTCCATGAAAAACCTTTGTGAGGGGTTTATCTGTAAACTTCTTCATCTCAGCTTTTTCTAGTCATTTGGACAACCAATCAATTACAAAGGCTCCGAAATTCATCTGAAGTTTCATGACAATTGCAGTCATAATTCTTAGTTACAGATCACTAACAGTATCGTGTGGTAACTTTGCATAAGATACATTTTCTAGCAATCTCAGCTATGAATTCAAACTCCTCAGGAAACTCTTTCTTCTTCATATCTTTCAGATTTACATTTCTTTTGTAGCACATTAACCTCTTGCCTTCTTCAATGTTGACATCCTCGAGATTCATCAGACCTTGGTCAGGAAACCCTAGGCATTGGTTGATGTCTGATGTTTTTATCTTTAAACTTACTCCTTTGACCTTTGTGGATAGAAGCCCAGAGTTTACCGTAGCATTTGAATAGAATTCATTCACTAATTCTGTAAGACCCCAAATTATTAATAAATAAAATTTAATTCCCTCTATTTATCATTTTGAAATAGTAAGGGTTGATTTGATTAATGTGGTTAGTTATGGGTAAAATGTGCAAATATTTTAAATAAGCAAGTGGTTATAAAATATTCATTTTTATCGGAGAATATTCGTTTGGTTGTGGAATATTCTTGTTGTCGGAGAATATTCGTACGACGGCGCAGCCTTGTGTGGGCCCCATAACGAAAAGCAATTGGATGAAGAAAATGACAAGTATAAGTTATTTATAAATAACGGCGTAGTTGTTACCATTAATACTGTTAGAATACCCGGTTGTTAAAATACAGTAATACGCGTTGTTGCACAGTAGCACGCAGTATTGCACCAATTATTGATTCTTACGTAAGAAGGCACTACTCAATAATGGTTACAGTAATTACTGTTCAGTATTTTATTTTATTGATTCAATAATTGCTGCGTTGATATTTTATATTACTATTGTTTCAATAATTGTCACTACACATTATTTTTCATTATCGGAGCAATAATTCATATTATCTGAATAATATTATTAGATAACATTATTGGCAATGTCTAGAAAGTTCTGTCTAAGGAGAGGTTTGGTCACCTAATTGCGCGCTAGTAAGGAGAAATCCTTATTGGAAAGCCCCCTCTTTCCTGGGAACTGTCTGGTTGTCAGTATTGAGATTCAGTAATATTATTTGTGAATAATTAATTATTGATTTATATGATAAGGAAAATATTCATTTTATGTGGATATAGATGGAGAAAAGTTTTTAAAGTGACAATTGTTAAAAATCGATATTTTATCTTTTCTGATAAAATAATATTTTATTATATTATTATAATATAATAATGATGATATTTTTACAATGAATGTGGGATATATGAGTATATGAGGAGAAAGAGTATTTTTCTTACAAAAGTTGTTTAAAACATGTTAGACATGTCTGTGGGTCCATTTCATGACTGAAATTTGATTATAGCTTGTAAAATCGCTCGTTTGTGGATTTCAATTAATTTCTGTTTGGAATTTGGAAAAATTTTCTTCTGCAAAGTTGTAGATAATTGAATTTCTTATAAAGAATCGTAAGATTTGAATTTTCTGACAAAAGGGCTATTTATTATGAATTATTGAAGTTCCGAAATTCCTGAATAATTGATTTTTGGAGTTTAAAATATTTTTAATAAGAAAAACATTTTTTTTTCTTTAGATGAGGTGTGTGTGGCTGATGTTGGACCAGATTTGTGTGCGTAGGAAATTTTGATATATATATTAATATTATATTAAATTTTCTGCTTTGGTGTTCTAAGCATTTTCCTATAAATAGGGTGCTTAGGTTAGAATTAAAAATCACACCAGAAACTAAAGATTTCTCTCTTTCTCACTCGATATTTTTAGCGTATTCTTGTGAGTATTTTAATAATGTGAGTGTTGCTATACGGTGCAAGTTCAAGTCATAGCCTATATCCGGCGTTTCAACTAGAAGTACTGTCTTTACCAGGTAAGGGATGTTATTTTATATAAATGATATTATTTCTTTCAATATCATTATATCGAAATATTGATCTGAATTTTTATCAAATTTAGAACTTTTTATGTCGGGGATTACTATTCATGTATACAACACTATTCACGTATACGACACTATTCACGAATACGACACTATTCACCGAAAAAAAAATTAAATCTTCGTTTTTGTCCAAGATATCTATTATGGATACTAGCTTTGATTGTATCCATGTTTTGGTCTTCATTCTTCAATTTTACTCCACTATGATTATTTACGAAGTATTTTTGAACTTGAATTGTTTAAAGTACGAATCCTTAATAATTGTTCTTTTATTTCACTGGATTCGTTTTCTTTAAAATATTTTTCATCATCCTCAGTCATAAATGATGATATAACTAAATATCTTTGGCCTGTAGTGCAAAGATGAATGATTTCTGATGAATATCTTTGGCCGTAGTGCAAAGATGAACATGTGTTTAGATGAACATGACTAACTGATGAATATCTTTGGCCTGTAGTGCAAAGATGAATATTTGATTCCAGATATATATTGATTGATGTTACAGGGATAAAAGATAGACGATGAACTTTTAAATTCCTATATAGAAGATAGTAGATTTTGTTCTCTACTTAACACTTCTAATGAATTACTATTTCCGCTGCGAATATTGATTTAAAACTTGTTGTCTATTGTATTCTATTAGATTTTTCCCTGTTGAAGACTAACGATAATTTGTTTTATATTATCTTAGTCATAATGTTCTTTACTGGGCTAGTTGAGCTCACCATTTTTCATTTTGTTCCATTTTTCTTCTCAGGAGGCGAGAATGTAGCGATTACTAGTCGGGGTATGAAATGAAGGTTCTAGAAAGTCATTTTAGTAGTCCTCACCATTTTTGTAAAATAATGTATCAATAATTGTAATTGGAACTTATTTGAGTGTGGATATTGTCTAGATAGCAATATATGTATTTAAACTCACAGTTTTTATGTTGTATTAATAAAGTTGTAGTTGTTTCTGTACCATATATTTTGACGACTCAGAATGGGTGTTGTATACCTATTTTGGGGGCGTCACAGTTGGTATCAGAGCTTAGGGATATGATCTCTGGCGGAGATCGGGAAATAGAACTACGAGGGAAGAGACGAGTAAATCCTTCGCTAGTGTGTCCTACCTAAGCTTATTTGTTGGTCGGTCATAATATAGGGATATTATGTGATATGTTAATTGCTTAAATTAACTCTTGTTTTATGGCAGTATTTGAGAATGTCGACTGAGAATGTTAACAGTGGAGTAAATGAGACCGTGGAGACACATGTGCTCACCAACGAGGAGAACGTGCAACAGGCTGGCAATGTTCCTCCTGTGAACAACACCAATGAGCAGATGATGAACGATGGGATGTTTAGAAGCTTTTTGCAATTCATGCAAAACCAGACGAGAGAGACTCGTGTTTAAAATATAGGAGGAAATGATAGCAATTCACAGTTTGTCACAGCCAAGCAGTTTAAAGAATTGGGACCACCAGAATTTAAGGGAAAGCCGGACCGATCATGGCGGAAACGTGGGTCAAGCAAATTACCAAGATATTCGATGTCTTGGGATGCACGGAGGAATAGAAGGTTCTATTCGCCACCTTTATGTTTCGTAGCGAGGCAGACTACTAGTGGGAGTCTGTGAAGCGTACCCATCTAGCCGCACTCAGTATGTCTTGGGAGACATTTCAGAAACTGTTCAATGACAAGTACTTTCCTGAAAGTATTCGTCATATGAAGGAGGTAAAGTTTATTAAACTAGAGCAGAATAACATGACGGTGTCCCAGTACGAGGTGAAGTTTGCAGAGTTGTCCAGGTTTGCACCTCATTTGGTGGAGAATGAGGAACGTATGACGCGGATGTTTCTGAGAGGTTTGAAACCCGGCATATGTCAATATCTCATTTCTCATAAATTTTCTCTCTATTCAGATGTTGTTAACAGGGCTCAATTATTAGAGCGAGATAACGAGTACGGTCAATCGAGAGACCACAACCAGGATCATACCGGTGACAGCAGTCATCAGAACAATGATAACCAGTGGAGAAAGAAAAATACAGACAAGAACGACAACCACTCTGGTGGTAATCGTGGCCATGAAAATAGAAGAAGCGAGTCGGGAAGAGATTTTAAAAAGAGGAGATTCAATAATGACAATACGAAGACGTCAGCACCAGCAGCAATTGGTTCCAAGGGAGGAGAACGACCACCGGTCATATGCTATAAGTGCGAAAAAGAAGGACATATCATCCCAAACTGCCCACAACAGTTTAAGGTATGTTATAATTGTGGAAAGGAAGGACATATCGCTCGAGATTGCACTGTAGCAAAACCAAGTCCAGCGGGGATGGTGACTCAAAAATCTGTCCCAGAAAAGTCAAAGTCAACAGTTCCTGGAAGAGTGTTTGTCGTGACTGGTCAACATGCGAGGAACCCAAACGAGGTGATCACGGGTAAACTAATCATAAATTCATGCGAAGTTTATACCTTACTAGATACCGGTGCTACCCATTCATTTATTTCTCCTACTTGTGCTCAACGTTTAAACTTAACTCCGGAGAAGTTAGACTTTGATTTATCTGTGGAGACTCCGTTAGGAGAAACTTTCATCACATTCACTGTTTATAAATCTTGTTTGATCCAAGTTGGCACCATCACCTTACCTGTTGACCTTATCTCTTTAAAGATACTTGCTTTTGATGTGATTTTAGGAATTGATTGGTTAACTACTCATCATGCCAAAATTGATTATTTTTGTAAGGTTGTTAGTTTTCATATTCCTAACCAACCTGTTGTGCGAATTCAAGTAACTAAGCCATTAAAATCAATCACTGTTATATCAACCCATAAAGCCATTCGTTTATTAAAAAATGGATGTCAAGCTTTCTTAGCCCATGTTATGGATTTGAATAAAGACACGTCAAATTTGAATAATATTCCTGTTGTTATTGACTTTCCTGACGTATTTCCTAAAGAACTTCCCGGTCTACCCCCAGAACGTGAAGTTGAATTCTTTATTGATCTTGAACCTGGTACAAAGCCCATTTCTAAAACCCCATATCGAATGGCTCCTATTGAACTTCAGGAGTTAAAGGTTCAACTACAAGAGTTGTTGGACATCGGTTTCATTCGTCCTAGTACATCTCCTTGGGGCGCTCCTGTTTTATTTGTAAAGAAGAAAGACGGGAGTATGCGACTTTGTATTGATTACCGGGAATTAAACCATTTCACTATTAAGAATAGGTATCCGCTACCTCGTATTGATGACCTATTTGACCAGTTACAAGGAGCACAATTCTTTTCAAAGATCGATCTTCGTTCTGGATATCATCAGTTAAAGGTTAAAACTGAGGATATTCTGAAGACTTCCTTCAGAACTCGGTACGGGCATTATGAATTCCTAGTCATGTCTTTTGGATTGACTAATGCTCCTGCAGCTTTTATGGATATGATGAACCGAGTATTCAAGGATTATTTGGATCAGTTCGTGTTAGTCTTTATTGATGACATCCTCATATATTCCAAAAGTCGTAAAAATCATAAGCACCATTTGAAGATGGTACTCCAAAGGTTGCGTGAAAACAAGTTATATGCTAAGTTGAAGAAATGCGAGTTATGGCTTGAGGAAGTAGCATTCCTAGGGCACGTGGTATCAAAACATGGAGTATCTGTTGACCTGACGAAGATTAAAGCAATACAAAGTTGGGAGCAACCAAAGACGGTGACCGAAGTACGTAGCTTTCTGGGCTTAGCTGGTTATTATCAGAGATTCGTGGAAGGGTTTTCTCGAATCGCTATTCCGTTAACTCGGCTGACTCGGAAAGATATCAAATTCGTATGGAGCGAGGAATGCGAGAAGAGTTTTCAAGAGCTTAAGAGGAGACTCATTTCGGCACCTGTTTTGACCATACCATCTGGTTCGGATGGATTTGTTATCTACAGCGATGCTTCAGGCAAAGGGCTAGGATGTGTTCTCATGCAACGTGGAAAAGTTATAGCCTATGCCTCGCGACAACTTAAAGAATATGAGAGGAATTATCCTACTCATGATCTAGAGTTGGCAGCAGTCGTTTTCGTGCTAAAGATCTGGAGGCACTATCTATATCGGAAGAAAGTGGAGATATATTCAGACCATAAAAGCCTCAAATATTTCTTCACTCAAAAAGAACTCAACATGCGGCAACGACGTTGGCTTGAGCTGTTAAAAGATTACGACCACACTATTCAATACCATCTTGGAAAAGCAAACGTGGTAGCTGACGCATTGAGTAAAAGATCATATGCAGGAACGAGTGCGATGATGTCAAGTATACACATAGAACCAACTCTAATCAATAAAGTTAAAGTTGCTCAAGCCACAGACCCGGAGCTGATGCGTATAAAGAAGAAAGTGCAAGAAGGTGCTATTCCAGAAGCAAGAATCGATGAAGAAGGAATACTTCGAGTCCACTCCAGACTTTGTGTTCCTAACGATTCTAATTTGGAGTACAAGATCATGATGGAGGCACACAATACACCATTTGCAATCCATTCTGAAAGTACCAAAATGTATCGTGATCTTCAACATACATTTTGGTGGAACAATATGAAGAGAGAGATTGCAAAGTTTATCTCGAGGTGTTTAACTTGTCAACGTGTAAAGGCAGAGCATCAAGTGCCAAAGGGTCCATTGCAACTACTTGAGATTCTGAAATAGAAGTGGGAACACATTACCATGGATTTCGTTACGGGTCTTCCCACGGTTTCTCAAGGCATAAATGCTATTTCGGTTATTGTTGATAGACTAACCAAGTCTGCTCATTTCTTACCAATACGGGAGACTTATTCCCTTGAACGTCTTGCTAGTATGTACGTAAATGAGATTGTGAGGTTGCATGGCATGCCAATATCCATAGTTTCGGATCGTGACCCAAGATTCACTTCAAGATTTTGGGTTAGCTTGCAAAAAACTATGGGCACGGATTTACGGCTCAGTTCGGCATACCATCCTCAAACGGACGGGCAATCAGAGAGGACTATTCAAACTCTTGAAGATCTATTAAGACTTTGTGTCCTAGATTTCAAAGGAAGTTGGGATAAGTACCTACCATTGGTGGAATTCTCCTACAACAACAGTTATCAGGCAAGTATAGGTGTGGCTCCATTTAAAGCATTGTATGGACGAAAGTGTCGCTCTCCAGTATGTTGGGATGAGGTGGGAGAAGCAACGTTGTTGGGACCAGAGTTGGTACGAATGACTACAGAGAAGATCCAAACGATTCGACAACGTATACAAACGGCACAGGATCGACAAAAGAGTTATGCGGATCTTCATCGAAAGGACGTGGAATTTGACATTGGGGATCATGTATTGTTGCATGTGACTCCATGGAAAGGAGTTACAAGATTTGGGAAGAGAGGAAAGCTCAATCTACGATTTATTGATCCATTTCAAATTCTTGACCGAGTAGGAAATGTGGCCTATAGACTCGCGTTACCTCCAAGTATGTCTCGTGTTCATAATTTTTTTCATATATATGTGCTACGTAAATATGTGAAAGACCTAAACCACGTTATTGAGTTAGAACCGGATGAGATAGCCGAAGACTTAACGTACGAAGAGGTACCTATCAAGATCTTGGATAGGAAGGAGCATGTCCTACGCACGAAGGTCATACCACAAGTTAAAGTTTTGTGGAGAAACCATGCAATTGAGAAAATGACCTGGGAGTTGGAAACGGAAATGAAAGCAAGGTATCCTCATCTTTTCGAAAAACCAGGTACGTACGTCAATTTCGAGGACGAAATTTCATAAAGAGGGGAGGTTGTAAGACCCCAAATTATTAATAAATAAAATTTAATTTCCTCTATTTATTATTTTGAAATAGTAAGGATTGATTTGATTAATGTGGTTAGTTATGGGTAAAATGCGCAAATATTTTAAATAAGCAAGTGGTTATAAAATATTCATTTTTATCGGAGAATATTCGTTTGGTCGTGGAATATTCTTATTGTAGGAGAATATTCGTACGACGGTGCAGCCTTGTGTGGGCCCCATAACAGAAAGTGATTGGATAAAGAAAACGACAAGTATAAGTTGTTTATAAATAACGGCGTAGTTGTTACCGTTAATACTGTTGGAATACCCGGTGGTTAAAACACAGTAATACGCGTTGTTGCACAGTAGCACACGGTATTGTACCAATTATTGATTCTTACGTAAGAAGGCACTACTCAATAATGGTTACAGTAATTACTGTTCAGTATTTTATTTTATTGATTCAATAATTGCTGCGTTGATATTTTATATTACTGTTGTTTTAATAATTGTCACTACACAATATTTTTCATTATCGGAGCAATAATTCATATTATCTGAATAATATTATTAGATAACATTATTGGCAATGTCTAGAAAGTTCTGTCTAAGGAGAGGTTTAGTCACCTAATTGCGCGCTAGTAAGGAGAAATCCTTATTGGAAAGCCCCCTCTTTCTTGGGAACTGCCTGGTTGTCAGTATTGTGATTCGGTAATATTATTTGTGAATAATTAATTATTAATTTATATGATGAGAAAAATATTCATTTTATGTGGATATAGATGGAGAAAATTTTTTAAAGTGACAATTGTTGAAAATCGATATTTTATCTTTTCTGATAAAATAATATTTTATTATATTATTATAATATAATAATGATGATATTTTTATAATGAATGTGGGATATATGAGTATATGAGGAGAAAGAGTATTTTTGTTGCAAAAGTTGTTTAAAACAAGTTAAACATGTCTGTGGGCTCATTTCTTGATTGAAATTTGATTATAGCCTGTAAAATCGTCCGTTTATGGATTTTGATCAATTTTTGTTTGGAATTTGGAAAAACTTTCTTCTGCAAAGTTGTAGAGAATTGAATTTCCTATAAAAAGTAGCGAGATTCGAATTTTCTGACAAAAGGACTATTTATTATGAATTATTGAAGTTTCGAAATTCCTGAATAATTGATTTTTGGAGTTTAAAATATTTTTAATAAGAAAAACGTTTTTTTCTCTTTAGATGAGGTGTGCGTAGCTGATGTTGGACCAGATTTATGTGCGTAGGAAATTTTGATATATATATTAATATTATATTAAATTTTCTACTTTGGTGTTCTAAGCATTTTCCTTTAAATAGGGTGCTTAGGTTAGAATTGAAAATCACACCAGAAACTAAAGATTTCTCTCTCTTTCTCTCTCGATATTTTAAGCGTATTCTTGTGAGTATTTTAATACTGTGAGTGTTGCTATACGGTGCAAGTTCAAGTCATAGCCTATATCCGGTGTTTCAACTAGAAGTACTGTCTTTACCAGGTAAGGGATGCTATTTTATATAAATGATATTATTTCTTTCAATATCATTATACCGAAATATTGATATGAATTTTTATCAAATTTGAAACTTTTTGTGTCGGAGTTACTATTCACGTATAGGGCACTATTCACGTATACGACACTATTCACGAATACGACACTATTCACCGAAAAAAAATTAAATCTTCATTTTTGTCCAAGATATCTATTATGGATACTAGCTTTGATTGTATCCATGTTTTGGTCTTCATTCTTGAATTTTACTCCACTATGATTATTTACGAAGTATTTTTGAACTTGGATTGTTTAAAGTATGAATCCTTAATAATTGTTCTTTTATTTCACTGGATTCGTTTTCTTTAAAAAAAAATTCATCATCCTCAGTCCTAAATGATGATATAACTGAATATCTTTGGCCTGTAGTGCAAAGATGAATGATTTCTGATAAATATCTTTAGCCGTAGTGCAAAGATGAACAGGTGTTTAGATGAACATGACCAACTGATGAATATCTTTGGCCTGTAGTGCAAAGATGAATATTTGATTCCAGATATTTATTGATTGATATTACAGGGATAAAAGATAGGCGATGAACTTTTGAATTCCTATATAGAAGATAGTAGATTTCATTCTCTACTTAACTCTTCTAATGAATTATTATTTTCGCTGCGAATATTGATTTAAAACTTGTTGTCTATTGTATTCTATTAAATTTTTTCTTGTTGAAGACTAACGATAATTTGTTTTATATTATCTTAGTCATAATGTTCTTTACTGGGCTAGTTGAGCTCACCCTTTTCCTTTTGTTCCATTTTTCTTCATAGGAGGCGAGAATGTAGCGATTACTAGTCGGGGTATGGAATGAAGGTTCTCGAAAGTCGTTTTAGTAGTCCTCACTATTTTTGTAAAATAATGTATTAATAATTGTAATGAGGACTTATTTGAGTGTGAATATTGTCTAGATAGCAATATTTGTATTTAAACTCACAATTTTTATGTTGTATTAATAAAGTTGTAGTTATTTCTGTACCATGTATTTTGACGACTCAGAATGGATGTTGTATACCTATTTTGGGGGCGTCACAAATTCAGTATAGACTAGAGTGTTGGCCTCCAAGCATTCTAAAAACCCAACATTCTTTACTAGCTCAAGAATATCCTTGAACTTCTTTTCTGATCTACCAAACTTCTTAGTACCGAGTTGGATTCCAGTTATAACACGCCAATCTTCCATTTTGAGGATTCGAAGTGTATGGGTATTCGATCTCAGGAATCTTACAAGAGTTATTTGAAGGTGATTTGGGCGTAGCTCGAGGTTTGGTGGATTTTGGCTTTAAAGAAGATATAGGATTTGAAAAAAAAGGGAGGGAAAGGAAGTCGATAGCCTTTGATAATTGTTCAAAGGTTTGTGAATTTGTCTTTATGATAGTTCCTTCTGACTCTGCAAAATCTGTGACGTGTCAAAAAGCCATTAGTTGCATGATGCCCAATAAGGAACTGTAATTCCCCATAAATTGATCAGTTTTTCAGTTTTGATTTTTCTTTCAAGAAAATAAGCATTACTGAAGTTGGTTGACCGTTGACTTCTCCAGTACGTAGAATAGCTTGATGAGATAGCTGTAAGCTCTACATTTTTCTTTGTCAACTAAACGATCGTCTTCTGTGACTATGCTTCAATGAATGATTCGTCATTAATCTCCAACTAGAAGTTGCATGATTCATCAATCAAGCTTGATCTCTTTTTGAGGAATTTTCTGTACATGTACTCCATATGTGTCTTTGTGATACATTCTATTTCGGTTCTTCTTCTGGGTTAAGGAAGCTCAGGAAGGGCCAACTGCTTAGTCCAAGACTAAGGGTCAAGTTTGTCCCTGAGGCACTTATCAGTTGAAGAGCTTTATAAAATGGTGGCTATAATGACATCATATTGGTCTTTTCTGCTTGAGAGTTTACTTTCCAACTCTGGTTACTCTTTGGTGTTGGTATTTGTTTAGGCTGCAATCGTGGTGTCACCATGCTCTTACACTACGATCACTGAGACTGATCGAAAGTACTCCACGATTTGAGTGGTTGGTTGATATGGTTATCAGTAGCACGTTTTTGGGACGTTACTACTAACTATGGATCTTCATTTGGTTCATCAATCACAGAGTTTTGGGCCTCTTAATTAACTGGGATATTTCTATTTTGGGTTAACTCATGTCTTTATGATCTTGACAGGAGTAGTCTTGATATTTGTGGAGTGGTTAACAGACATGTACCCTGGTTGACATATCATTCAAGCTTATCTCAGATCTTCTTGCAAGTATTCCACTTCTTTATTTTTCTCCCTAAGCTTCACCATCTTCATCATTTGCATCTAGAACTTCCTTAGACTGATCAACAACTTCAGGCTGTGCTTCCTCAGCAACAACACTTTCTTTAGCATCAGCCTTGACAGTTTGTTCAGGTTAAGAAGTTGTTGCGGCATCTCCTTCAGGCTGAAATCATCATGAATGAATAAACCTAAATGAGTCATAGGGAGGTATCATCAGAATTGATCACTGCACGATTTTTGACAAGACTACAAACGTAGTCTTTCTCATTCAGGCTTCAGTATCTTTTGCACTCGTGAAGGTATGCTTTAATGGTGCATTCTTCATCATTAATGTTTGATGATCTTTTGATATGAACTTCCTGGATGTTCCCTTTGGAATGATATGCTTTGCATAGATAAGACCAATAGATCTCTTTTGTCTTGGCATAAATAGCCTGCTTTCATATGAAGATCATCAACAATTTGACTCTTCATTAATGGGGACTCAACAAGTCTTCAAGAACAGTCTTTGACTTTTTGTTCAAGCTGAGATATCGTTGCAGCATCCACCTCTGATGGGTTGGAAAGTCTAGACTCTACGATCGGTAGTGACTCTACTATCGAGATGAGTGAAGACTTCTTTGATTTATAGCTGCGTTTTCCCTTTTTAAGCAGCTGATCTTGCAGCTGGTTGAATCCTTGTGACTGAAGCTATCTGCTTTAGTATTCCTTGTGTGGTCAGATAGATCAAGTACCTGCAGGTTAGGTACGTTTCTATTTTTGGTACCCATGATTGTTTGGATCTTGCTAGATCAGTTTTCTCAAGATCTCAATCCCTCATATTCTTGAATTTAAATCACATTGGCATCAATAATCATATTTATGCATATATCAGATTTAGATATGACATTTATGATGCATGATGATGAGTGTGTGAATGATTAAGTGTTTTGATAGGACATTCTTTTTCCTTTGCTTGGTTGTGTTCAAATATTTTGAATGTTCTTAGAGTAGGAATCAACTTTATTGATTATTTGCATCTGGTTGATTCATGGAGATGATCAATTTCTAAGAATCTTCAAGATACTCCTCTAGTGTTGATCATACTCTATATTTTATCAAGAACATAGAACATTGGTTTTGTACGTATTTGCATACATACCAATCCTTTAGCAAGAGTTAATCCACTTAAGCTTCGTAGGATTTAGATTAACTTACGACATACTCCATACTTCTTTCAAGATGATATCTTCAATCTAAACTTTGAGTGGAGAGAGAGTTTGTTGACAATTTAAGTATCCAACCTTAATGTACTCTCTCTTCCCCTTTTTAGGAAGAGTATGGTCTCTTGATAGAGTATTATTGTAGTACATAGGGTGATGCAACATAATGTTCATGTACGTGCTAATGAGGAACCGAACCTTTACACTGTCAGTTTCTTGACAGTCATTTGTCTTGCTAAAATGATGTTAGGCATTGATGTGCAAATCTTTACATTCATTGCTGACAGCTTGTTGCTACATTTAACCTTAGATCAATCAGGCATCGTTTTGGAGTTGAAAACATAGGAAAGTCTTAGCAGCTTTAGTTCTTTGATAATCTTGAGTCTCAAGGTTCAGATCCAATTGATTAGCCAAGTAAATATTGAAAGAAATCTCATTTCTTCTCTGGATAGACATTTCATTGCATGTATAGGCCTTTCATCTTTCAAAACAGTGGATGACAGACTCTTTGTTTTTGATGCCTTTTGACTTCTCATCACTAGTCTGCAGACTACTGATTTACTTTGGACATGGATTGGTCTTGTTGTTGCATTAATTTAGAACAGGGACCAATTCGAGCAGCTTCAGGTGGATATGCACATTTACCTGTATGCATAATTTCCAACGTGTGAGCTCATCAATAATCACAAGCGGCTTACTACTAAACTAAGTTTAGAACATGGTTTGTCCTTAGGATCAGACTCAAAGCGTTAGCTATAGAATATTGTATGAGAATCTGCTCTGATACAAATTGTTAGTTCCCCGAGGGCACACTATAGATCTAGAAAGGGGGGTTGAATAGATCCTTTTTTATTTCAAAAATCTTTTCCAATTTAGTTTACATTGATAAGTAATTAGCAGATGACAAACTTAAGAATTATTTTCAAACACAACGGAATAAGTTAAGGTTCCCCTTCATAGATGTTATGTTGATCATTTTTTTAGAGTTAATTTAGATGTAAGTAGTTATCATGTTCATAGCAGTTATAGCAGTTATAGATTCATAATGTAAATGATAGTATGTAAAAGACATAAGGAATTTTAAGTGGTTCAAAGAATCAAGCTCCTAATCCACTCTTCTGCTTCAACAAGCAGGGATTCCACTAATAAAGTATTTACATCTTTGAATCACTAAGATTTCTTCAAGGCCAGCAGACTTAGAACTCTAGTTCACTGAGAACTCTTCAAGTCCAGCAGACTTGGAACTCTAGTTCACTAAGAACTCTTCAAGTCCATCAAACTTGGAACTCAGTTTAGTCCCTAGGATAAGGACCCCTCAGGCCCTGACTTCTTGTTAATGTTATTGTTGGTACTGAGCTGCTAAGATGACTTTAAGCTTGTTCATCCTTTGATACTTAGCAGCATGTTGTGATCCTCTTTGGATTCTGCATCGAGACTGGATCACTATTGGACAAACTATTAAGTTATTCATAAAGCTCATTTTCTTTGAGTAAGTAACAGTCTGTCACTCCTTCTTTAATGCAGCTGATCTTGTGGTTGGTTCTTATCTTTATCTGATCTCAGCTTGTACAACTTCTCTATTTGAGGTTTGCTAACTCTTTGCACTTTTGGTAGACTCAGTCTGGCATTTAACATCCCCCGAACCTTGGTTAACTTGTGGAAAGATTTGGTTATGTATATATTCTTCTTCAGCTCTTGATGGTTCATGGTGATTCGTAGAGTGGCTATTTGAATCTTCTCTTTGATCTGCCAATTTTCTGAATGTTATCCTCTTGGCCTTCTCGGATCTCAGCTTAGCTGACATTCTTAATGGCCTTCTCATTGTTGTTGAGTGAAGCCTTTATCTGTTAAAGCCCTTCTCTTATTTTACTTCACTTCTACTTTCATAGTCTCACTGTCATTGAGACATATTCTGTTTAGCTCTGTAGAACTCGTAGAATCAGCAACTTGTCAAAACCAACTCATTTTCTGCATTCAAGCTTCAATTGTCAAATATTCTTCCATGAGCTTCCTGTTGGACTATAGCCATTGGAAGCTATTTGAATTGATTAGCAGATCTCGAGTTATTTGGTGCAGACTGCTGATGTGACGTGACAACCCCTTCATTACTTTTCTGACACTGCAGTCTACTATTTCACCTACCACATCAGAGATGTCACATTAACGTGTCAGGCTGGTAGTCACCTTTATTTCTTTTTTTTAACTCCTCAATCAGAACATCAGGAGTTGTCCTTCTGCATCGATGCTTTCAATCAACAACGTTCGAATGTCAGTCTTTGTATTGAGACGTTTCCAAGGCTTCAATACTCAGATGATCGAACTCTACGATTTATATTCAGATGACCTTGAACTTGATCATAGTTAGTCTTTTGAATAATGCTCGTTGACTGATTGAGACAACACTACGATTCTGAGAATGTTCCTTGGATTTGTAATGTAGAACCTATCTTCCTTCACTCCCGTAGTGCTTCAACACTTCTACTTGCCTTTAACTTGCATTAGACACTGACAATTTGTTTGAATGCTCTGGCCTTCCTGAACTTTAAGACTCATTAGATTGGTCATGCTCAACTCTCTTTCTCCTTGTGATCTCCCATTCACATATCATCAATGGTCTGACCCATGCTTAATCTTCTTTGTCTATTCTGTATAGGTTGGCCAATATCTCTGTTATAGACCTCATCAATTCCTGTTTCTCATCTGGCAAGCATTACGATCATAGTTATACCTAAAATTATCATCTTTTGTTTATCTTGACAGCTACTGCATTGCTGACTTCCTTTTGTCCGTCACATTATCTGAAGTCTTCTTATTGTTGCTTTTGGAAGACTTCCTTTGAAAGGCTTCACCTTTTCAATCAGGATGCTGACTAAATTTGTGTTTCAATCTTCTGTTTGCTTGCAAGCCATTTGGTAAGTGCCCTCTGGCTTCCTTTAGATAGATTGCATCTTTATAGTTCTGACCAGAGGCTACATTCTTTGGTTGCTTTAGAAGTGTTCATGTGTTGAGAATCGTGTTCTCACTACGATTCTTCCTTGGCGTTGTGAGCACTGATAGACTTTGTCGAAAACTTTTTCTGCAGACTACGATCTAGCTTTGGTTCTGCATACACTACGACTCCGAGAACAGACTATGATTTCTGCCTCTGATATGATCTGTAGACTCCACGACTTCGATTATGGTCTACGATTCTTGACTTGGCTTAGCAGGCGCTTGGACCAACTCTACGATTTTGAGTGAGACCTTCCAAAGCAGACTACGATTCTTTAGTAATTTTCTCGATACTCTACGATTTTGCCTTGGCTTCAGCAGTCCCTCGGCTGGCTTGCCAGACTGTAATTCTATCTTAATAGTCTCGGAGTTCCTTGTCTCTCCTGGCAGACTTCGAAGACTGGTGCAGTTCTCGATGATAAGACAAGCCTATCTTCTACATCATATAAGATCAACCTAACAAGCTTGATCTTTCTATATATAGTCCTTGTACATCATGTTCTTTTGAAGGACTTCACAAAGCTATTTTGTTTATGTAGAATTAACCTAACATATTTGATTATTTTAGTCTAAGTTCTTGTACATATATTCCTATTATCTATTCAAGGACTTTACAGCTTATTTTAATGCAGACATATTTGCATATTCATTCACTAAGATCATAATCAAATCTTATATAAATAGGAATATCATACTTATGTTTATTCCTAACAAACGTTTCGCACAAGGAAGCAATGCATATATCACACCTTCACGCTCAACCTCTGTTAGAAATCTCATCATAGATAATAGGTTCAGGTTCCCGACTTCCTGATCTGAACTGCATTCCTCCCTCCGTGGTGCTAACACAATCTTCTTCCCTTTTTATACTAAAGGAATACGTGTTCTCCCGACCATCGTGAATAACTCTTCGTTCATACTACCAGTGGCGACTAAATAGCACATGGCACACATCCATAGACACCACATCGCACTACGCATTATCAAAGTATTTCTTGCCGACTGAAAATGATATTAGGCACTTTTTATTGACTGTCTACTCATTACCTTTATTTAGCCACGATAGCTTGTACAACTTCGGATGTCGATCCGTCTTCAACTGTAATTTCTGAACAACCTCTACGGATACGACATTTTCACAACTGCCACTATTAATGATCATCTCGAAAAACTTTCTGCCACTGTAAAAGTATTATGGAAGATATTGGTCCTCAACTTATCCTCTTTAAGTTCTCCTTTAAGAGTCAGCTGACTTTTACGAATGATAAGAGTCTCATGTCCATCTCCATATAACACATCTTCGTCTTCGTACTCATCATACACAAGTCCTTCAGACTCGTCCACGTTTTCTACGTATTCCTTAACCAGGAGATTTTTACCCTTTTGACTGGCAGGTTTTCTGCAATCAGTTGCCTTGTGCCTCTGTTTGTCACATCTATAACATCTGATATTATAGTTGGGGTTTTTTTTTGGTGTGCTGTGAAATGGGGTTGTTGAGGTGGGGTTAGTCTATTATTCTAAACGCTTCTCGTTACCGGTTTCCTATTTTTTTTGCTCAGCATCACGTGCGCGCTGATAAGCTTCAAAAACAGTCCAAAATGCATAAAGACTAAGAGCATCCTGTAAGGGCTACCTTAATCCCCCCAGATACCTTGCCACTAACTGCTCCTTTGATTCGGATAAATCATTTTGGCCTATCAATTGATAAAACTCCTCTGTATAGTCATCAACTGATTTGGTGTCTTGCCTCAATAGGTATAGTTGCTTAAACAAGTATTGGGTATAACCAAAAGGAAGAAAGTGGCCTTACATCTTCTTCTTCATATTTTCCCAGTCCGTGATGATCATAGTTGCTCCTTATGGTGATACGGATTATTAAAGACGGATTCAGAATCATAAGATTCCTCATCCCGATCATGGTTCGGGACGTTTTCAACCGGAATTTGTCCACGATGACCAAGACCTTGCGACGTTAAACCTTGGGTTAACTCCGTAACTTGTTTATGTAAATCCTCAATCATCACGTCCTGAACGTTACGACCACGGTGCAAGACTTCCTCAGTCGGAACCTGCCCTCAACGACCATGACCACGACCACCAGCCATTGAAATTGATGAAACCTATTCCCAAAAAGATGTTGAGCTTTGATACCAATTGACGCTGGGTGGGAAAACGATTATCCTACGGGCTAGGGTAACAATAAATTCACAGACAAAAGAAGCAAGAAAATTACCCTAAGCACATAAAAAATCTCAATGTGTAAAATTATATTAATCATAAAACAAGAATGAATAAAACTTAACCCATAAGCCGGATTTTAAAGCTAAAGGTTTCCTTGTTAATTCGTAACAGGATTCCTATAATTATGGAAACAAACTTCTAATGGAAACAAATAACTAAAGTACGTAACAAAGTCCTAATGGGTAACAACATATTTATAAAAGATTTACTTCCTAATAAAACTCTATTACATTAAAAGAACTAATTAATAAATAATAATAATAATAAAGTCAATCTGTCGATCTCCCGAAGTCACGACGCCACAATCCCGAAGACGTCCAAACTATCGAAGCCGAACCTCTAGTTCGAAGTCAAAGACGTTAATAACCTCCACGCGTGCGACGATCCTCCAACTCATAATACTCTTAAGGCCAACAACACGTTATCCGCTAACTCGATATCATCAGTCTCATAACCTCCTGCATCACTAAAGTTTTTTTGTATAATATTGTAATTACTTATTTACTATTAAATGAATAAATATTTCCAGGCACTAATGCATGAGATAAGACACAATATGTGATAAACAAATAATATATGATAACAAGCTCATCAATAATTATGTTAATAATTAAAAAAAATATTGTGATTTCGAGAACATAGTCATAATTATTAAATAGTTAAATATTTATTTAAATAGCTAATAATTGAATTAAAATATTCTAGATTTTTCAATCAATTATTAAGCTAAATATTTAAATAGATTATTGTAGATATATTTAGTTATGATTATGAGAAAATAATAATTTTAATTTTATTTAAGTTTGTAATGGAATTCTATATTAGCATTTATATTGACAAAATTTGCTTGAAATTCTTATTCGAATAGAATTATGAAACTCAAATATTAATAAATTTTAATTTAATTATGATATTTAGTTACGAATAAATTCACTATAATTTTTCTATTGATGTTACAGTTATTATGTTTCAAATTCACATATATTATTAATACAGTTAATTATGTGATTTGATAAAAATTCAAGTTTTAATGAATTAAATTAGTAGGATATTAATTTAATAATAAATTTCACGAATAATACTAAAATAATTAAATCACGTGGTATGTTAAGAGGTTTTTTCGATATCTTAATATTTTAATAAAATTGTAGCAATAAATTATCCTATTCAAATTTATTAAGATATATAAATTAAATAAAACTAATAAAAAGAGCACATGTAGTAATTATTAATGGATAACATGTAGTAATTATTTAAATTTGTAGAGTATTTATACTAATTTGAATAGGAAAGTACTTTTTTTCTGTTCCTTTTAGAGATATGAATATTTTTAAATTTGGATAATATTTAATTGATACAAATTTGAATAATACTTATACTAATATGAATTAGGAAAGCTTTATCAAAAATTGGTGAAACCAAACCAAATCAAGTTTGTGTTTTTAATTATATATTCCTCTATATATTATTAAAATAAAATAAAAAAATCTAAAATCTAAAATTTTGAAAGCCCAAAAAATCTTCGTGAACTTTTAACTTAACCTTAGCAGATAATTAATAATTCATAGTTAAATAAATTTTTGTTGTTGGTAAATATTAATGTTAGATCATAGATGTCAATGAATCCACAACATTATTAGTCTCTCTAAAAACTTGCTACAATTGGGTTTGGGAGGTTTTGTTGAATTTTTTATTTTTTTTTTGTTTTGCTCCAGTTTTTGTAATGGACTATGTATGCGACCCTATCTACGAGTAATGAATTCCTCAGAATAGCAATGGCAAAAATTAGAATATTAGAACTAGTTTCCACTTTTGCCACTTAATATTATGATTCAAAGCCAATCAACGTACATATTGCAGACTTGTTTGCAAAGATAAAGCCTCGGCTTGCAAATTAATTAGTTTTAGCCTGAAAATAATAAAAGTATCCCAAAATAAAATTTCCTCTAAATATTCCCTATTGATCCCTCCTCCAGAAGCCACCTTCCTATACGGTAATTCAGAGGAAGAGATTTATATGGAACAGTCGGAGGGCTTCGAAGTGAAAGGAAAAGAAGATTTAATTTGTGTTTAAATTGAAGAAAAGTCTTTACGGCTTAAAGCAAGCACCGAGGCATTGGTACAAGAAGTTTATGTCAGTGATGGGAGAGCATGGCTACAAGAAAACTTCTTTAGATAATTGTGTATTTGTGAAAAAAATTTCTGATGACGATTTTATTATCCTTCTGCTTTATGTTGATGACATGTTGATTGTTGGAAGGAATTTTTCATGGATTGAGTTGTTAAAAAAACAGTTGAACAAGTCTTTTGCGATGAAAGACTTGGGTCCAGTAAAATAGATACTTGACATAAGAATCACACGAGATAAGAATGTTAAGCAATAATTTTTGTCACAAGAGAAGTACATCGAGAAGGTACTTTAAAATTTTCACATGAATAAGGCTAAAATTGTTAGCACTCCTCTTGCTTCCCATTTTAAGTTGAGTACAACACAATTTCCTTCAACCGATGAAGAGAAAAAAATATGGATAGAGTTCCATATGCCTCAACTGTAGGAAGGTTAATGTATGTCATGGTGTGTACACAGCCAGACTTGGTGTTTGCAGTTGGTGTTGTCAACCGTTATTGGTCAAATCCGGTAAAAGAACATTGGAATGCAATTAAGTGGATTTTGTGGTATCTTCGGGGCACTTCCAATTTGAGACTTTGTTTCGGAAATGGAAGAATAGAGTTAGTTGGTTACACATGCAAATATGGCTGAAGATCTCAGTACACGAAAATCTACTTTGTGTCATGGAAGTCTAAACTACAAAAATGTGTTGCACTTTCTACAACAATGGCAACAACAACTGAAGTGAGTAAGGAGTTGCTATGGTTGAAGAAATTTTTGAACGAGTTAGGAGTAATTCAAACACAAGAGGTACGTATTGTTTTGTGATAATCAAAGTGTTATTCACCATGGTAAGAATTCGTCATTTCATTCCAAATCAAAACATATTGATGTGAGATATCATTGGACTAGAGATGTTCTTGACGCAAAGTTGTTAGAACTTCAAAAGATTCATACAGACAATAATGGTTCTGATATGATGACAAAGATATTGCCAAGGGGAAAACTTGAGTTTTGCAGATTGAGCGCCAGGATGGCGAACCCCTCCACACAGTCATGAGGGAGAGAATTGTTGGGTTATTCCCTTCTATGTGGATAGGCCCAATTAGTTTCTCATATGGTCTATTAAACGGAAGAAACGAGTAACAAAAATGGAAGAGAGAAAAAGAAAAAATTGATTTTCGCGGGAAATATTTCAATATTTTACAACTCAGCGATCGGAAAGTCATTCGTGGTCCGATTGGCTGATTTTTGGTGGGTGACACCGTAACTTGTCGGTCTTCAATCTAAACGGTGGGATTGAGTATCGGAGTCTCCTAGCATCCGTTTTATTGTACTTTGTTGATACATTTTTTGCGAGAGTTGGTAGAGTTTTTCAGTTTTCTCTTGTTATTCTTCTTGTTGAAGATGTATGCCAAGAATATGTTATTCTTGATGGTTGTTGTTAGTTTATGCCTCTAGTTGTTGTTAGAGAGAACTTTGTATTGCCCGCTATTATTTATAGTGGAAGATTTGGTGGACTACAATCCCGTGGTTTTTACTCCTCACATCGAGGGGGTTTTTCACGTAAAAATTTGATTGTGCTCTTACGTGCTTGTCCTCAATTATTAATTGTTTGGATTATTTTTCTTATTGGGTTTACACAAAAGGGGAGAATTATATTGTCTCGTTGTGTTATTAGTGTTGTTTGGTTTGTTTTCTCCCAACACATACAAATGGTATACACTTTAATAAGAAAAATAATGACAATATCGTCCAATATTGCTTTCTTCATTCTCACAAGCCAGGATAACCATTGTTCTACCTTGCAACAAATTATAAACTATGTATAGACAATAATTAGGGAAGCACCATCACATTTAACATTGTAACAAAGAATCCATAGTTGGACAGCCCCCAGTCCCCAATTCAGAAGCTTTTACAATATTTTTTAACATTGATTGGCTATATTTGTCTTGTTGCAAGACATCTGTTTTAAGAAACACCAACAGAGTCTCGGATCAGCAGTTTATTTTCATAATAATAAAACAAAGGATCATAGTAAATAATCAATATAGGGATCCACAAATTAACAATTAAAAACATATAGATCTTAGAATCCACAATCACGGGATAAAAACAGAGGGTTTGACAGATGGCAAGCTTCTTGAAGAGATAAAAAATAGGGTCTCAAATGAATATGCTGCAAACAATGACACTACGGATACTTATAGAATATACAAAAAGGATATTATAGTAATGCAAAATCATCACTGCAATACAACGATAATCTCTCTCGAATATGGTATTGTGAATATATCCTTAAGAATAATGGTGAAAACTAATCAAAGTTCAATTTTAAGAACTACCCCTCACTTTGTAAAGAAAGGACTGCCTAATATACTTGGATAGTTTAATATTAGAATCATAATCATAACTAGATGAAACCAAATACAAGTGATTGTATTAAGAAATTTAAGGATATTCATTACTTATAAGATTCTAACCAGACTACCAAATATAAATATGGGATGATTTTCTTAAAGGAATCTTACATGTGTAAAATCATATATTTTTTATAACACCCCAACTTCATAACCGGTATTACTAAACTCATGTTTTAGTGCAAAACTAAGTGGTCATCAACATAGCTTCTCTATGAAAAACACATAACTAACCTCATTTGTAGTAATAAGGCTTTTTGCCTCAACATCTATAATCATATTATAACCAATCATGCACACCAAAAAGAAAGCAGAATCACAACAATTTTAAACCCCGCCAATATATACATGCTTAAAGACACTAATTTTAACAAATCAACAAGGAACATCAGTAACAGCAAGTAGTGAGCAACAAAATCACATTATTATTCATAATTGTTGGGAAAAGTACGCCAAAAATAATCTATATCCCAGGAATTACTTTTCCGTCTTTGTGCAATTAAATATGAAATCAACAAAACCAATTATGAGAACAAAAATAACAAATAACCATCCACAAGCAAGACACCAAATTTACGTGGAAAACCCTCTAAAATTAAGAGGTAAAAACCACGGGTCAAACTCCGAATCTCCACTATATCACTAATAATGGGCTTACAATAATCCTATCAAGTTTTATGCCTTAAAACTTGAGGTTACACAATAAATTGAGATAATACAAATTTACCTTTAATTAAGTTGAGAAACCTAATTAACTTCACCACCAAAAAACATCCCAAGCAATAAAGTCTTCAAGCTTTCAATTGAACGGAGATGATGGTGGATACCCACGAACAACAAACTGTAATTCTCTCAATTTATTCTTTTGGTATCTTCTTACTACCAAGCTTATCTCATGTATCAAATAAAACTCCCTCATAGCCTTATTTATAGTACTCTTCCTAATCCATTCCTATTATGGATTAGAAACAATTTATTCTCCTAATCAAATTAGGGATCACATCTCCTTGTCTTGGTCACCAACCAATCTAACAAGTCAATCCTTTTGCACTTGGATTCCTTTCATGGAATCTCTAATTTTAATATTGCTTTCATTAACCCAATTTCTAATTGAATTAATATCAAGTAAACTCACTTACTTGCTCACAAAGAAAATTAATTCTTTTCTATCTTGGATTCTTTCTCATGGGTGAGGACCCACACCCAACAATCTCCCCCTCCGAACCCATGAGAGGAGGGATCACCAACCACAACTCCTTACTCGGAGTTAATTCCAACGAAATCTTGGCTCAACTCAAGCTTCTTGGAATTTTCAACTATCTTCATGTCCGGCTTTGTCTCATCGGCATGGTTCTTCTCAACGGGAGGATCTAACTCAAACTTGACAGATTTTTACTTGCCAAATTCATTCACAACCGCTTTGTATCCTGGCTGTGAGCTATAACTTTCCTTCTTCACTTTTGGTACCCATTTAAAGTGAAGAGTTTTTCTCTCGTGGTTCTCATGCAAGGCTTTTCTCCCATCTCGCACGGCTTTGTACCACACCTTTTTCTGCCTAACTCCCCCATCTTTAACACCTCTTACATGCGCCCGCATCGTGTAAAGAGTGTCTACCTTCTTACTTCTAGTCACCACTAGAGACCCTTTGGTGAGCTTCCATTGACCTTCACCAAAGTAACTTTTATAACCATTCTCATCAAGCTTACCAGCAGAGATCAAATTAAAACGAATATTCGGAACATGTCTGACTTCTCTCAGCATCAACTTTCTACCACTGTTAGTTTTCAAATGAATATCTCCAATGCCTATAATCTTAGATGCACTTCCGTTTCCCATCCGCACATGGCCAAAATCACCACTACTGTAGGATGTGATGATTTCACCACGCGAAGTAGCATGGAACGAAGCACCCGAATCAATAATCCAATCATTAACATGGCACTTGGGTTTATCATCACAAACAATAGCTATATCAACGTCGGATAGATACACAATCAAATATTTATCCTCATCTTTTTCCTTAGACTGCTCCTTTTTTAAAAATCTGCACTCTCGTCTTATGTGACCCGGCTTCTGGCAGTGAAAGCAAATTACTTCTTTTCTATCTCTTGACCTTCCCCTGGGTTTGTCATCTCCAGGAGAGTTTCTCCCTTTGTTTTTGCCCCTACTCTGTGCGACAAAAACTTGTGACTCAGCACTAATCACCATAGTATCTCTTCGCCTCTGTTCCTCGTTAAACAAGCTATCCTTAACTGTATCCATAGTCAGCTTGCCATTAGAGGCGGAGTTACTTAACGATACAACCAGCGTCTCCCAGCTATCAGGCAAAGAGCTCAACAACAACAAAGCCTGCATCTCATCGTCAATTACCATCTTCATCATACTCAACTGATTTATCAAACTCTGAAAATCACTCAAGTGTTCTGCAACGGAGTTTCCATCCTTGAATTTAGAATTCACAAGCTTCCTAATCAAAAAAGCTTTATTTTGCGCCGTCTTCCTTTCATACATGGACTCCAATTTCTGCCAGAGAGCATAGGCTTTAGTTTCCGTGGTAACATGATGAAACACACTTTGATCAATCCACGATCTGATCAGACCAATAGTCTTCTTGTTCATCTTATTACACTGCGCGTCACTCTTGTTTGTGGGCTTAACTCCATCGTTCTCAAGTGGCTCGTACAAATCCTTGTAGTAAAGCAAATCCTCTATTCTTGGCTTCCAAATTGCATAATTTGTAGCCTTGAGATTAATCATGCAACCTGCTGTCCAATCCTCCATTTAATTCGCACAAGAAAACCACAAAAAATAACCAAGCTTTGATACCACTGTTAGGAAAAGTACGCCAAAAATAATCTATATCCCAGGAATTACTTTTCCGTCTTTTTGCAATTAAATATGAAATCAACAAAACCAATTATGAGAATAAAAATAGCAAATAACCATCCACAAGCAAGACACCAAATTTACGTGAAAACCCTCTAAAATTAAGAGGTAAAAACCACTGGTCAAACTCTGAATCTCCACTATAACACTAATAATGGGCTTACAATAATCCTCTCAAGTTTTATGCCTTAAAACTTGAGGTTACACAATAAATTGAGATAATACAAATTTACCTTTAATTAAGTTGAGAAACCTAATTAACTTCACCACCAAAAAACACCCCAAGCAATAAAGTCTTCAAGCTTTCAATTGAACGGAGATGATGGCGGATACCCACGAACAATAAACTGTAATTCTCTCAATTTATTCTTTTGGTATCTTCTTACTACCAAGCTTATCTCATGTATCAAATAAGACTCCCTCATAGCCTTATTTATAGTACTCTTCCTAATCCATTCCTATTATGGATTAGAAACAATTTATTCTCCTAATCAAATTAGGGATCACATCTCCTTGTCTTGGTCACCAACCAATCTAACAAGTCAATCTTTTTTCCACTTGGATTCCTTTCATGGAATCTCCAATTTCAATATTGCTTTCATTAACCCAATTTCTAATTGAATTAATATCAAGTAAACCCACTTACTTGCTCACAAAGAAAATCAATTCTTTTCTATCTTGGATTCTATCTCATGGGTGAGGACCCACACCCAACAATAATAACAACAATTGAACTAAGCATTGACAAATCATTTGAAAAGAAATGAACCTTAGCAATTCCATCAAGAACATCAACACCTAAAACAATTGGATCCTTCTTGTTAAAAACACAGTTTGACTTAATCTTTAGAACACAAGGAAATATTGCATCCTCAGCAGCTTCCTTCTTCTTTTCCACCGTTAAAGTGTCAATATAGTCCTTAAACTGATCTTACAAGTGGTAAAGGATATCAATAATAACTATTTTGACATCATATTCATCTACAAGCTCCCGAGCCTCTAGCGTAACTTTAACATCATCAAAGGCCAAGATGGTGGCGTACTCTTTCATCTTCTCAAGCATTACACTGGCCTTCATGACATCATTCTTATGAACAGGGTCTATACTTATACTTCTAGCAGGTATATGTATTGCTGGGGTCTCTAAGAACTCCAGCAATGCTTCCCAATGATCCAAGAATAGATGCTTGAACACAAACTCCTTCACCAGTTTTATCAATCGTGTTCATCATTGTCCTCATCTCTTCCATCGTGGGCTCTTTAATATCTTCCAAATCATCATTAGGCCTAACCACATAAATATATGCGCCTGCAATTGCATGTTCAAGGCCCTGCATGAAAGGAAAAGAAGAAAAGTACAAGTCACCTCATAGTCCGAAGAAGAAGAGTAGATGGAAGGAACCCATTGGGCTTGGTGATTGTCAATGGTGTTTCAAGGAGGGAGAGTTGCATCTATTTATTATTTAAATAACAATAACCAATAACCCGTATGACAGACTACAATACAACTGCAAGATATCCAAAATTCTCAACAGAATGGGAACCAAAAAAACTATAAAGCCAAAACGAAATTTAATAACTCAAATCATTTCTTAAAGAAGTGAGAAAGTCACAAATTAAAAAAATATACAAAAGAACAATTTGGACTAATAAATTCACCTATGCAGTAATCTTGATACCCTGTGCAAAGCAATTTTTCATCTAGAGTATATACATCAAAACGAAACTAAAAATGATCTGATACATGATACAGTTGTACACAACTCTCCATGAAGATATATATTGTTTTAGCCCACATAAAATTGTGCTAACTAGACTACCTGTACAGGTTGTTCTAACCATAAAAGGTTGTCTTTCTCACAAAAGCAGAGAAAATGTATCCCATAAATAGTGCGTTCAATCACCAATAGTGCGTCCAAATCCTGCACAGAAACGAAGTCACACGGATAAACTTGACGGCTTGGGCCGCCGGGGGATAACTCCGGTGTGGGAATAAGTACATGCTGAATAAGCTTTAACAGCTTAAGTTTTAATGCTGAAAATATACTGAGATATTGTGTGTACGTATATGTGAACTAATGTATAACCTTGTATTTATAGTGATTACACCATCTTCTCCGTGCCCGTTCCCGAATGAAAATATACTTTCTCATTAGGATCGATTCTTTAATGAGACCGAATTGAATCTCCTTAAAAAAAGAAATCGGATTATATCATGATTCTTTCCTTAAGAGTTAGAAATTAAATAAAGTTAGGAATCTCAAATTCTTTAAAATTCTCCAACTGTCTAAACGGACATCCTACGTGGGGAATATTTCTCCATGTGGACTATGGCCCACCAAATCCACCAGGTCCAAATATTCATGCCCAACACAAACTTTTCGCAGATGCGATCCTTAATTTAAAGAAATCAAGAATTCTATGTTTCTACAACATCAACTTTTATTATACTACAACAGATATTATAAAAATAAAAATAAAACAAATAGGAACCTTCGGATCGTCCAAGTTTACCTTTATATATAAGTATAATAATATATTACATCTGTTCTAAAATATAAGATCTTTTACCTTCTTAAAAGTTACTACTATTTGTTATGATGCTCTTTCAAATAATCATGAAAACTAATAACATAAATTATATTAACTTACATTTGATGGCTGTTAGTACCTAGCAACTTTGATGGATATTAGTACCTAGCAACTTTTATGGCTGTTAGTAGAATATCATGCATAGCTTCAATGAGTCTCTACTGCAATTTGGATGCATAGCTTCAATGGGTCCCTTCTTATAGCAAATAAAGTTGCACCCAAGTAATGTGGCAACATGACTTCCTACTTCAATTTGGATGCAAGATATGTGGTCATGGATTATGAATATCAACTCCTTACTTCTCAAAAAATAAGATAAGAAACAAATCTTGGGCAAGTTATTGAAATATTTTTGGAGGATTTACCAATATGTCCAAGGTAGAGCTCTGCTAGGTTTTGCCTCCCTAGGGTTTAATCCTAAGGGTTTGGCTCCCTAGGGGTTCCCTCTACTAGGACCATTGTCTTCAAGACTTGTAAAGTGAAGTCCCGCAAAATCGTTCAAAGGCTTAAAATATTCTTGTGCGGTCGTCTATTTGGGAATGCGACTCTCGCGCAGGGGGCAAATGTGGGCCCAAGTGCAAAAATTAGGGTTCACATGACCTAATTGAATTAAATGCACAAGTAGGGTTCCACGACCTCATTAAATATGCAAATTAGGGTTCACATAACCTAATGGAATGAGATAAAAAAGTCAAAAGTAAATGTGCTAGACCCGGGAGAAGCCTCCACGTGTCCCGAGGCAGAAGGCTCGTGGAGGCGACTCGTTTTGAGAATTGATTAAGGGTTTTGATTGGTGGCTAGAAGGACAGGACGATCTGGGCATTACTCTGATGATTAAAGGGTATTTCTGGAATTTTTCTGAAAGCATATGCCTGGCACATGACCACTTTTCAAAAAATCCTATAAATACCCCTTCCATTCCATTGGGAAGGGGACCTCTCTTCAGACGCAAGACCACTACAAAAAAAGGGTCTATCAGCGACCGCGTATCAACGACCGCCTTTAGTCATAGATAGATATTAGCAACTGAGTGCAATCGCTGATAGTCGTCGCATAAAATTTGGTCGCTGGGATGCACATCAGCGACCACTAGTAGCGACCGATATATCTGCGACCGCTGATAGCGCCCGAATTCGTCATTTCGGTCGCTAAGCTGAGTCGGCATGTCTCAGAGCCAAAGGCTGACGTGGTCCACGTGTCAGCGACCGCCGTCGGTCGCTGATACCCTCAAATGCTAGCAGTCGCTAATAGATATCAGTAACCGCATGCGGTCGCTGATTCTAAAAAAATTGAAAAATAGATTTTTGCTGTTTTTCATAATTCCCAAAAAACTGTACCTGTTTTGTACCTGCTATATCCGAACATACATACACAACAATATAAACAATGTGCACAACAATATAAACATCCATTGTCCACCAAATTACTAGCTAGTATATAAACTATATATATAAACCTTTAAAAACCGCTATGAATTGAATAAATAACCACAAATCTAATGTTTAAGTAACATACAGCCATCCAAATAATGAATATATAAGTACAAGCTTATACTATAACTACAAAACTGATCTAAAGCAGGTACGTCAAGCATCATCGCCTCCTTGATCACCCTGTAATTAACAAAATAATAAAACAAGTTACAAATATAGTAACTATGTTGATACTGATATATATTATGACAATATATACAACAAATTAATTTTATACCTCGTCGCCATCCCTATGTTGTCCTGCTGCTGCTGTCGCTACTGCTTCAGCTAGCTCCTCAGGATCAAGAGCCCCCAGATGCTCGCCCAGTATCTTCAAAAGATTTCAATCTCGACATATAGCTCTCACACAGTCAGCCAGAGTATGAACAGCTAGATGACTCGATGACTGTGAAGACTGGGTAGCAGAGTTGCCTGAGCCACTGAAGGATGGGCATCGTCTTTGTCCTTGACCTTGAATGTAGTTCTTCTTCACAACAGATGCCCTCTCCCACAGCTCTTGATCTATAGTCGGACGTGGAGTGCCTTCAGGATAGCGCTCATTCAATAAATGCTTATAAGTATCCTGTCATCATGTTAACAATTAAATAGTTAAAAATAAATTCTGTAAGCATTGATAAACAAGATCAAGTTGTTAAAACTTATTACCGCTATCTGGATAGCATCAGGCAGACCATCACGGGTGGCCACGTACACATCCAGCCAATGGATAGGTGTACCTTGAGACTGAGACTCCTATACAAAAAATAACACAATATTACTAAGTAAAAATGTGATATATTTTTTAAAATTCATGATTGTAAACATATTAAAACTTGTAAATACGTACCATGGCAGTGATATGCTGCAACTGTGAAATATTGTCGCCCTTGTATGTCCCTTTAGCCTTTTCGCCATCGGGTACACCCGAGGATCTGTTGGTGGAGGCAGTCTTTCGTCTTTTCACCCAGCTCTCAGCTCTCCATTGGGCACACATCTCAGCCCATATGGACTGGGTGCACCACCAGGGGCTATGCTCGTGCATATAATCCTCTCCCTGGCCTGGATGGTCGTCGATCTCGGCATTGTGAAGGGCTTTTTGTCTTTCTTTATTCAAATTGTCTTTGGTGCGGACCGCGCACTTCTGCCAGAATAATGTCTGTATCACTGAAGCTTGCGCGTCCTCCCATCTATACCGTTTCTACAAATAAAACAACAATAATAACATTACTAAATAATTATCCTTTGAATATTATATTATATGTCATAATTAAAAAAAATATACCTGAAATTCAGTCCAAACAACATCTTTGTGGGCAATAGGTGTGCTCGCCCACGTAATCACAGGTGTAGGCCAATTCTGTAAACACAGCTGTGATATGCACTTGACGATCTTATTATCTGAAAAAATCACTATAATATACAACAATTTACATCAGCGATAAATAGATATATTAAAGCAATTTACATCTAAGTTATAATACTTATGAACATTTTTCAAACTTATACTTATAATACTTAAAAAAAATTCGCCAGAGTCTCCCCTACAATATAGACTAGCCACATGCACGACGGCATGCATATATGGACATTTCTAGGCACCCAAGACACAAACCAAGAGAAATATATATATTTTCAATACAATAAGCATATTAACATCAATTTACATCAACGATAAGTAGATATATTAAAGTAATTTACATCTAAGTTCTATATATCTTGTATAAATAGAATCTTAAATGCTTATATATAAATGATATATGCGGGACGTACGTGCTATTCGGATGAGGGTGAATCTGAATAAGAATCCGATCATCCGGATTAGTAGGGGCCTTGGGCACATGATTAGGCCCCCTACCCATGCCGCGCTTTTTCTGCGCTGCTTCAGAAGCCATCTATATATTACAAATTTCAAGATGTTATTATGAGTCATATTTGATTACATGTATATATGACAATAAACATGATAGTGATATAAACATGTATATATATGAATATAAAATGATAATAAACAAAAGCAATTTACATCTAAGTTCTATTTAAATTGTTTAGTACATAAACATGACAATGATATAAAAAACATGTAATGCTAAACATACATTTCATTTATTCAAGTGTCAATGTTTGATTCAGAATCATCTTGTATACGTGTTGCAGATTCATAGCCATCATCTGCTTCAGATTCAGTCAATAACTCTTCCTCCTCAGTATCAATGTCATCTGACACAAGTATTGACTCAGGATCAAATTCATGTGGTTCATCTCCACCATCTAACTGGATTACTTCATTGTTATCCTCCATATTTATTATAGTTTGACTATAAAGCATCTGCTCTTGGTAAATCTCCCCATCAACTACTTCTACACGACTACGCGCGGGAGTATGAATTATAACTTGCCAATCTGTAGGCGGTCTATCCCTTTTCATAAAAGGACTAGGAGTGTAGTATACTTGTACTGTTTGAGTTGGTAAAATAAACGGTTCGTTGGAGTACACAGACCTATGGAGGTCAATATCAACGATTCCATGTCTGTCAACACGTATCCCTTTTTCTGAATCAAACCAACGGCACTTGAACAAGTGAATATGACCCCCGTACGTGCCCTTGTACGATAACTCTATGATTTCCTCCAACTCCCCATAAAAGGCACGACCAAGCTCATTGTAACAATCTCTTTGGACACACACTCCAGAGTTCGTTGTTCTTTTACCGCGCTCATATGCCTTTGTGTGAAATTTACAACAATTTATTTTGTAACCATTGCGGCTGACTTGGTCTAGGACTTGTACATTAGCCGGAATCGTTGATCCCTCGGTCAAAGCCTACAAAAACTCCATCTTATTTAATGCAGTCATAGTTAACATAGAGTATATATATTCTACGTGCTCAAAAATTAAACTTACTTTGTCCTTTAGCCAAAGTGTAAATTTTTTATCACGATTGATTTGAATATCTTTATCAGTTATGCCGGGATGCTTCATTTTTAACTCGTCATCGTACAATCTATACCATGTTATAAACATTAACATATTGGAATAAATTTTAAACTTAAAAGATAAATTATCAAGTTTACATGTGTACCTCACAAATTCGTCAATCTCCTCGCAATTGAGAAGAATGTAAGTATGTGCAGCATGTAATTCTTGCTCAGAGAGGAATATGCGCTTCCCTTTTCTATAAGCGCGACCCGATAGACCAAATACAGAGAGCCGACCATTTAGTTCAACATTTCCCCCATCATCATGTCTCGATACTCGATTGGCCTTTGTTAAGACTTCGTCCGAAAAATAGTCTGAGACAAACGTAGATATCTCATCGAAACTGTATGCCTCACATATCGACCCCTCGACATAAGCTCTATTTTCTTCACCTTCCTCTTAAGGTTTGCCATCGCCCTCTCGAAAGGGTACATCTATCTATATTGAACTGGACCCCCAACTCGAGCATCATAGGGAAGATGGATTTGCAAATGCTCCATGGAGTCAAAAAAACCAGGTGGGAATATTTTTTTCCAGTTTACACGTGATCTCTATGTTCTTCTCAAGTACAGACATGTCCTTCTCATTTAATGATTTTGAACATAAGTCTTTGAAGAAACGACTAAGATCCGTCAAAGCATCCCATATTGGTTTATCAAGAAGATCCCAAAATGCTATAGGAATGAGTCTCTCCATGAACACATGACAGTCATGACTCTTCATCCCTTACAATTTCCCACCCGTATCACACCTTGCAATGTTTGACGCATATCCATCTGGTAGTTTCAGAGGCTTAACCCATGTGCAGACATCTTCAACTTGCTTTTTGGATAATGTGTACCTTGCATGCGATTTAACAATCTTACCATTAGGAGATTCATAAAGTTCTAATCCAGGACGCTTACAGATATCTTTCATGTCCAAACGTACCTTATCGTTACAAATATCTTTCATGTCCGAACCCAGTTATGAGAGTCGCCAAACCCATTGATTATGTTTGTGGCATCAATCTTACCAAATGGGATAACCGACAATCTCATCACACGATCTCGCATCTCCGTTCTCGACAATCGCGGTGCAGGCATATCATTGTCTACTTTTCCTTTCCTGAATTGTTCTCTATTTCTTCGAAACGGGTGATCTACCTGTAAGAACCGACGATGGCAGTCAAACCAACAAGGCTTTCGGCCTTTTGATAGATTAAACGACTTTGTATGCTCTATACAATACGGACAAGCCAACTTCCAGTGTGTACTCCATCCAGTAAACATACCATAAGTTGGGAAGTCACTTATCGTCCACATAACCGCTGCCCTAAGGTTGAAATTTATTTTCGTTGTAACATCCCAAGTCTGTACTCCATCCTCCCACAATACCTTCAACTCGTCTATAAGAGGTCTCAAGTAAATATCTAAGTTCTTTCCAGGACTCTTAGGACCAGGAACCACGAGTGAAAGAAACAAGTATGGCTGTTTCATACACATTCAAGGAGGAAAGTTGTACGGAGTAACAATCACAGGCCAACAGGAGTACGGAACAGCTGAGTGGCCAAACGGATTGAAACCATCGGTGGACAATCCAAGGCTCACATTTCTAGGTTCCAATGCAAACTCAGGATGTGCTATGTTGAAATCTTTCCAAGCCTTCCCATCTACGGGATGATTTAGTTCTCCATCTTTAGCTGGAGATTTCGTATGCCAACATATATGTTCAGCTATTCTTGAAGATATGTACAATCTTTTTAGCCGATGTGTTATTGAAAAATACCTTAGAATCTTAAATGGTATACTTAATTTTTTTGTAGTCACACCCTCTTTATTAGGCCTAAACCGATCATGACTGCAAAACGTGCACCTTGTCATCTGTTCATTTTCCTTATAAAATAACATGTAATCGTTGGGACATGCATCGATCTTTTGGTATCCAAGACCCAACTTCTTCACCATTTTCTTACAAAAGTAATAGTTACCAGGCAATTTCTCACCGTCAGGTAACATACTCTTAATGGCCTTCAAGAGCGACTCAAAACACTCATGGCTCATGTTATGATCAGCCTTAATGTTAAGTAATGTCGCCACTGCAGACAATGTAGTGTGTTTAGTGCAACCATGCCACAATGGCTCGCTACCCTCATCTAACAACTTAAAGAAGTCTTTGGCATCAGAATTCATAGGTTGCTCTCTGTCTTGTTCCCAATCAAAATTTGGCCCTACAATATCATGAACCATTTTATTCATACGATGAGTACTACTGCCCGAATTGTGTACTTCTCTGATGCCACCATCTCTTCTCTGCCCATGTGCCCACCAGCATTCTTCGTAATTTCTCATGAACCCAGAAACAAGTAAATGATAGTTTATCACGTCTCTGTCCATATAATTTATATTCTTACACTTCAAACATGGACATCGTATCTGCGACTTACCATTCATACATTCCGGGTGACTATACGCATAATCTAAAAACACTTGGCAACCAGCTCTAAATTCAGCTGTAGCACATATCTGGGCACTTGACTTTCGTCGTGCCATCCAACTACAGTCTGAATAGAGGTCCATGATTCCACGGTACCTACTACAGACAACATGAGCTTATTAATTATATGACTTCAGCATACTTGTAACCATATGACTTGAGCATACTTGTAAGCATATGATTAACATTTAAGCATACTTGTAAACATATGACTTGAGCATACTTTTAACCATATGATTAACATTTAAGCATACTCAATGTTAACGAATGAATGCAAATTAAAGCAGTATGAGAAACTTTAAATGTTATTAAATTTAGTATGAGAAACTATGTAAATACTACTTAGTTTAATAGTTATATTATGTCATGTTATTTTATTTTAATTTATTTTTATTATTAATCGTAAGTGAATATGTAAGGTATTTCATTCATGCTAGCTTTATATCAGAGTTAAAGTATCTCATTTGTACAAGGCTTCACGCCAAGAATTGAAGACTACCACCATCTAAGGCTTCACGCCAAGAATTGAAGAGTCCATCTAAGGCCTCGGCTAACATGTTTTAAGATTATACCCCTCACGGTCCCTTTCTATAATCTTTTATGTTTTGGGATAGTCACAACTTGGTTGAGCAATTTATAGCTTCTATAACAATTTTGTAGCTTTATTCTTGTATACATAAGTGTTAAATACCCTTATTTTTTTGTTATAGCCAAAATAGTCTCTTTATTGACCAAGTGTTTCTAATTACCTTCTCTGTTGCACTAACAGTTCCCTATCACTGCCTATTTTGGCTTAACAGCCCCCAATAGCTTATCATGCTGACAACCAAGCTTGGCTTGCCCCCGTGAGGCTTGGCTAAGCTTGGTGTGGCCTCGTGTGGCCTCGCGGCCCCAAGCCCAACCCATCAGCTCCAACAGCCCCTTAATAGGCTCTAGTGGATCACCAATATATTTATATCCAATTGATAAGCAGCACCCAGGCTCTCTATATAAACAGAACCCAATTTACTGTGAATTACTAAAATTAAGCTACTCACATATTCAAACAATTCAATTTCTCATTTTATTTCAATAATGGGCATAGCTTTCCTATAACCAAAAGCTATTATATATTTTAAACCTAAAACTGTTCACAATAAAAGAGGTAAAAAAAATTCAACTACAAACTTATACTTATAATACTTAAGAAAATTTCGCCAGAGTCTCCCCTACAATATGGACTAGCCACATGCACGACGACATGCATTCACCCAAGACACAAACCAAGAGAAATATACAAATTCCGAATACAATAAGACCAAAATAATAACGATTGAATGCAAATTAAAGAAGTAAAAAATTCAGCAAATTAAATCAAATTCTTTGTTACGTGAATAAGAATAACATTTGTGTTGTGTTCAGTTTTTTTTTTAAACCTTTCTATGTGTTCAGTTTTTTTAAAAACTGAACCTTTCTATGTGTTCAGCCAAATCTGCAGGTTTCTTCCTTTTTCTTTAACCTTTATATGTGTTCAATTTTTTTTAAAAAACATTTGTGTTGTGTCTGTTTGGTTTACACTGGAAAATGTTTTTTTACTCGTTGGAAGATATTGTTTTACATTTTATATGATATTATATGCATGAATTACACATGCAATAGAGATGATATGTGTAATCAATACTTGTGTGAATTGCACATGATTTTATATGATATTATATATCCAAGAGTTGTGCTTTCCTACAATTTGTGTATTTGTGCTGTGATTTGATTGAATGATAACCATATGTGTGTTCTGCAATTTGAACTGTATCATCTGAAGTTTGATTTGATATAGTCTGATCCGTTAATAATTTAATATTTTAAAATCTCAATGTGTATTGTTACGGAAATACTTGTGCCCGATAATGTCAAGGTGTAGGAATATGTAAATTTTTGTTGAGAAGTGATATGGAATGCAGTTTTGTTTATAAGTGTTGTATTTTATACAAAATAAAATATTACAAAGTTAAATAAAATATATATAATAATAGAGATTTGTAACTGAATATATATTAATATCTATTATTAAAATATTACCATTGTTGCTTGGAATATATTACCGTTGCTATATATTAAAGTGAGATTACCGTTCATGATGTTACCGTTCTATATTAATAGAGATATTACAGTTCATGATATTACAGTTGCAATTCTTTCCTATAAAAGGCTGAGTTCATTTTGTTTCACTTAACTTTTTGGCTGGAACATATCTATATAATATATTGAGTGCTTCTGTCAACTTTGAGTTTTTGACAAAAAGCTGTTTCCTTTTATCAACTAGGCATATTTATATATATTATATATATAAACAGTAATTTATATATATTTTATTGTATATATACACGACTTATTTTGAGTTCGAGTAAAGAAAAATTAGAAGTTGCTCCTGGATCATTCAACTATTTCAAGTGCTGGTTAGTTGGGTGAAGAGCCGTTGAATCCTGGAGTAGAATTTTGTCAGTGACCTTAGCACCGAGAAAAGTTCTCCGAGGGGCGAAATTTCTACTTAAGGACAGTGCACTGCACGCCTCTGCTCAAAATTATTTGCTCTAAATCGATAAGTTTATTTCTGCCCTTCTTTTATTTGATAGTTGAATCCTATATTTTGTTCATATTTTTCCTACAATCTTAAGTAGAAATTCTATGGATTCTGCTATGCTTACCGCCACTAAATATGTCCCTGACTTGACCAAAATTGAGCCTTTTAATGGAACAAATTTTAAACGTTGGCAAACCAAATTACTTTTGATTATGGACATTGCTAAAGTTGACCATGTCTTAACCAAACCAAAACCAGTTGAACCCCCTTCTGATGCTACCGATGAACAAAAGAAAGAATATGAATCTTCTGTTAGTACTTGGTCTTCTGCTGATAAAATTTGCAAGGCTATCATTCTCAACTCTTTGTCAAATGAACTTTTTGATATCTATTGTCTACATAAACATGCTACTGAAATTTGGGATGCTTTAGTTTTGAAATATGTTGTGGAAGATGCTGGTGTCAAAAAGTATGCAATTGGGAATTTTCTTAATTTTTACATGACCGATGAAAAAGATGTCTCTTCTCAAATTCATGGCTTTCATCTTATCGTAGCCGAACTTAATAATGAAGGCATGAACTTACCCGCTCCTTTTATTGTTGGCTCCCTTATTGAGAAATTGCCCGATTCTTGGAAAGATTACAAGAATACTATGAAACATAAAAGGAAAGACATGACCTTAGAGGAGTTAATTGTTCATATTCGTATTGAGGAAAAGAACAGAAATTTAGATAAAACTGCCAAAGCCAAAGAGATGTCTTCCGAAGCAAATTTGGTTGATGATCGCAAACCTCGTCATTTGGTTAACAAACATCCTAAAAATGGGCATAAGTATAACCCCGGTCCGAAGGCAAAACCGAATCAGTTCAAACCCAAAACCACAAAACCTAAAGGTGATTGTTTCGTGTGTGGAAGGCCAGGTCATTATGCCGCACAATGCAAGTTCAAAAAAGGAAACAACCAGTCTGTTCTTCCGAGAGCTAACTTAGCTGAGGCAGACAATACTATTGTGGCGGTTGTCTCCGAGGTGAACATGGTGAATGACAAAGAGGCATGGGTAGTGGATTCTGGTGCTACCAAACACATTTGTGCGAATCGTGGTGCATTCATCTCTTACACTCCCCTTGAGGGAAAAGATGAACATGTATACATGGGCGATTCGAGGCCTGCACCAGTGTTGGGTAAAGGGAAAGTAAATTTAAAATTGACTTCTGGGAAGATCCTTTCTCTTACCGATGTGCTTCATATTCCTGAGATTCGCTACAATCTCGTATCTGTTGGAATACTTGGAAAAGTTGGGGTTAAGGTTATGTTTGAATCTGATAAGGTAGTTTTAACCAAAAATGGGGTGTTTGTGGGAAAAGGGTATCTTAATTCTGGCTTATTTCATTTGAATGTACTTGAACTCATAAATAATAATGCTAGTACTTCTTTTGCTTACTTGGTTGAGTGTGATGATATTTGGCATGCTAGATTAGGCCATGTGAATTATTCTTATATAAAAATAATGAAAAGTTTGGGAATTTTAAAAGATGTTAAAATTTCAAATACCAATAAATGTCAAGTGTGTGTAGAAGCCAAAACTACTAGAAAAACATGTAAACCAGTACTAGTTAGAGAATCTGAACCTCTCTGTTTAATTCATTCAGACTTAGGTGATATGTCTAGAAATACTTCTAGAGGAGGGAAAAATTATTATGTGACTTTTATAGATGATTATTCTAGATATACTAAAGTTTACCTTCTTAGAAATAAAAATGAAACTGAAGATAAATTTCTAGTTTATAAGGCCGAAGTTGAAAATAAATTAGAAAAGAAGATTAAAAGACTCAGGTCCGATAGAGGTGGAGAATATGACTCTGGACCCCTTAGTAAATATTGTGAAGAACAAGGAATTATACATGAGGTAACACCTCCCTATTCTCCAGAATCTAATGGGGTTGCTGAAAGAAAGAATAGAACACTAAAAGAAATGATGAATGCTTTGTTAGTAAGTTCTGGGGCTCCACCGAATTTGTGGGGGGAAGCTCTTCTTTCTGCTTGTCACTTGCAAAATAGAATCATTTATAAGAAAACTGGAAAAACACCTTATGAGCTTTGGGAAAATCATTTACCTAACTTGAAATATCTTAAAGTGTGGGGGTGTCTTGCTAAGGTAATGTTACCTGACCCTAAGAAAAGGAAAATTGGTTCTAAAATTGCTGATTGTTTGTTTATTGGTTATGCTGAACATAGTGCTGCTTATAGATTTCTTATTTTAAAAAGTGATGTATTAGATCATAATACAATCATTAAGTCAAAAAATGCTGATTTCTTTGAAAATATTTTTCCTTTGAAATCTAAAGTGGATCGACCAGTAGTAGAGCTTTATACGAGCTCTTATATAGTTCCAATTGAGGAATCTGAAGTTGAACCAAGGAGGAGTAAGCGTACTAGAAAACCCACTAATATGGGAGACGACTTTTTTACGTTTCTCTTAGATAATGACCCATTAACTTTTAAAGACGCAGTTTCTTCTCCCGATGCTCCTTTTTGGAGAGAAGCCATAAATAGTGAGATTGAGTCTATTATGGCTAATCACACTTGGGAATTAGTGGACCTTCCCCCTGGTTCTAAATCTATTGGCTGTAAATGGATTTTTAAAAGGAAATTAAAACCTGACGGATCAATTGATAAATTTAAGGCTAGGCTTGTTGCTAAAGGATATAAACAAAAGCAAGATCTTGACTTTTTTTGAGACTTATTCACCTATTGCAAGAACATCATCCATTAGAGTTTTAATTGCTCTAGCCGCTATTAAAAATTTAATAATTCATCAAATGGATGTTAAAACTGCGTTTCTTAATGGAGATTTAGAAGAGGAGATTTATATGGACCAACCTGAGGGATTTATTTCCTTAGGCAATGAGCATAAAGTTTGTAAATTAGTTAAATCTTTATATGGTCTTAAACAAGCTCCTAAGCAATGGAATGATAAATTTGATAGTGTGATGACTTCTAATGGATATATAATAAATGATGGAGATAGATGTATATATACCAAATTTAATAATGAGAATTGTGGTGTTATTGTATGTCTTTATGTGGATGATTTGCTTATTTTTGGAACCAATATTGATGTTATATATGAGACTAAAAATATGTTATCCACTAAATTTGATATGAAAGACTTGGGAGAAGCAAATGTTATTCTCAGAATTAATTTGAGAAAAGTGTGTAATGGGTATGTGATTTCTCAAGATCATTATGTGGAGAAAATGCTTAAGAGATTTGGACATTATAATGTTAATCATGTTAGTACTCCGTATGATTCTTGTTTACATTTAAAGAAACATGAGGGACATAGTGTATCTCAATCTGAATATGCTCAAATCATAGGTTGCTTAATGTATCTTACTAATTGCACAAGACCTGATATTTCTTATGCAGTTAATAGACTCAGCAGATACACTCATAATCCAAATAAGGATCATTGGACTGCTTTATGTAGAGTACTCAAGTATCTGCGAGGTACTATTAGATTTGGCTTGTATTACTGCTGTAATCCTGCAGTTCTTGAAGGCTATAGTGATGCCAACTGGATCTCTGATTCAGATGAAATCAAATCCACGAGTGGCTACATATTTACCTTAGGTGGAGGAGCAGTGTCTTGGAAGTCTTCTAAACAGACTTGTATAGCTCGCTCTACTATGGAGTCTGAGTTTATTGCCTTAGAGAAGGCAGGTTCTGAAGCAGAGTGGCTCAGAAATCTTTTAGGAAATATTCCTTTGTGGACGAGACCAGTTCCATCTGTGTCTCTACATTGTGATTGCCAAGCTGCTATAGGCAGAGCTAAGAATAAGAGCTATAATGGCAAGAGTAGGCATATACGCCTAAGACATAATATTGTGAGACAGCTGTTATGTGACGGGATTATATCCCTTAATTTTGTTAGGTCAGAGTTAAATCTTGTGGATCCTCTGACAAAGCCACTAAGCAAGAGACTAGTGAGAAATACATCGAGGGGGATGGGACTGCTGTCTATTACAGAAATCAACAGTGATGGTAACCCAACCTATATGAATGGTAATCCCAGGAAGTAGGTTCATATGGGTAACAACAAGTCATTGGTTGATTGGTTGAGACACTATCCATTTTTTAAATATTTGAGTTCATCCCTATGGTGTAGGATATTGTAATTCTACAGTGTTAGAGGTTGAGTTATATACTCTAAATGTTTTCCATAGTCTTAGTGGGTGATGTGTTTAATTGTAGAACACATTTGATGGAAACACCTATATGAGTGTAGAGGTGAGGCCGCCTCTTATGAAAACAAGACAGGTTTTCTAGAGCGCTCATGAATTCCAGGTATGGCGCAAGGCCAAAATGTGCCAAATCGCGTAGAACAACTTCTAATTAGAGTTTGTAGTGTGAGTAATATGATTACTGATTCATAATAAGGAAGAAGGTTCATAGAAATTTTTATTTCACCAAATTCTTGTGAATCAAGTCCTATTCACTCTATACATTGGTTCATAGTCCAAAAGACACCAATGTTAACGCACTGCATTCTTATATTTCTTACTCAAATTATTTTATTTTTACTTTGTAATATGTGGGGGATTGTTGTATTTTATACAAAATAAAATATTACAAAGTTAAATAAAATATATATAATAATAGAGATTTGTAACTGAATATATATTAATATCTATTATTAATATATTACCGTTGTTGCTTGGAATATATTACCGTTGCTATATATTAAAGTGAGATTAACGTTCATGATGTTACCGTTCTATACTAATAGAGATATTACAGTTCATGATATTACCGTTGCAATTCTTTCCTATAAAAGGCTGAGTTCATTTTGCTTCACTTAACTTTTTGGCTGGAACATATCTATATAATATATTGAGTGCTTCTGTCAACTTTGAGTTTTTGACAAAAAGCTGTTTCCTTTTATCTACTAGGCATATTTATATATATAAACAGTAATTTACATATATTTTATTGTATATATACACGACTTATTTTGAGTTCGAGTAAAGAAAAATTAGAAGTTGCTCCTGGATCATTCAACTATTTCAAGTGCTGGTTAGTTGGGTGAAGAGCCGTTGAATCCTGGAGTAAAATTTTGTCAGTGACCTTAGCACCGAAAAAAGTTCTCCGAGGGGCGAAATTTCTACTTAAGGACAGTGCACTGCACGCCTCTGCTCAAAATTATTTGCTCTAAATCGATAAGTTTATTTCTGCCCTTCTTTTATTTGATAGTTGAATCCTATATTTTGTTCATATTTTTCCTACAATAAGCAATTATCAAAACATGAATTATTTCTATTTCAGTTATTTAGAGGAGTGTTTTTATGACTTGGAGACATGTATCTCAAGATGAAAGATGGATTAGACAGGATTTCATTCCAACAATATTGTGATTCATTGCACAAGGATCTATTACAAGTTCATAACCAGTATTAAGATATTAATTACATGAATTTCAAATTAGAGGGATAGTTAAATTTGAAACTTTCACGTGACAAAATTATTACTTGATATTTCAGGTGCGCATTGTATTCTTATTCATTCTACAATAGATAATGTAGGGTTGGAACCATTCCTATACTACTATCAAGTTTGTTATACTATCACTATCAGTAGCACTAGCACAACAATGGTAAGCAAGCAATAATAATCAAATTCTATTTGTGTGGAGTAATTGTGATACTAAAAACAAATTATAACAAAAACCTAAACGAATTACCCAATACCCATATTAGGGTTACCAGATTTGATGACAAAAACCTATTTTAAAACAAAAACAAATTACCTAATTCGATAGACTAAACGAATTACCCAATACACGGTGTATTCATGCACACAATCGCCAAATCCAAAGAATTCACATACAATTTCAAACACGATTCAAGAAATTACAATGAATGAAGATAAATACCTATTTAGAATATTCAATCAAACTCGTTTGAAAATTTTGATCTCCTTAGGCAGGTGGTAGGTGGCCGGTGGTAAGTGGCAGGTGGCGGCGGCGGCGACGACCGAACTCCTCTTCCTCTCCCCCCTTTCTCCCTCTTCTCTCTATTTCGGAGCTCCCTCTTTTTTTTCCTTCTCTGTTCTGTGTCGAGCGAAGGCCTGATACTAATTTCATTTAGGTTGATCAGCGACCGCTATCAGCGACCGCATGCGGTCGCTGATTTTTAATGACATGGACTTATCAGCGACCGCATGCGGTAGCTGATTATAAGTGGTCGTAAAAAAACTACGCGCCAACATTTCCTGTCAAATTTTGGGTGGGAAATTTGTTGTAGCGACAGATCAGCGACCGACTGCAGTTGCGGATATCACTTAGCGACTGGATTATAGACTGGTTGTTGATGTCGGTCGCTATTAAGAATATCAGCGACCGGATATGCGGTCACTGATATAATTGGTCGCTGATAGACCTTTTTCTTGTAGTGGACTTGGACTCTTGGAAGATCGAAAGACCTGGACATTCTCCCTCAACACTTAAGAAGACTCTTGGAATCCCAATAATCCCAACAAGGTTTCCAGAATAACCCTAACAAGGTTTCCGGATTCTAGGAGTGGAAGGACTCAAGAAGAAGGCTCTTGAAATCCCAATAACCATAACACAGTTCCTGGATTCTAGGAGTTGTGCCACATGTCGTTGGAGTAATCGCCGACCTGTTCTTCTCTCCTCTTCAATCAATCAACCAATTCCGTGTTCTTCATGGATTTCTCTCCTCCTCGGCCAATACGAAACCCTAACTAGCAAAGCGCAATTTTCTTGCCCACAAATCTCCTTAAAGAAAAGAATTTGGATTATATTCTGACTCTTTCCTTAGGAGTTAGAAATTAAATAAAGTTAGGAATCTCAAATTCTTTAAAATTCTCCAACTGTCTAAACGGACCTCCTACGTGGGTAATATTCTTCCACATAAACTATGGCCCACCAAATCCACCGAGCCCAAATATTCACTCCCAACACAAACTTTACACATATCCTTAATTTAAAGAAATCAAGAATTTTATGTTTCTACAACATCGACTTTTATTATACTACAACAGATATTATAAAAAAATTTAGAAAAAAACAAATAGGAACCTTCGGATCGTCCAAGTTTACCTTCATATATAATTATAATAATATATTACATCTGTTCTAAAATATAAGATGTTTTACCTTCGTAAAAGTTACTACTATTTGTTATGATGTTCTTTCAAATAATCATGAAAACTAATAACATAAATTATATTAACGATTCATTTTTGCCTTATCTTTTAATTACCAACTTATCTTTTTAATTCAAGATTTCAACTAAAGAATATATAAGATATTATGCAAATCCTTATCATTTTAAGTCCAACGCACCTGTAAATTAAGCTGCATGCGTCAACCCTTGAAATGTGTTCTTTTTTGTTTTAAATTTTCAAAGGCTTCCCGGTTCCACTTTTCAGGAGAAATTCTAAACTTTTTAACTTAGCACTAATTTTTATCAATGGATACCCACACAAGGCATGGTCCAATTCTATTCAACAAAAGGCACAAAATTAGGTTGATTTGTCCACATTTTGAGAAATTAAACCTTCTGATAGGTTTATAGGTTTAATTTCAGCAAAATTAAAGAACTGAAAATTTTACTATTTTCGCTTATATATTAAAAGGCGAAATGCACTATGTTACATCAAGTATTACCAAATTCATAATTCGGATCCCAAAGTAATTGGACTTACAAATTGCTACATAAACTACCTAATTACATACAATGTCAACTCTAAAATCATTTTCCGACAAAAATTGACCGGAATATTTTATTTTTCACCAACTCATTTGATTGTCTACGGTTTGACTTCATTAAACAATAAAAATACTAATTTAAGGAATTAGTTTTATAATAACTAATTTAAAGAGTTAATAATGTAAAAAAACACTAAAACAAAAAAAATCACCACACAACCGTCGCCCCTCATCACCACCACTGCCCCCACCATTGTTGCACCACCACTACGACCAACATCACCAAAATCATTACCAACTCCTCCATCTCCATCATCAATCAAGCACTCATTTCTTTCCTAAACTCCAATCTTATCTCGAACTTCACAATCACAACATAATCTTAAAAATCTTCACTTTCAAATAGATAGATTTGAGCACAAAATTGAAAGCAAAGTGTATCAACAAAAAAATAAAAATTTGAACCCACCTCGTTCATCTTCTCCCGTCGTTAAAATCTTCTCCCGTCGTTAAAATTGAACCCATATTTTGATGATTTTCTTCTTAAATGGTGTGAAAATTTTAGATGGTGGTGAAAATTGAAAGGGATTCCATGAAAGGTGAAGAAGAAAAAATTAGGGATCATAAGGAGAAGGTGAAAGATGAAGATGAAGAGGATTTTTAGACATTTTACCCCCTCAGTTCGATTGGCACGTTCTAGATGAAGAATAGGATTTGATATATGGCTGTCATGATTGAATTGGAACGATGCAAATCTTTTTATCACAGCAAATGGGGTTCTCTAACAAATTCCTCCATAAGCACAAAATCGATTTTGTGGCTCATGATTATCTCCCTTACGCGATTATAATGAAGTTGCAAATGATGTTTACTATATTTCCAAATCAATCAGTAAATTTAGTATATGATTTAGATTATAATCAGTATGTGATTTTGAATTTGGATCTAATGTATTCGGGAAGGAGTTTGGAGTTAGCTATGTGAAGGAGCAGCTGGGCTTGGAGTTATTGTGGACAAAATTAGGAAGCATGTGATTTAATTATATGTAGTATTAATTAGTACTATTTTTTGTTTTTTTTTAAAAAAATTTATGTTAAACATTATGTAGTATAATTTTTAATATTTAAAATCAACATTATCTGGGTTGAATTGTATTTACAAGTATTTTAATTTGGGGTTAATTGTATTTAAAAGTATTTTAATTTGAGGTTAATCGTATTTACAAGTATTTTAATTTTTTAATGAAGTCAAACTGTATCTGAATAGGGTAAAATCGTATAAAACCAATCGGGTTGCCAGTCGGGTCGGTTATTCTGACCAATTTCAGTCGAAAAATGATTTTGGGGTCGACATTGTATTCCATTAGGTAGTTTATGTAGCAATTTGTAAGCTCAATTACTTTGGGGGGGGGGGCGAATTATGAATTTGGTGATACTTGGTGTAATATATGTGTATTTAACCTTATATTAAAAAGAGTAATACTATGAACACAAACTATACACAAAAAATTATACATAAGTAGTTTAAAAAAGAAAGAAAAATAAAAATTGAAACCTACAACAAATTAACTTTCTTTGAAAAAAAGAAATAATTTTTGGAAAGTCCCAGCTTCTAGCATCAACAATATCTTTAGAGAATTGATATTTGTACATATATTTTTGATATTTTCACGACATCCTCTCTCACATTAGCATACGGTGGGTCACACTTTCATATAAGAAAAAACCATGAGAAAATATCAAAAATACACGTGGAAATAATTATCTCCTGTCTTTAAGACGGTACAAAAAATGGGAAAAAAAAGTTAGAATTATGCAACCACATCGCTTCAAATTTAATTTCTATCCTAGATCTCACCAAGTGTTTATGCAGCTTTAATAAAATGGTGTGATGATCCAAATGAATACAATATTGGGGAGATGGTTAACTAACTGCATAAAAAGGATAGAGATTTATCCATTTTATCAGCTGCATGTAAAAGCTTTGTCAAGTCTTATGAACAATTTCAAGAGGGCGTGGGTGCTATATGGATTACTCTGGGAATTCTACTATTTTTCATTTTGGTCTTCTAACTATGTTTGTTGGGTTTTTAAATAAAAGACTTAAAAGGAGTCATATTTTGGATTAGGCCTAGATGAACCACCAAGAGTAGTTACTAATTTAATTAGAACCAGCCTTAAAGGATGAACCACCATGTGCCATGTTTAGGTAAGGGCTTCCTCGGGTATGTTTTCGGGTTATCATCATCCAAGGCCAATATTGATCATCTCGTACCATACTCCTCTCCTTCCTCTGTCCCTGACTAGGTTTTTCCTTCTGCAAAAGAACTGCACACACTAGGGTTTCATGTCCTATTTTTCCACACAAAAAAACACAAGGATGGGAGATTCTCAAATTGCACTAGTTGAATAAAGGACTCACAATCAATCCTTTTGATCAGCAGAGTATCAAGGAAGGAGGGCTAAATATTAAACACCTTGTTGATTGGAATCAAGCTTTGATCCTCTTACAGCTATGGAAGCTTGTTGAACGCTAGCTACTCCACTTCTTTATGAGCATCTTGGGTAAAACAAACACTTCTCAAACAAAAATATTTTTAAACATATTTTTAGCATATTAAAATCTCTTCTGATTGCTCCTGGATTTGGAGAAAAATTCTAAAACTCGTAGTAATCGCCTCACAGCATATCAAATTTCATATTGGAGATGGCTCAAAGATTAGTTTATGGTTTGATCCTTGGATTAATTCTAATCCCCTTGCAACATCTCTCTCTGATCCTCTAATTACTCAATCTGGTCTAGGTCCCATGCTTTAGTTTAGAATATCATTGACCATTCTAGATGACAACTCCCAACCTCCAATCACCTAGTTTTTCTCTCATTTAGAACAAATTTTGATTACACTAGACAATGCAACTCTAGGTCCTCTGATCGTCTTACTTGAACAATTGGGATTCTCCGCATGTTAAAGCCCACACCATTTGGGATTCCATTCTGAATAGAGGGCACAACATCTAATGGCACTCAATCGTTTGGCACAAAGTCTTAACTCCACGATTTTAATTTATTTTTTGGCTAACTTTTCACAAAAGGTTGGATACCCTAGGGCCTAGATATTCTTGTTGGCTACTAGATAAATCTCGACCTTAATTACCTGTAGAATATGTGGCAACAATTTGAAATTATATTTGAGCATTCGTTCTCTAACTGTTCGTTCTCTTATCATGTGTTGCATCCAGTGCTTAGATAGTGCGGTTGGCAGGGATTCAAATAAGAATTGAAACTCACTCTCCAACTAACTTCTCTATCGCAGCAACGGGAGGCAGATACAACATGAGATTCTTAATCTGAGTTTCGCTGCAACCAGGGCTCTTCCTGAGATTTTGGTGCCCCGGAGCGAAAAATGAAAATAATGCCATTTTCCAAACATTGTCTTACCCAAAAAAAGGTAAAAATAAATAAATAAAAAGTACAAGTTATATTCAAAAAAGTACATTTTCGGAGCTTAAAACATAATAGTTCGACTATAGCAAAAATATATGAGAACTTGGACTACAACAAAGTATATGAGAAGTTCGACTAAACAGTTCGTCTACAACAAAATATATGAGAATGCATTCATTGAAAGATACTTATTCTAGTATTCACTACAAGAAAAAAGATTTTCTACGACCGCCCAACAACAACTGTATTCGGTCGCCAATAGACATCAGCGACCGAATGTGGTCGCTTATACAGGTCGCACAAAATCTGGTCGTTGTGTGGACATCAGCGACCACTTTCAGCGACCACAGTATTAGTGACCGCCAAATAGTGACTTATTCCTTCGCTGAGCTGAGTCATTGTGAGTTTGGTGTCAGAGGTGACGTGACCCACGTGTCAGCGACCAACAATAGCATTAGTTAGTGGCACAAGCAGCTGACACGTGAGTTAGGTGTCAGAGGTGACGTGGCCTGTAATTCTATGTATGTGCACACCTAGAGGAGGGGTGAATAGGCGTTTAAGCTAAAAGTGATAAACGGTGAAATTTTTTTGAAATTTTCTGCAACAGGTATAATTCAGACAGCTACGTCTGTCTGCTTTAGTGTCTGCTTTAGCTTATGTTCTTCGTTTCTTATTATCAGACAGATAGACCTGTCTGCTTTAGTGTCTGAATAGTGGCGTAAATAACAAAAAATTCAGAATGTGAATTACAGTTAAAGAGATAAACAGAAGTAAAAATCACACCAAGATTTTTACGTGGTTCAGCCCCTATCTTCTAATCTAGTGGCCTAATCCACGTCCAATCCCAACTAGAATTGGAGACTCTTTTTATTAAATTTAATATTCAATTAAATACAATAAAAAGAACTCCATGTTACAAAGAAGCCTCAAATCTGATGTTGAACACCAATGCCCCCGTTTTGCATCTCTGCAACTTGTACACCACCTCTTCTCACCTCTGAGACCTTTGAAGCCTTCTTTGTACAGACTAACAGAAAACCTCAAGCCAACACTATGCTTGAGTACTTTGGTTATAATAGAAGAAATTACAATAGACTTCTTATTTTCCAGCCACAAAGAATTATAGATAGTACAATGAATAGCTAGAAATAAACAATGAAAGCTGTCAATAGGATTCTTTTCTGTATAGCAACGTGAATTAGCTTCTTTTCTCCTCCTCTGCTTAGCCGTGAAAAAAAGACTATTTATAAAGAGAGACCCAATGGCTATAAAATAATTATTAGCAAGAAACCAGATGATTTAAAACCCATAACAAGAAATCAGATGATTTAAATCCCATAATATTAGCTACTAATATTGACCAACGGATATGAACATAAGATAGAATTGGAAACTCATATCACAGTTGGTTTACCCCATGATATTAGCAATTAAAGAGACTAACAGATATATGATCAACTAACAAAAATTTGGTTCCAACGGATATGTTTTCAAGTCAAACCAAAACACCTTAAATAAAGGAACAATGAGATATTTGATAAAGTTTGATACTAGCCAATCATTGAATAACAGTTACCTTATTTAGTTTCCTTTTCAAATTGGATTGCATATCATTACTAAATTATATTAAAGATCTTTTCAACAACATGCTACATGCCAACTTAAATATAGAAGGAAGATTTTAATGAACCATAATTCCAAACTTGGGCCAACAAGAAATCAGCATATAATAAATTTAAATCAGCCCAAACAATTTAAATCAAATTCATAAACCCAATAATATTGTCATCATTAAAATCATAAAATACATAACCAACATTCTCCCCCTTTTTGATGATGACAATACATAATACCATTTAATTAATATGCTCCCCCTAAGTATATGGCTCCCCCTTAATTTATGCATATTAAGGAAACAAATTCTAAATTACCATCATTACCAACATGAATACCAATTCAAATATCTCTCCCCCTTTGTCATTATCAAAAAGAAATAAATCATCAAGTTATATCTCTCCCCTTTGTCATTAACAAAAAATAATTTATATAATTAGTTATCCCACCCCATTTTTCAAATTAAAAAAATTAAGCATAAAGAATGACATTGGAGCAAAGCTATAACAAAATCACATATAGCAAGTAAACAATATAATCATACCTTTGTGATTTGTTACCTATATGTTAACATTTTGTTACCAGTAGAAATCTTGATAGCTGTGCTCCTTAGTGTAGATTTGGATTTTGTATTTACAAAATCAAAAATCTCTTCAATAGCACTTCTTTTGGTCATCCCAATGTTGAGGTCTTTAAAACTCAGGTTAGGAGGATAATTTTTCACAATTCTGGTTGTTCTTGAAAGACTGCCATTGGTCATTTGTTCATCTGATTCACTTTCTGGAATATCAGATTTGCATCTGAATATTCATTTGATTTGCCTTCTAAAACAGACGGGTCGAGCTGTCTAGATTTAGGTGTCTGCATGTTTTCTTGGTTCATCTATTTTTCCTTCTGATGTAGACGGCTTAGGCTGTCTAGATTGAGCTGTTTTCTTTTCAAATTCCAGATCCCTTAACTGTATTCCTGCAAAGTCTCTATCCTCTTCTTTTGACAGATCAAGGTCAAAATTATCAGATAAAATATAAACATATTCATCACCCTAGCTTATATCAAGATTATCATGTGTATTTATAATGAAACATTTAGTACCATAAAAACTTTAGAAAGCGTGATGTTATGAACCCTTGTAATGCGAAATTCATAAAGTTTTCATAATAATATATATAATTAAAACTCTATTTAAACAACATGATGTACTTACAGATTTCACCAAATAATTTATAGGTAACTTACTCTTTCAGTGTAAAGTATCATCCATCTCCTTTTTGATCTTGAGACACTTACAAAACAAACAAATAGTCTCTATCTTTTTGGTACCCAAATCTTCTTGGGTCCTTTTGGGTTAGTAGCATATAAATCACTTTTTTTTACCCAAATTTGTTTTATTCGAATTTTATTACAATTAGAATCAAAGTGACCTTTAAAACCACATTTTTTACAAGTAACAAATGGTGAACAATAAAGTGGTTTATGCCTTGATTTACTATTAATCATTCTAATATTATTATTAATCTTATTTTCTACATTTTTAATAGGATTATACCCAATCCCTTGTTTATCAAGACTGCACCTTTGTGCCCCTAACATAACATTTAGGTTCTCTTCTCCTTGCACAAATTTAGCAAGATCATTTTTTAAAGATGTTATTTCTGCATTTGTTACATTATCATCATGTTGCATATTCATCATTTTTCCATCATTAAAAGCATCTATGCATACATCTCTCATTTTCAATTTTTCTTTTAAAATTTGATTTTCATTTTTAAGATATTCATTTTCTTTTCTTTATTCAATAAGTGACTCAACTTCATTCATTAACTCATTTACGCAATTCTTAAAATAAGCAGTTTTCTTTTTAAGCTTTTGATTTTCATTTTATAAAGCAAGATAATCAGATGTAGATATTTCAAAATTTTCATGAAAATTCGTTACCTCAAGTTGATCATCGTCTTCTAGTCCCATGAAACATAATTGGCCAATTTCTTCATCTTGTTTTGTTTTGGACTTGCTCATTGGAGTTGAGCTACCTTTTTGATTCTTCCTTTGTTTCTTTCTTTGAAGTAGTCCCTCGAGTTTTCTTGAGAGCATTTCAATTTCTTCATCAAAATCTTCATCATTGCCTTCTATGTAGTTTTCAGCTTGTAGAGCCAAGGTCTTCTTCTTAGGTGCCTCATTTTCTTCATCGTACATTTTTAGTTGGTTTTCAAACTCTTCAAGCTCGCCAAATAAAGTAAGGGTTTCCATCGAGTTGATTGTGATTGAGTCTTGAAGTGTAGTAACCTTTGGTGCGAATCGCTTTGGCATGACTCTGAGAAGATTTCGGTTGATTTCCTTTTGATCAATCTTTAGTCCAAGCATACTTAGAGAATTCATTAGAGTGAGAAATCTTGCTTGGGCATCTCTAATTGATTCATTTTTCTCCAATTTGAATAGTTCATATTCATGCATAAGCATGCTCAGCTTGATCTCCTTCACTTTAGTAGTACCTTCATGGCTCAAGATGACTGTGTCCCAAATTTCTTTAGCCGTAGTACAAAAAGAGACCTTATCTATCTCCGACTGAACCATGCCACTTAAAAGTGTATTCATGGCCTTGGAATCATAAAATAGCATATACGATTCATTTGAGTCCATTTCCATGAGATTCTTTGGCTTGCCATCATCATGTCGCGGAATGACTGGTCCATTTTCGACTACCCACCATTCCCATGGGTCACGGTTCAGATAGATCTTCATTCTGAACTTCCAAAAGTTGAAGTTCTCACTTCCAAGCAACAACGGTGGCCTACTTGTGGACTGACCTTCTTGAAAGTTTAGGTGTGCCATAAGATCTTCCCCTACGACCTGCAACGATCAATATTAGTAGAGCCAAACTTTGATACCAAATGTAATTCTATGTATGTGCACACCTAGAGGGGGGGTGAATAGGTGTTTAAGCTAAAAATGATAAACTGTGAAAACTTTTTGAAATTTTCTGCAACAGGTATAATTCAGACGGCTACGTCTGTCTGCTTTAGTGTCTGCTTTAGCTTATGTTCTTCGTTTCTTATTATCAAACAGCTAGACCTGTCTGCTTTAGTGTCTGGATAGTGGCGTGAATAACAAAAAATTCAGAACGTGAATTACAGTTAAAGAGATAAACAGAAGTAAGAATCACACCAAGATTTTTACGTGGTTCAGCCCCTATCCTCTAATCTAGTGGCATAATCCACGTCCAATCCCAACCAGGATTGGTGACTCTTTTTATTAAACTTAATATTCAATTAAATACAATAAAAAGAACTCCCTGTTACAAAGAAGCCACAAATCTGATGTTGGACACCAATGCCCCCGTTTTGCATCTCTGCAACTTGTACACCTCTGCACCTCTTCTCACCTCTGAGACATTTGAAGCCTTCTTTGTACAGACTAACAGAAAACCTCAAGCCAACACTATGCTTAAGTACTTTGGTTATAATAGAAGAAATTACAATAGACTTCTTATTTTCCAGCCACAAAGAATTATAAATAGTACAATGAATAGCTGGAAATAAACAATGAAAGCTGTCAATAGGATTCTTCTCTGTATAGCAACGTGAATTAGCTTCTTTTCTCCTCCTCTGCTTAGCCGTGAAAAAAAGACTATTTATAAAGAGAGACCCAACGACTATAAAATAATTGTTAGCAAGAAACCAGATGATTTAAAACCCATAGCAAGAAATCAGATGATTTAAATCCCATAATATTAGCTACTAATATTGACCAACGGATATGAACATAAGATAGAATTGGAAACTCATATCACAGTTGGTATACCCCATGATATTAGCAATTAAAGAGACTAACAGATATATGATCAGCTAACAAAGATTTGGCTCCAACGGATATGTTTTCAAGTCAAACCAAAACACCTTAAATAAAGGAACAAGGAGATATTTGATAAAGTTTGTTACTAGCAAATCGTTGAATAACAGTTACCTTATTTAGTTTCCTTTTCAAATTGGATTGCATATCATTACTAAATTATATTAAAGATCTTTTCAGCAACATGCTACATGCCAACTTAAATATAGAAGGAAGATATTAATGGACCATAATTCCAAACTTGGGCCAACAAGAAATCAGCATATAATAAATTTAAATCAGCCCAAACAATTTAAATCAAATTCATAAACCCAATAATATTGTCATCATTAAAATCATAAAATACATAACCAACATGGCCCACGTGTCAGCGACCAACAATAGCGTTAGTTAGTGGCACAGGCAGCTTCAAGTCAAAATCATTAGGAAAATAAAGTTTGGAGTTAACTCGAAGTATTCCTTCTTCATCAATTCTTGCTTCTGGAATAACAGCTTCTTGTACTTTCTTTTTCATACGCATCAGCTCTGGGTCTGTGGCTTGAGCAGTTTTAATTTTATCGATTAAATTTGGTTCTACTCGTATATTTGATATCATCATGTGGATACTTGAAGCCTTTAACTCTATCTCGATCTTTTATAAGTCATACGAAATGGGTCTTTATGTTAACAACATCGCATTCGTACCCGCATACGATCTTCTACTCAATGCGTCAACTACCACGTTTGCTCGAGCTGTGACGAACGAGAATTTTGTAATTTAATTTTAATATTTATTGAATTAAATAAATATTTTTTTCGATGATTTAATTATTGGATTAAATAATTATTTGATGCAAATGTGGTAGATTAATTTAATTATATGCGTTACATTTATTAAATTAATGTAGAGAATAATTATTATTCGAAGTATGTCATTATGTGAGCTTATTGTATTAAAAGAAATATTTAATAAGCCTAATGTTATTTAAATTAATTTAATTATTAATTAGAGAATTAATAATTTGACATTATTTATTTATGAGAACATTAAATATATGACTATGTGAATTTATGAGAAATTATTATATTTTATTTATATTAAATAAGATATATGAATTATTGTGCAATTGGGTATGACATTTATTAAACTATATGATAAAGCTTTATTAAATTAAATGGTTTTTAAAACCTATTCTAACTAGCCAAATATGGCACTAAAGGTTGGGGCCAGTTAACCCATGACTAGGTAACTGACCACCAACGCGCGTCAGACTTTTCCTTTTTATCAATACGACGTTCTTTATTTCTTTCTTATTATTTCTAAGTCTGAAAACAGAGAAGGAGAGTATTTGTGAGTCAGAGAGAATTCAGAGAAGTTGTGGAAGGAAAACTCTGTGATTGAAGTAGTATCTGAAAAAGGAATTTTTATCTTTACTCATCTCCTCTAGATTATACTCTGGGTAATTTCTCCCAAACCCAATTTCTACTTTTATGTATTTAAGTTTTTATACAAATGGTTTTCAAGTACTGTAAAGTTTTATGATGGAAATTTGTAAGGCTTATGTGATTATATGGGTTAAGATGTTATCAAATCGTGTTTAATTATATATATTATGTAAACCATATCATCAGTATCATAAAACATGTCGTTATACGATGACTTATTATTTCAAAATATACAAAGTTTGGGTTTTGGCCATATGGCCTTATACGTGATTTTAGTATGTCGAACATAAAGGTTTTCGTAAAATTTACACCCTTATATTATTATGCATGTCGATATGAAGAGACCAAAGTTTAAATAAACGGATTCGGTGTTATAACTAATCCGTAGTGACAATTTTCATGTTTTATTTTAAAAACCTTCAAGAACATCAAAGTCAGTGAAATTCACAAGCTTTAAATCCGTTATTAAGTGTTTACTTTGGTTAAAATCACTTTATAAATGTTGGATATTGTTTATGCATAAATTATAACATGTGGGTATGTGCAAATTGGTGAAATTAGTGTTTAAAAAGTGTTGATTTCGCTGAATTTTGTGTTCGTCGCGAACTGGAAATTCAGAGTCTGGGGTTTCACGCCGCGGCGCCAACTCCCAGTTCATTTCTCGCGCCGCAGCGCCACCGCGCCAAGTACCAGGCCGCAGCGCCACGGCGCCGCAGCGCCAAGACTCAATACAAAAGTGGCGCCGCAGCGCCACTTAGCAGAATGTCCAGAAAATATTTTTTTTTAGCATTCAAGTATGGAAAGGTGTTAGCAACTTAGTCTAATGATTATAAAAATTTATTAGGCATATTATGAGATGTTAAATTAAATTCTTAGCACATCCATAACATAATTGCTTGTGGATCGAATTAATGAATGCATAGTTAGCTTGTTATTCATGAGGTATAAATTATGTGACAAAGTGGTAAATTAACCAAGTATAGTCAATAATCAAAGTAGACAAAGAGAATGAGTTTATGATGATTAGTTAAGTTATAATTAACTGGTATTGTGGATATGAATGGTATGTAGGATTAAATTCAAAGAACGTGCTTAGTTAAAGTGTAATCTACACACGAGGCAAGTTTTCTAACCCTACTTGTCATTATTGTTCAAGTTTATTATTTACCTCGAGTAAATTATCATTACTATTATTCAAGTTCAAATGTTATATTAAAGATTGATTATCTTTTCAAAGCATGATTCAGTTATACAATAATTGTCCTATTGTATATTTTTTTTTGAGATTATTATTCAAATTGAATATCATTATTGTTAAACCTTATTAGACTAGTGAACCCTTAATGATTCAACTAGTCCATAGTTGATGAGCGTTCTAAATTTCAGAACCCTTGATGAATTATCCAAACCAAACTTCCTTTGGTGCGGACTCGAATGTCAAACTGAGATGAACAACCTTGTATAGGGGATTATTTACGCTTTAGCGTTGAGATATTGTGCACAGTATGGTACTAAGGGCTGATCCCCCTAAGTACGAGAAGAAGGTCCATAGTCTTATGACTGTTAAAAGTTTCAAGTATAACCCTTGATAGCCTAGGGCATAGTTCAAGGTCTTATGACTCTCAGAAATCTTTTGATTCTTGTTATTCATTCTTGATTCAAAAGTTGAGCTTTATTTCAGATGTCTTTGATTCATTCATATGTTATTATACTGTTATTTTATTATTATACTTGTGGGAAATTGTGGTCACTCTTGCTTAATAATAACATTGCAGTTAAGAACGAAAGAACTGATGAACCTTCTATTAGTAAAGGCAAGGGCAAAGTTGGCAAGTGATGAAGACTAGTTGTTTATATGTAGATGTATTTGTTTAAGACTTAAGTTAAAGATGTTATTGAAGACTTATTTATTTATGATTCCGCACAGATGTTTAAGGTTAGTTTAACCTGGGATTGTATTATTATTCAGATGTTGTAACCCTTTAAAGGGAGGATTTTATTTCTATTTATTGCATGGTTTGCATTTATTATGGGTATATAGATAGATGATATTTGTACAGTGAACACCAAGTCCCGTGGAATCGAAGTACCCGAATTTGAGAATGTCACACGAGCCAACGTCGTTGCCGCATGTTGAGTTCCTTTTGGGTGAAGAAATATTTGAGGCTTTTATGATCCATATAAATCTCCACTTTCTCCCCATACAGGTATTGTCTCCAGATCTTCAACGCGAAAATGACTGTTGCCAACTCCAGATCATGGGTAGGATAATTCCTCTCATATTCTTTGAGTTGTCGCGAGGCATAGGCTATGACTTTCCCATGTTGTATGAGAACACATCCTAACCCTTTGTCCGAAGCATCGCTGTAGATAACAAATCCATCCGAACCAGATGGTATTGTCAGAACAGGTGCCAAAATGAGTCTCCTCTTGAGTTCTTGGAAACTCTTCTCAAATTCCTCACTCCATACGAATTTTGTATCTTTCCAAGTCAGCTGAGTTAACAGAGTAGCGATTCGAGAAAATCCTTCCACAAATCTCCGACAATAACCAACTAAGCCTAGAAAGCTACGTACTTCGGTCACCGACTTCAGTTGCTCCCAACTTTATATTACTTCAATCTTCGTCGGGTCAACAGATATTCCATGTGTTGACACCATGTGCCCAAGGAATGCTACTTCATCAAGCCAGAACTCGCATTTCTTCAGCTTGGCATATAGCTTGTTATCACGAAGCCTTTGAAGTACCAGCTTCAAATGGCGCTCATAATCTTCACGGCTTTTGGAATAGATGAGGATGTCATCAATAAAGATGACAACGAACTGATCTAAATATTCTTTGAACACACGGTTCATCATATCCATGAAAGCAGCAGGAGCATTAGTCAATCCAAAAGACATGACTAAGAATTTATAATGGTCATACCGAGTTCTGAAGGCAGTCTTTGGAATATCCTCAGTTTTAATCTTCAGCTTATGATATCTACAACGAAGATCGATCTTTGAAAAGAATTGTGCTCCTTGCAACTGGTCAAACAAGTCATCAATACGAGGTAGCAGATACCTATTTTTGATGGTGACATGGTTCAATTCTCGATAGTCAATACAAAGTCGCATACTCCCATCTTTCTTCTTTACGAATAAAACAGGAGCACCCCAAGGAGATGTACTAGGACGAATGAAATCGATGTCTAAGAACTCCTGTAGTTGGACCTTTAACTCCTAAAGTTCAATAGGAGTCATTCGATATGGGGTTTTAGAAATGGGCTTTATACCAGGTTCAAGGTCAATGAAGAATTCAACTTCACGTTCTGGGGGTAGACCGAGAAGTTCTTCAGGAAATACGTCAAAAAATTCACTAACAACAGAAATATTATTCAAATCTGACGTATTTTTGTTCAAGTACATGACATGGGCTAAGAAAGCTTGACATCTATTTTTTAATAAACGAATGGCTTTATGGCTTGATATGATAGTGATTAACTTTAGTGGTTTGGTTGCTTAAATTCGCATAACAGGTTGGTTACGAATATAAAAACTAACAACCTTACGAAAATAATCAATTTTAGCATAATGAGTGGTTAACCATTCAATCCCTAAAATCACATCAAATGAAAGTATTTTCAACGAAATAAGATCGGTAGGTAATGTGATGGTCCCTACTTGAATCAAGCAAGATTTATAAACAGTGGATGTAATGAAAATTTCTCCTAACGGAGTCTCAATAGATAAGTCAAAGTCTAATTTCTCTGGAGTCAAGTTCAAATGTTGAGTACAAGTAGGAGAGATAAAAGAATGGGTAGAACCGGTATCTAGTAAGATATAAACTTCGCAAGAGTTTATGATTAGCTTACCCGTGATCACCTCGTTCGGGTTCCTCGCGTTTTGGGCAGTCACGACAAACGCTCTTTCAGGAACTACCAACTTTGACTTGTCCGGGACAGCCTTTGGAGTCACCATTCCCGTTGGACTTGGTTTCGCTACAAGATAATCTCTAGCTATATGACCTTCCTTTCCACAGTTATAACACACCTTAGATTGTTGTAGGCAGTTTAGGCTAATGTGTTCCTCTTTCCCGCATTTATAACATACGACCGGTGGTCGTTATCCTCTCCTAGAAACAGTTGGTGCTAACGTCTTCATGTTATCATTATTGTACCTTCTCTTTTTGAAATCTCCATCTAACTCGCTTCTTCTACTATCATGGCCACGATTACCACCAGAGTAGTGACCGTTTTTGTCTGAATGTTTTCCTCCCCGCTGGTTGTCATTGCTCCGATGACTGCTGCCACCGGTATGACCCTGGTTGTGGTCCCTCAGTTGAATATACTCATTATCTCGCTCTAATAATTGAGCCATGTTCACAACATCGGAATATAGAGAAAAATTGTGAGAAATAAGATATTACCAAATTTTGAGTTTCAGACCACTCAGAAACATCCGTGTCATACGTTCCTCATTCTCTACCAAATGACCTGCAAACCTGGATAACTCTGCAAACTTAGCCTCTTACTGGAACACAGTCATGTTGTTCTGTTCCAGTCTAATAAACTCTACCTCCTTCATATGACGAATACTTTCAGGAAAGCACTTGTCATTGAACAATTTTTGAAATATTTCCCAAGACATATTGAGTGCGGCAGGCTGGATACGCTTCACAGATTCCCACCAGTAATCTGCCTCACCACGGAACATAAAGGTGGCGAATGGAACCTTATGTTCCTCCGTGCATCCTAAGACATCAAATATCTTGGTAATTTGCTTAACCCACTACAAAAAAATGGGCCTTTAGCAACGTTTTTTCGGGCAACGACTTTATAAGTCGTTGCTAAAAGTATATGTTCAGCAACGAAATTTGTCCTTCGTTGCAAATTGTGTCAGACTTTCATTTTTTACAACAAAATTCATAAGTCGTTGCAAAATTTCGTTGCTAATTCATTGGCGGGAAAAAATTTCGTTAGAAATTCGTTGCAAAATTTTCGGCCACTTGATTTCCCGTCATCGTGGGCAACGAAAGTTTTTTTGTTGCTAAAAATGGGGCTTTGGCAACGATTTTTCAAGCAACAGCTTTATAAGTCGTTGCTAAAAGTATATGTTTAGCAACGAAACTTGTCCTTCGTTGCAGATTGTGTCAACCTTTCACTTTTTGCAACGAAATTCATAAGTCGTTGCAAAATTTGAAAACAAAATTCGTTAGAAATTCGTTGCAAAATTTCTAACCACTTGATTTCTCCTCATCGTGGGCAACGAAAATTTTTTTGTTGCTATATTTCGTTACCTAATATGGACCACATTCATTGGCAATAATTTTTATTTTCGTTGCATATCTTATACAACTTTTTGCAACGACTATTAAAATGTTGCCTTAAATTAAGATAATCCCAATAAACATATTTTTGTAAGACCATATTCGGTATTCGGAGAATTGTCAAAAAATATTCATATTTAGTATTTAAAAATTATATCCAAATGCAAAACATATTTGAACCTGTGACCTATCATTTGGAACTTTGGTCACTTGATCATTGGAGCAACACAAGTTATCTGTTAATATCTTGCAAGGATTATTATTTATATCAAAACATGAGATTTCCCCCATATATTCCTTTTTTCACTTTCACTACATACCATTAATATAATTTCAAGAAGTTTTATAATAATAATAATAATAATAATAATAATAATAATAATAATAATAATAATAATAATAATAACAATAATAATAATAATAATAATAATAATAATAATAATAAAAATAATAGTACTAATAACAATAATAATAAAAATAATAATAATAACAATAACAATAATAATAAAGTTGCACCAACGGTGTGTAAGTTTTTTTTAACTCCCATTTTTTAAATTCTCCTTTTTCTTGATTTGTAATTTATTTTATAATCAAATATTAATTTCTCTTTATATCTTGTATGAGAGGGTGTTTGGCAATGACTTATAAGTTGGTTAAACTAAGTTATAAGTCATTTGTTATTATTTAGTGTTTGACAATAACTTAAATTTTAACTTTTTTTTACTTATAAGTCATTATTAAAAAAATTTCATGCTTCATGTGCTATATTTTTTTTATTATATATTACTATTACTATTATTATAATTATTATTATATTTACTATTATTATTATTATTATTATTATTATTATTATTATTAATTTTTATTATTGTTATTATTAGAATAATTATTACAAATCTTATAATTATTATTTTTATTATTATAATAATTATAATTATTACTATTATTATAATCTCTATTATTATTATTATTGTTGTTGTTGTTGTTATTATTATTATTTTTATTATTATTGTTACTATTATTATAATAATTATTATTGTTATTATTATTATTGTTATTATTGTTGTTATTATTACTACTATAATAATAATAATTATTATTATTATTATAATTATGATAATAATAATTATAATTGTTAGTATTAATTATAATTATTATTACTATTACTATTACTATTATAACAACTACTATTATTATTATTGTTATTATTAATCATTATTATAATTACTATTATTATTCCTATTCCTATTATTATTATTAAATAATTATAATAGTACTAATAATAATAAAAGTCAAGCCCGACCCGTGGGCTTTTTAAAAAATAAAATAAAATAATACTCTAATTGAGAATTGAACTCTAGACCTCACACACTCCTTAAACAAATGCTTAAACCAACTAACCTATAATGATTTTTTATTATAAAGTCAGTTACCCGACACTAAAAATACTAAAAATACTAATTACATATTTACATCAAATACTAAAAATACTAATTAAAAAAATACTAAAAAAATCAAATTGAAAAAATACTAAAATCCAAAAAAATACTAAAATTCAAATTATTTTGTTAATTAATCAAAAGAACAAAAATTCAAATTACATCATTAAAATACTAAAATCATAACATATTTACATCATTTACATCATAACATAACATATTATCATATTTACATATTCACATCATAACATATTTACATTATTTAATCAAAATACTAAAATTCAAATACTAAAATACTAAAATTTTACTCAAATACTAAAATTTTACAATAGTTGTATAACATATCAAAATACTAAAAGTCACTTACCCGACACTAAAATACTAATTACATATTTACATCAAATACTAAAAATACTAATTAAAAAAATACTAATTAAAAAAACTAAAATACTAAAAAAAATTAAATTAAAAAATACTAAAATACTATAATTCAAATTATTTTATTAATTAATCAAAACAACAAAAATTCAAATTACATCATTAAAATACTAAAATCATAACATATTTACATCATTTACATCATAACATAACATATTATCATATTTACATCATTTAGTATAATTGATATAATATGTACGTTATGATGTAAATATGATGTAAATATGATAATATGATAATTAATTATTACTGTTATTGTTATTATTATAATTATTATTATTAGTAGTAGTAGTATTATTATTATTATTATTATTATTATTATTATTATTGTTGTTGTTGTTGTTGTTGTTGTTGTTGTTGTTGTTGTTGTTGTTGTTGTTGTTGTTGTTGTTATTATTATTATTATTATTATTTTATTATTATTATTATTATTATTATTATTACTATCACGCAAACTGAGTCCCTTTCTATTCAAAAATTTAGACTTTGAACCCCCAGGCGCCACATGTACGTTGACCTGATGACGTGTCACACGTGGCGCCTAACGTGGCACACGTGGCAGATCTGACGCGGTATTTTATATTGTAATTTTACTATTATTATTACTACTATTATTATTATTATTACTATTATTATTAATTTTTTATTATTATTAGAATAATTATTACTATTCTTATAATTATTATTTTTATTATTATAATAATTATAATTATTACTATTATTATAATTTCTATTATTATTATTATTATTATTATTATTATTATTATTATTATTATTATTGTTGTTGTTGTTGTTGTTGTTGTTGTTGTTGTTGTTGTTGTTGTTGTTGTTGTTGTTGTTGTTGTTATTATTATTATTTTTATTATTATTGTTACTATTATTATAATAATTATTATTGTTACTATTATTATTATTGTTATTATTGTTGTTATTATTATTACTATAATAATAATAATAATAATATTATTATTATTATTATTATTATTATTATTATTATTATTATTATTATTATTATAATTGTTATTATGAATTATAATTATTATTACTATTACTATTACTATTATTATAACTACTATTATTATTATTATTGTTATTATAATTACTATTATTATTATAATTATAATAATAATTATTATAATAATTATAATAGTACTAATAATAAAAAAGCCTGGCCCGACCCGCGGGCTTTTTAAAAAATAAAATAAAATAATGATTTCCTTGAGAATTGAACTCAAGACCTCACACTCTCTTTAAACAAATGCTCAAACCAACTAAGCTATAAGAATTTTTTATTACAAAGTCAGTTACCCGACACTAAAATACTAAAAATACTAATTACATAATTACATCAAATACTAAAAATACTAATTAAAAAAATACTAAAATACTAAAAAAAATCAAATTAAAAATACTAAAATTCAAAAAAAAAATACTAAAATACTAAAATTCAAATTATTTTGTTAATTAATCAAAAGAACAAAAATTCAAATTACATCATTAAAATATTAAACTCATAACATATTTACATCATTTACATCATAATATAACATATTATCATATTAACATATTTACATCATTTACATCATAACATATTTACATCATTTAATCAAAATACTAAAATTCAAATACTCAAATACTAAAATTTTACTCAAATACTAAAATTTTACCATAGTTGTATAACATATCAAAATACTAAAATTTATCATAGTTGTATAACATATCAAAATACTAAAAGTCACTTACCCGACACTAAAATACTAATTATATATTTACATCAAATACTAAAAATACTAATTAGTGCCCGATTTACTCTTTCTTCGCTTAGCGATTATGTAGTGATGCAGATCTGAAGATCATATCTAAACTAAAATTGGGGATTTGAGTTTACGACATGAAGTAGAGATAGAAATTAGGGATTTAAGTTTTAGGGCTTGTGTCATAAGATTGAGGTGTAGCCCGCGGCGGTGACGGTCAACACTTTTAGATGGTTATCAATTTTTAAGCTGCTGAAAAAATAGAGAGGGGCAAGACAAAAATAAGGAGGAAAATATATTTAGAGCGAAAATTCTTGCGGGAAAAATAAAAATAATAGGGTCTGTTAGCCATGTTTGTTTCTAATTTATGAATTATTATAATTCATGAGATTGTAAATTCAAAATTATTAATGTAAGATATTATTAACTTTTGACAATTAATTTGAGATATTTTAAACTTTAATCTAAGATTATTTTTTAAAATTTATAAAAAATAATAAATCGCCAAATGAGTAGTAATTTTTAGATAATTTAAATTATATCTTTATTCTAAATTATAAGATTATTGTTGACTTTTAAATAGATAAACTCAAGCATGTATAATATATCTCTATTCCAAATTATTAGATTATTATTAATTTGAAATATTTTAAAACTTTAATCTAAATTATTTTTTAAAATTTATGACAAATAATAAATCTCCAAATGAGGAGTACTTTTTAGATAATTTATAATATATCTTTATTTTACAAAGTCTATTGATTTTTGAATAGTTAAGCTCAAGCATGTATAATATATCTCTATTCTAAATTATATGATTATTATTGACTTTTGACTATTAATTTGAGATATTTTAAAATTTTAATCTTTAATTATTTTTAAAATTTTATGAAAAATAATAAATCTCCAAATGAGGAGTAATTTTTAGATAATTTATAATATATCTTTATTTCAAATTATACGAAATATATTGACTTTTGAATAGTTAAGCTCAAGCATGTATAATATATCTCTATTCCAAATTATAATATTATTAATGACATTTGACGATTGATTTGAGATATTTTAAAACTTTAATCCAATATTATTTTTAAAAATTGTTGAAAAATAATAAATATCCAAATGAGGAGTAATTTTTAGATAATTTATAATATATCTTTATTACAAATTATACGATTATTATTGAATTTTGACAATTGATTTGAGATATTTTAAAATTTTAATTTAATATTCTTTATTTTAAATTTATAAAAAATAATAAATTTCCAAATGAGGAGTATATAGCCCTAGAGTAAATATAAGGAAGCAATTGCATTTATGTGGCTATGATTTTGGTTCTTTTTTAAAAAAAAAGAGTTTCATTAGGGGATTAAACTTTTAATTTTTTTACTTTGGGGATTGTCTTCTCAATTTTTTTCAATAGGGGATTAAACTTTTAATTTTTTATGATTACGTCTAATTGATAGTGTTACGTTAGAAAATTAATGACATTATAGTGACACGTGACTAAAAATACTTATGTGTAATATTGAGTCTCATTTTAAAAATTATTCAAATCATTTTTTGAACCAAAAATGGTAAATATAGGATCATTATTAATTTTAAAGTAAATTACTATTATTATTATTATTATTATTATTATTATAATATAAAACCATTATTACTTTTTTAAAGTAAACTTAATAATAATTTTACCCTTTTGGTAAATTAATATTTTTTATATTTTTTTTGTAAATGTAATTTTTTAAAGTAAATTTAATGACATTTTTTAAAGAAAAATTAATAATGGTCTTATATTTATCCTTTTTGGCACAAAAATTTAATTGAATAAATGTTAAAATAAGACTTAATATTACACATAATTATTTTTTTTAGTCACGTGTCGCTGCCATGTAATCAATTTTTTGATGTGACATTATCAATTTAAATGTAATCACAAAAATTTAAAAGTTTAATCCTCTAATGGAAACAATTGAGAAGACAATCCCCAAAATAAAAATAAAAATAAAAATTAAATCTCCTAATTGAAAAAATTGAGAAGACAATCCCTAAAGTGGAAATAATTTAAAAGTTTAATCTCATAATTGAAAAAATTTAAAAGACAATCTCCAAAGTGAAAAAACTTAAAAAGTTAAAGGTATTATTTCATATTTAGGCCTAAAAACTATGACGACAAACTTTAGTATATTGTATTATTTCATACAATTAGTACTACTAAGAAAATAAGAATGTTCTAGCGAGGGAATAATGAAAAAAAAATAAAATTCAATGATAATATAGTTATTAGCTAAAATGAAACATTATTCACCATTTATTTTTTGATTTCTCAAAATTGAAGAAAAATAGTTGTCGCTACCATTTTACGATAAAATATTACAAAGAAAAATATTATTTACAAAGAAATTATTAGTAGCTATATAACATTATTGAGTTTTTTTTTTTTTTGCTAGAGATTCCAAAAAATAAATTTCTTAGAATTAATTGTGAAAAATATTTCCTTTACAAATATTAAAATATTAAACATCCGTTTTACAAAGATAGTTTTATTTAGTTTGATTTTTGTTAATTTATGACATTTTAAATTATGAATGCAAATTGATAAGTTTATCTATACAACAAATTTGTTTTTAATTTTTTTCTAAGTATTTAAAAATATCAACTACATTATTTAATAAATTAATAAAATTTAAAATATTTTGAAAATAATTAGTCATTCAAAAAGTGAGAGACACTATTAAAATATAAAATAAAAAAACAAGCAAAAATAAATAATTATGCAAAAAATCAAAAATCAAAAATCAAAAATCAAATATAAAAAATTAGTAAAAAACTCGCAAGTCAATAGACGAAAATTCTTCCCCAAATCATTCCGATCTCTGAGAGTGGTAGAGAAACTGAGAAAGCGATGGAAACCTAGGAAACTGAGAAAGCGTTGGAAACTGAGTCAATTCCGATCTCTGAGGCATGCACCACCATCGCAACCATTTCGACAAGTACCATCATGGATACTTTGGTAAAGTGGATACAGGGTTTTAAGAGGTCCGACTGCAAAAGACAAAGCCCTCCAAGCTTCGATGCTTCTGTTATCCATTGAAGAACACGACCCTTTCAACAACAGGTTCTACTTCTATTTCTTCCCTACTCCCCCTGTTATTTGTTTTCTGTTATAATTCGTAAGAACTTCCCATCTGTTTGTTCAATTCATAATCATCTCTTGTTTTGAGAATTGACTCATCTATGATTAAGATATAAAAATTCCGCTCACAATTAATGTTTGAGTCATATATCAACAACACTTAATGGATTTAGATCCATTTTTCTCAATTTCCCTTTATTCGATTCCACTTTTGATAAATTATTTTTTTAAGAAGAGGGACAAAGTAAAAAGGTATTGAGTTTGCTTACATCTATTTGGTATATGATTTTATGTTCTTAAATACTATCTTTTAATTGCTTTACTAATAACTGAATTCCTCTTTGTAAATGTTGTTGCAATTTGTATTGGTGCTGGCCACATTTTCAGATTTTTATATTCTATTTTTTCGCAGTTGTGTATGGTGGCATAAGGTGTATTCTTGCATTTGCCAATGCTTTGTGAAATTTGGCTTCTTCTTTTTTTTTTTTTTTGTGTTTTGCAAACATTGTTTCCTTTCAATTTTATTATGTAGCATTTTTGACCTTCTACCCTAAAGGCTTGACTGGGGCTGGGAAAGTAAGCTTTAGTCTGATTTGAAGATATCAAAATTTCACTTTGCATTCCACCATAAAGGATGAGTCTGTTTGGATTGAGTGGAAGCCCTTCAAGGAATAACGTGCATCTCCTTGTAAAAGGTCAAAGATCACTTTATAAACAAGTTTCAGCTTATCACAATATTGGAAAATATAGAGAGTTGCTTTTTCTTGAAAGGTACAATGTTCATTACTTCTGCTGAATAAGGTTTGGTTGGTATGCTTGTCATAATTATTTATTTACTATTTCAATTATCATGTAGAAGAAATAATTGGGATGGTTCTGCACAGAGATGTCGCACGCAAAGAACTCCTTTTATCAATTGTGTAATGAATGCATCCTATGGCAATGCTTCAGATGACTCAGCTGGTAATGTTTACCTTCCCTCTAATCCTTTCGGTTGATTGCTGTATTTTTCCCATCCTCTGTATTCTTCTTGAGATGCATGTTGAGTTCTTTGTGGATTTTTTCAAGGCAAGGTATATTAGAAGTAGAAAAGTGTGTTGAACAATCTTTTTCTGCTAAAGGGCAAGGCAATACAAGAACTTTATGAGCCATTCAAAGTTCTTTGATTTGTAAGGGAAGCTCCTGAAGTTTTATTCTGAGATTATGAAGGTCATTTTGTTTGATTTATCTTTTCATCTGTTGATTGGCAATATGCAGCAACCAGCTACGATTCTATTTCATTATTGGCTTGGCATTATTTCCTTAATATTTTTCTAATTTAATTTGCAGATAATTTTGTGAAATCAATTGTTTAAACAGTTGCAGTTAAGGAATTTCCTATTTCTGCTATGTTAGTTTATATACTACCTTTTTTTCCTCCATAAGATCTTTACTGTGAACCTATTAAGTAAATTTTTACTGGAGCTTTATTTAACAGAAGAATCGTGAAACGTATGAGCCTTTTATTGAGGATGAAGTACCATTTGATGAGTACTGTCAATCCATGGAAAAGGATGGTACATGGTCATGACATATGGAGATACAAAGTCACAAAACAAGTTGGACTCTTTTCTAGACTGAGGGAGCGTAACTAGCTGGGACCTGGACTGAACCACTTGTGATTTTCCAAAATCTACGTGTCTTGAATAAATTTGTGAACTGAACTAAGTTGCTTTCTTAATTGCCAATGGTTTATGTCTTTTGAATAAAGGAGCCTTATGCCATGTTAGTCTTGCCAAGTTGTCAATTTGTATTGCTGGGAGGGTTGGACTGAACATAAACCTTACATGCCACTTTTATAGCTGAATGTAATGGTGGATTTATATCTTTAATTTACTAAGATATATGGTTTGACCATTATAATTATTCTGCAGATGATGAGGCTGAGCGGAAGAAGAAAAAGAAGATAAAATCAGTAGGGGAACAAGTGAAATTGACTCCTGCATCGCATTTAGGTTATGGTTTTAAACGTGTTGATCATGTCAAAAAAACTACAGCAGTTTTTAAGCCAACTACTGGTATTGCCCAACCTGAGAGATTAGATGCATCAAAAGAGAATGTTACTGTTGATCTGAAGGAGGTATTCACCTTGGTTTACTTTCAGACATTTTTAGCTTTGTTACTTTGATGTGGGTCACTTAGCCATGTAAAGTGAAATGTGTGAAGTTATGCAAGGGAAACTGATAACTTCCCTTTTCTGGCAGGATGAAAGGTTTCCTAATAGAAAGAGCTCGTCTGCAAAGTTGAAAGCAAAGAAAAAGATCGAGATTGAACATTTGGGATTACTGAATAAGAAAGTTAAAATATTGAGAGAAGGAATTAAGGTAATATTCTCTCTTACTACCCCCACAACCCCCAATCCCCCACTCCAAAGGCCCAAGTATTAGAAAGGGTAAAGCTTTCCCTACTATTCTTTGTTTTATTTATTTGCTTGTTTCTTTATGTGTACTTGGGACAATTGGTTACCAATGATCTCCATTTGTGTTCTATACTAACATTATAGTATTCAATTTTTCTTTAAGGCAACATTGCTTAATCATGTCGATGATCTATTAAAAAGTATTGAGAAACAACTGAATGGTGCAAATGAGTTGGATGAGGATCTGGAGATTTCTATAGAACCCATTCAGAAGGAACTTAATGAGTTGCAAGGAAAGATTAAAAGCATGGAAGGTTCTTTTTCTATTTGGATTTGTATCAAATGATATTTTGATTGCCTATTTGTCTTTTTCTGCTTATGAGCAATACGATATACATTAGTACCACGTAGCAATTCTATTGTCTTTGTGTATTGATTTTGGCACTAAGTGCCTCTGGTGACATATTTGCTTCATTTTCCTGACTTGCTATTATTTTTAAATGTACAGGAAGATTGCTTCTACGACCTTCCTTACAATACTGGGTATCAAATTTTTGTGCTACGTTTACGGAAGACAAAGAACGAAATTATGAAGTGTACTCTCTCTATATATGTAGATATATACTTTGATTGAAGAATTGTGGTAGCTTTAGATGGTTAATTGTAAAGATAATGAATGATTATGTAGTGGATGATTTTATTAAGTTAATAATATTTTAGTTTTTTATATTTTTGCCATTATTTGCTATGGGGATATTGAGCCAGCCAAGTACAGAAAAAGAATGTCAGATTTTGATTTGACAATAATATAATTCGTTACCAAAGCATTGAACAAGTTTTAATATAGCAATAATTTTTTATACATTTAGCAACAAATTTTCGTTGTTAATGACATTAAAAATATAATATTTGGCAACGAAAAATTAACCTAATAACAACGAAGAGGATATTGTGGCTAATACTAAAATAAAAGTCAACATTTTTTATCGTTGTTGATTCAGAATAATGTCGTTGCCAAATAATATAATCAGCAACGAAAATCGTTGCTAAAAAGTTTACATTCCGCAGCGAAAGCAAGCTTAGGTAACAATTTTCATAATTTACTACAACAAAAAATGTCGTTGCAAAATGGTGTCAATTGCAACGAAAATGCATGGTCGTTGCAAAAAAAAAGAGTTCATTTCGTTGCCAATTAGTAGGCTTTTGCAACGAAATAGGGTTTTTAGCAACGATATTTTAATTATTCTGCAACAATACATTTTGTTGCTAAAGGATCGATGTCTCTGTACGAAAGCCAAATTTCGTTGCAAAATGTATTACTTTTGGCAACGAAAAAAATACGTTCGTTGCGGAACAATTAGCAACGCTCATTGCGCAACAAAAGACGCAACGACAGTAAAGTCGTTGCCAAAACCTTTTAGCAACGAAATTTGGCACCTTTAGCAACGAAAATCGGTTGTTGCTGAAGCCACATTTTTTTGTAGTGACCCACGTTTTTGCCTTGATCGGATCCGACTTTCCCAAAAATCCTGATACCAACTGTGATGCCCCCAAAATAGGTATACATCACCCATTCTGAGTCACCAAATATATTGTACAGAAAACAACTACAACTTCATTATTACAATTGTCGTGCAAAATACGACAACACATATGATGTTAGTTTAAATACAAATATTGTCTTCTAGACAATATCTAAACTCAAATAAGTACTCATTATAATTATTGAAACATTATTTTATAAAATAGTGAGGACTGCTAAAACAACTGACTGGAAATATCATTCCACATCCTGACTAGTTCCCGCTATATTCTCACCTCTTGAGAAAAAAATTGAACAAAAAGGAAAATGATGAGCTCAACTAGCCCAGTAAAGAATATTATGACTAAGATAATGTAGAATAAATTATCGTTAGCTTTCAATAAATCAGATAAAATATAATGGACAACTAGTTTTAGATCAATATTCGTAGCGGAAATAACAATTCATTAGAAGAGTTAAGTAGAGAATAAAATCTACTATCATCTATGAATTTAAAAGTCCATCATCAATATTTTATTCCTGTAACATCAATCAATATACATGTTGAATCAAATATTCGTCTTTGCACTACGGGCCAAAGATATTTATTTGTATCACCAGTTGGTCATGTTCATCTCAACACCTGTTCATCTTTGCACTACGGGCCAAAAATATTCATCAGGTAATCATTCATCTTTGCACTATAGGCCAACGATATTCAGTTATATTATCATTTAGGACTGAGGATGATGAAAAATATTTTAAAAAAACGAATCCAGTGAGATAAAAGGACAAAGATTTATGATTCATACTTTAGATAATTCAAGTTCAAAAATACTCCGTAATAAATCATAATGGAGTAAAATTCAAGAATAAAGATCAAAATATGGATACAATCAAAGATAGTAACCATAATAGATATCTTGGACAAAGAAGAGAAAATTTCATTTTTCTGTGAATAGTGCCGTATTTATGAATAGTATTGTAAGACCCCAACTTTTTATAAATAAAATTAAATTTTCTCTAATTATTATTTTGAATAATAAGGTGTTAATTTGATATAATGCTTTGGTTATGGGTGAAATGTGTAAATTTTGTAAAATAAGTAAGTGTCTATAAAATATTCATTGTTATCGGGGAATATTCGTTTTGTCGTAGAATATTCTTGATGTTATAGAATATTCATACGTTAGCGCAGCCATTTGTGGGTCCCATAACGAAAATTTTGAGTTTTTATAAATAACAGCGTAATTATTACCGTTAACACTGTTGGAATACTCGGTGGTTAAAAATACAGTAATACGCGTGGTTGCACAGTAGCACACGGTATTGCATAATATTTTTGAATTATTGATTTTTACGTAAGAAGACACTACTCAATAATTGTTACAGTAATTACTGTTCAATATTTTATTTTATTGATTCAATAATTGCTATATTGATATTTTATATTATTATTGATTCAATAATTGTCACTGCGCAGTATTTTCTATTATCAGATCAATAATTCATATTATTTGAATAATATTATTAGACTAGCTTTGTCCCGTGCCTCCGGTACTGTATAGACGGTGGGATTTATCACAAACTTTGAAAGGCCTAGATGATTTATTGAGTGAGCGAAAAATTCAAAATTATTTATATTTTATTAGATAGATAGCATTGTTGGCAATGTCTAAGGAAGTTCTGTCTAAAAAAGGGGTTTGGTCATCTAATTGCGTGTCAGTAAGGAGAAATCCTTATCAGAAAGCTCCCTCTTTTCTAGGAACGACCTGGTTGTCAGTATTGTGATTCTGTAATATTATTTGTGAATAATTAATTATTAATTTATATGATAAGTAAATATTTATTTTTATACGGATATAAATGAAGGAATTAATGCTGAGGTGTTTTATCAGTATTTTATTGGAATGGAGGTGTTAAAAATCATCCGTATGTGAATTTTGGTCATTTTTCGTTTAGAATTTGGAAAGAATTTTTTCTACAATGTTGTAGAGAATTAAATTTCCTATGGAATGGACATAAAAATCATATTTTTATGATAAAAGGGTTATTTATTATGAATTATTGAAGTTTCAGAAATAAACATTTTTATTAAAAACATGGGTGGGCCCCACTTTTGGTTGTTGTGGAATTGCTGAATTTGGTGGGCCCCACTGTGGTGTGTTGAAATTTGATCAATTGTGGTGGGCATGAATATTTGTAATAAAATATTATTTTATTAAATTTTAGTCTGCTTTGGCGTTCTAGCATTTTCCTATAAATAGGGTGCTTAGTTATAATTGAAAATCACACCAGAATCAGAAGTTTTCTCTCCCTATAATATCGAGCGTATTTTTATGAGTATTTAGATACTTTAAGAGTTGTTATTTAGTGCAAGTTCCTTCAGCACTATATCCGATATTTCAGTCAGAAGTACTGTTATTTTGAGGTAAGGGATGTTATTTTCTTCGTAAATGATGTTATTTCGTTCAATATCATTATGTCGAAATATTGGTATGAATTTTATTATGAAATTTTTGCCTTTTTATGTCGAGGTTACTATTCACGTATACGACACTATTCACGTATACGGCACTATTCACGAATACGGTACTATTGACGAGTACTATTTACGAATTATAATTTTTCTTGTGAAATTTCTACCTTTTCGTGTCGGAGTTACTATTCACGTATACGGTACTATTAACGTATACGACACTATTCACGAATACAGCACTATTCAAAGAAAAATTAAATTTTTTTTTCTTTGCCCAAGTTGTCTATTATGGTTACTCTCTTTGATTATATCCATGTTTTGATCTTCATTCTTGAATTTTGCTCCACAATTGATTATTATGGAGTATTTTTGAACTTAGATAAATCGAAGTACGAATCCCTAATCTTTGTCCTTTTATCCCACTAGATTCATTTTTTTAAGATATTTTTGGCCTAAATGATGATACAAATGAATATCTTTGGCCTGTAGTGTAAAGATAAATGATTACATGATGAATATCTTTGGCCTGTAGTACAAAGATGAACAGGTGTTGAGATGAATATAACCAATTGGAGATAAAATTAATATCTTTGGCCCGTAAAGCGAAGATGAATATTTGGTTCAAGATGTATATTGGTTGATGTTACAGGGATAAAATATTGATGATGGACTTGTAAATCATAGAAGATAGTAGACTTCATTCTCTACTTAACTCTTCTAATGAACTGTTATTTTTTGCTACGAATATTGATCTAAAACTTGTTGTCCATTACATTTTATTTGATGTATTGAAGGCTAACGATAATTTATTCTATATTATCTTAGTCATAATTTTTTTTACTAGGCTAGTTGAGTTCACCATTTTTCTTTTTGTTCCATTTTTCTTCTCAGGAGGCGAGAATATAACGGGAACTAGTCGGGGTGTGGAGTGATAGGTCCAGACAGTTGTTTTAGCAGTCCTCACTATTTTATAAAATAGTGTATCAATAATTATAATGAGGACTCCTTTTTGAGTTTGAATATTGTCTATTAGACAATATTCGTGTAAAAACTCTCAACTATATTTTGTCGTATTGTATAAAAGAAGTTTGTATTTGATTTCTGTACCATGTATTTGGCGACTCAAAATGGGAGATGTATACCTATTTTGGGGGCGTCACAGTTGGTACCAGAGCTTAGGGATATGGTCTCTGGCTGAGATCGGGGAATAGAACTAGGAGGGGAGAGACGAGTAAATCCTTCGCTAGTGTGTTCTACCTAAGCTTATTTGTTGGCAGGTTAGAATATAGGGGTATTATGTGGTATGTCAATTTCTTTAATTAACCCTTATTTTTTGGCAGTATTTAAGAATAACAGTTGAGAATGTTAACAATGGAGTGTATGAGACCGTGGAGATAACTTTAATCACCAACCAGGAGAATGTGCAACTGGAAGGCAAATTCCTCCTGTAAACAACACCACCGAACAAACGATGAATGATGGGTGTTTAGAAGCTTTTTGCGGTTCATGCAAAATCAGACGAGGGAGACTCGTGTACAGAATACGGGTGGAAATGATAGCAACGCATGGCTTGTCACAGTCAAGTAGTTCAAAGATTTGGGACCACCAGAATTTTTGGGAAAGCTGGATCTGATCAAGGCGAGAACGTGGGTTAAGCAAATTATAAAGATATTTGATGTCTTGGGATGCACAGAGGAACAGAAGGTTCCATTCGCCACCTTTATGTTCCGTGGTGAGGCAAACTACTGGTGGGAATCTATGAAGCGTATCCAGCCAGCTGCACTCAATATATCTTAGGAAACGTTTCAGAAACTATTCAATGACAATTACTTTCCTGAAAGTATTCGTCATAGATAGGAGGTAGAGTTTATCAGACTGGAACAAAACAACATGACTGTGTCCCAGTATGAGGCTAAGTTCGAAGAGTTATCCCGGTTTGCAGCTCATTTGGTAGAGAATGAGGAACGCATGACGTGGATGTTTCTGACAGGTCTGAAACTCAAAATTCGGCAATATCTTATTTCTCACAAATTTTCTCTATATTCAGATGTTGTGAACATGTCTCAATTATTAGAGCGATATAATGAGTATGTTCAATCGAGGGACCACAACCAGGGTCATACCGGTGGCAGCAGTCATCGGAGCAATTACAACTAGTGGGGAGGAAAACATCCGGACAAAATCGGTAACCACTCTGGTGGTAATCGTGGCCATGATAGTAGAAGAAGCGAGTCGGGGGGAGATTTCAAAAAGAGAAGGTACAACAATGATAACGTGAAGACGTCAGAACCAACATCAACTGTTTCTAGGGGAGGAGAACAACCACCGGTCGTATGTTATAAATGCGCGAAAGAGGGACACATCAGCCCAAACTGCCCACAACAATCCAAGGTGTGTTATAACTTTGGAAAGAAAGGTCATATAGCTAGAGATTATCTAATAGCAAAACCAAGTCTAATGGGGATGGTGACTCCAAAGGCTGTCCCGGACAAGTCAAAGTCGGTGGTTCCTGAAAGAGCATTTTTCGTGACTGCCCTAAACATGAGGAACCCGAACGAGGTGATCACGAGTAAGCTAATCATAAACTCTTGCGAAGTTTATACCTTACTAGATACCGGTTCTACCCATTCTTTTATCTCTCCTGCTTGTGCTCGATGTTTGAACTTGACTCCAGAGAAATTAGACTTTGACTTATCTGTTGAGACTCCGTTAGGAGAAATTTTCATTACATCCACTGTTTATTAATCTCGCTTGATTCAAGTAGGGACCATCACATTACCTGTCGATCTTATTTCTTTGAAAATACTTGCATTTTATGTGATTTTAGGGATTGATTGGTTAAACACTCATCATGCTAAAATTGATTATTTTTGTAAGGTTGTTAGTTTTCATATTTCTAACCAACCTGTTATGCGAATTCAAGCAACCAAACCAGTAAAGTCAATCACTGTCATATCAAGCCATAAAGCCATTCGTTTATTAAAAAACGGATGTCAAGCTTTCTTAGCCCATCTCATGGACTTGAACAAAAATATGTCAGATTTGAATAATATTTCTATTGTTAGTGAATTTCCTAACGTAATTCCTGAAGAACTTCCCGGTCTACCCCCAGAACGTGAAGTTGAATTCTTTATTGACCTTGAACCTAGTACAAAGTCAATTTCTAAAACCCCATATCGAATGGTGCCTATTGAACTTCAGGAGTTAAAGGTCCAATTATAGGAGTTGTTAGACATCGGTTTCATTCATCCTAGTACATCTCCTTGGGGTGCTTCTATTTTATTCGTAAAGAAGAAAGATGGGAGTATGTGACTTTTTATTGACTACTGGGAATTGAACCATGTCAATATCAAGAATAGGTATCCGCTACCTCGCATTGATGACATGTTCGACCAATTGCAAGGAGCATAATTCTTTTCAAAGATCGATATTTGTTCTGGATATCATCAGCTGAAGATTAAAATTGAGGATATTCCGAAGACTGCGTTCAGAACTCGGTACGAGCATTATGAATTCTTAATCATGTCTTTTAGGTTGGCTAATGCTCCTGCTATTTTCATGGATATGATGAACCGTGTGTTCAAGGAATATTTAGATCGGTTCATTGTTATCTTTATTGATGATATCCTCATCAATTCCAAAAGTCATGAAGATCATGAGCGCCATCTGAAGCTGGTACACCAAAGGCTTCGTGAAAATAAGTAATATGCCAAGCTGAAGAAATGCGAGTTCTGGCTTAAGAAAGTAGCATTCCTTGGGCACGTGGTATCAAAACATGGAGTATCTGTTGACCCAGCGAAGATTAAAGCCATACAAAGTTGGGAGCAACCGAAGTCGGTGACTGAAGTACGTAGCTTTCTGGGCTTAGCTGGTTATTGTCGGAGATTCGTGGAAGGATTTTCATGAATCGCTACTCCGTTAACTCATCTAACTCGGAAAGATACAAAATTCGTATGGAGCGAAGAATGCGAGAAGAGTTTCCAAGAGCTCAAGAGGAGACTCATTTTGGCACCTGTTCTGACAATACTGTCGACGTCGGGATTTTTATTTGTCCCTTTTCTGTTCTTGTTCTTTTGTGTTCTAATGTTAAGTGAGATTTTTTGAAAAACAAGTGAAAAAGGTCCGACATGTATATGTCGATGATTGGACTATAAGAATCGCCAGTTGGTATTTTAACTGGTTATACCAACACAACCGAGAAAAAGTTTGCACATTGACCCAGTGATGTGACACTTCTAAACGGGTCTGTGAAACCTAGATTCATTAGGGTCCGGGGACTTGCTTATGCGAAGGGAAGGTGTTAGGCACCCCCCGACATCCGTGTTGCCACGGTGACCGCCACTTTTTAAGAAACTATTATATGAATGTGTGTGTGTGGGTCAATGTGCTGTTATTTGAAAGTAGTGTTATGCCTCGTTCGCACCTATATACACAGGGTTTGAATTTTATATATAAAATTCAGTTTTAACAAGATATAGCAGTGATGTTTTGTAAAAAAGAGGTTTTCAAGCCCTTATGCTCAATAGTAATTGAGGCATTTGATACTTCTATTTTATTAAATGTTCGACTAGATTGCTTTTATTTTCGATATGCGAAGCATCTTCGAGAAAATATTGTACAAAGCAGTGCCAAACTCCTTGTGGGCATGATAGCCATCTAAGGATATTCGAACACTGTGCATAATTAACAAGTCGTGTACAGCTAAAAATGTCCATCACGAGAACCGAATCTAGATTCAGTGGACTGAATCTGTGATCACATGATTCCTAGGCTCACATGATGTAGCAATTGATATAAAAATAGTAAGCAGTTATATATATAAAAGTTGTAAATATATATATATACAGACATGATCAACCACCACGAAGCACCTCCATAGGGGATCGAAAATGTAAATAAAGCTGTAAAAGTGATCAACCGCCACAGAGGAAACTCCAGGCGGGACAAAATATACAAAAAACAGTAAAAACGGTCAACCACCATGAAGTAAACTCCAGGCGGGATGAAATGTAAATATATATATATATATATATATATATATATATATATATATATATATATATATATATAAGCATGTAAACGCACCGGATATAAAATTCAAGCTCATCGGACAAAGTACAATAACAATTAATATATAAGTATATATATATTAAAGTAGTAAACGCACTGGATGTAAAATCCAGGCTCATCGAACGAAGTTCGACACACAGTTCATATATATAAGTATATATATACGAAAACCATTAAACGCACCAGACGTAAGTCTAGCCTCATCGAATAGAGTTCGACACACAGTTCATATATATATATATATATATACGAAAGCAGTTAAACACTCCAGACATAAGTCTAGGCTCAATCGAGGCATAACTCGATAATATTAGTCCATATATAAATATATATATATATATATATAAGTATATATATACAAACTGAAATAAAACCACGGACCGAAATCTGGGCATACACACGCAACACGACTCTCAACGTGAAGAATAGTGTGTGCAAAGATGAAGAGAAATGCTTTAAAGTGTGTAAGAAGGCTTACAGTGGGCTGCCAAAGAAGACTTCTATAGCTTTAAGTGGATGAACACTCAGCTCTCGCTGGTAAAAAATAGCTATATATGAGCTTACAAGTGTTTAAAATGAGAAAGCACTCAGTTTATCGGGGGTACAGAGCAAATTGGACAGGGCTTCCTCGCCTTTTTCTCTTACAAATATGGCCACCCCAAGCCCTTTATTTATAGAGGGGGTGCCGCAGATGTACCTGCGGCAGTAGCAGGTATACCTGCTGCTGCCCGGGGTGCCCTGGGTAGTGTGGATCCCGCTGTCTCGAAGTACGTGCACTCGGACAACGCGCTGTTCGCTTGAACCTTCTTAACTTTCAATCCGGGAGTCCAATGGAAGCGTGTCATACCATTCCGGAAAGTTCTTTTCGAGAGCTACGCAATGACATATGATTTACCTTTTTTGATTTTGGGAATAAGGGTCCATAACTAAAATGGCATTTTCGGGTTTCCGTCAGGTAGTCCGTTGAGCCGTTTTGCATAGTTTGCGGTTGAAAGTTAAGATATGGTTCTTGTGGGACTTCTATTGAAGTAATTTGAGTTAAAATGAGTGTATTTAATGTGTGTTGTTGTTGAGTTAGCAAAATGACCATTTTACCCCTCCCGGGGTTATCTCCGATTTTTGCACAGTTGTAGCAGTCTTTTCTCAGGGTTATCTTTGAGGTTTTCTTAATGTTGACTTTGACTGTCCTCAGGGTTATCTCTGAGGTTGGCTTGACCTCCTAGGGTTATCTCCAGGCTTTGAACTTGATCCTCCGAGGTTATCTCCGAGGTTGGAATAGATTTTCCTGGGGTTATCTCCGGGGTTGAAAACTGATTTCCTGGGGTTATCTCCGGAGTTGAAAATTAAATCTTCCGGGGCTATCTCCGGGGTTGGAATTGATGTTGTGGTCCTCCAGGGTTATCTCTGAAGTGTGAAACAGACGCTTTTGCCCTCCTGCATAACTAGTAACAGGAAAAAAAAATTTTGAGTGTCTACAAATACCATCTAGTTAGGATGGATTTTTTATCTACAACGATGCTTCAGGCAAAGGGTTATGATGTGTTCTCCTGTAACATGAGAAAGTCATAACCTATGCCTCACGACAACTCAAAGAATATGAGAGGAATTATCCTACTCATGATCTGGAGTTGGCAGCAATTATTTTCGCGTTGAAGATCTGGAGACACTACCTGTATAGGGAGAAAGTGGAGATCTATACAGATTATAAAAGCCTAAAATATTTCTTCACCCAAAAGGAATTTAACATGCGGCAACGACGTTGGATCAAGCTGTTGAAAGATTATGATCATACCATTCAATATCATCCTAGAAAAGTGAACGTGGTAGCTAACGCATTGAGTAGAAGATCGTATGCGGGTACGAGTGCGATGTTGTTAACATAAAGACCCATTTCGTATGACTTACAAAGGATGGAGATATAGTTAAAGGCTCTAAGTACCCACGTGATGATATCAAACATACGAGTATAATCAACTTTAATCGATAAAGTTAAAGCTGCTCAAGCCACAGACCCAGAGATGATATGTATGAAGAAGAAATTACAAGAATGTTTTATTCCAAAAGCAAGAATCGATGAAGAAGGAATACTTCAAGTCAACTCTAGACTTTACATTCCTAACGATTCTGACTTGAAACATAAAATCATGATGGAGGCACACAACACACCATTTGCAATCCATCTTGGGAGTACAAAAATGTATCATGATCTTCGACATACATTTTGGTGGAATAATACGAAGAGAGAGATCATGGAATTTATCTCGAGGTATTTAACTTATCAACGTGTAAAGGCGAACCATCAAGTGTCAAAGGATCCATTGCAACCACTTGAGATTCTGAAATGGAAGTGGAAACACATCACCATGGATTTCGTTATGGGTCTTTCCAAGGTTTCTCAAGGCATAGATGCAATTTGAGTTATTGTTGATAGATTAACCAAGTCTGCTCATTTCTTGTCGATACGGGAGACTTATTCCCTTGAACGTCTTGCTCGTATATACGTAAATGAGATTATGAGATTGCATGGCATGCCAGTATCCATTGTTTTGGATAGTGACCCAAGATTCACTTCACAATTTTGGGTTAGTTTGCAGAAAGCTATGGGCACGGATTTACGATTCAGTTCAGCATACTATCCTCAAACGGACGGGCAATCAGAAAGGACTATTCAAACTCTTAAAGATCTATTAAGACTTTGTGTCCTAGATTTCAAAGGGAGTTTGGATAAGTACCTACCATTGGTGGAATTCTTCTACAACAACAGTTATCAGGCAAGTATAGGTGTGGCTCCATTCGAAACATTGTATGGATGAAAGTGTCACTCTCCAGTATGCTGGGATGAGGTGGGTGAAGCAACGTTGTTAGGACAGAAATTAGTACGCATGACTACAAAAAAGATCCAAATGATCTGACAATATATACAAACAGCATAGGATCGATAAAAGAGTTATGTGGATCTTCATCGAAAGGACGTAAAATTTAATATTGGGGATCATGTATTGTTACGTATTGCTCCATGGAAGGGAGTTACAAGATTCGGGAAAAGAGGTAAAGCTCAATCCACGATTTGTTAGTCCATTTGAAATTCTTTACTGAGTAAGAAATGTGGCCTATAGACTCGCATTACCTCCAAGCATGTCTCGTGTTCATAATATTTTTCACATATTTGTGCTTCGTAAATATGTGAAAGACCCAAACCACATTATTGAGTTAGAACAAGACGAGATAACAGAAGATTTAACGTACGAGGAGGTACCCGTCAAGATCTTGGATAGGAAGGAGCATGTCCTACGCACAAAGGTTATACCACAAGTTAAAATTTTGTGGAGGAACCATGCTATTGAGGAAATGACCTGGGAGTTGGAATCGAAAATGAAAACGAGGTATTCCCACCTTTTCGAAACACCAGGTACGTACGTTAATTTTGAGGACAAAATTTTATAAGGAGGAGAGGTTGTAAGACCCCAACTTTTTATAAATAAAATTGAATTTTCTCTAATTATTATTTTGAATAATAAGGTGGTAATTTGATATAATGCTTTGGTTATGAATGAAATGTGAAAATTTTATAAAATAAGCAAGTGGTTATAAAATATTCATTGTTGTCAGGGAATATTCGTTTGGTTGTGGAATATTTTTGCTGTCGGAGAATATTCGTACAATGGCGCAGCCATTTGTGAGCCCCATAACGAAAAACGGTCGCATGAAGAAAATGACAACTTTGAGTTTTTTATAAATAACGGCATAATTGTTACCGTTAACACTGTTAGAATACTCGATGGTTAAAAATACAATAATACGCGTGATTGTATAGTAGCACACAGTATTGCACAGTATTTTGAATTATTGACTCTTACGTAAGAAAGGACTACTCAATAATTGTTACAGTAATTACTGTTCAATATTTTATTTTATTGATTCAATAATTACTACATTGATATTTTATAATATTGTTGATTCAATAATTGTCACTGTACAATATTTCTCATTATCAGATCAATAATTCATATTATTTGAATAATATTATTAGATAGTATGATTGGCAATGTCTAAGAAAGTTATGTCTAAGAAAAGGGGTTTGGTCACCTAATTACGCGTCAGTAAGGAGAAATCCTTATCGAAAAATTCCATCTTTCTTGGGAACGACCTGGTTGTCAGTATTGTAATTCTGTAATATTATTTGTGAATAATTAATTATTAATTTATATGATAAACAAATATTTATTTTTATGTAGATATAAATGAAGGAATTAATGCTAAGGTATTTTATGAGTATTTTATCATAATGGAGGTGTTAAAAATCATCCATATGTGGATTTCGGTCATTTTTCGTTTGGAATTTGGAATAGTTTTCTTCTACAATATTGTAGAGAATTAAATTTCCTATGGAATGGACATAAAATTCGTATTTTTTTGATAAAATAGTTATTTATTATGAATTATTGAAGTTTTAGAAATAAATATTTTTATTAAAAATATGGGTGGGCCCCACTTTTCGTTGTTGTGGAATTGCTGAATTTGGTGGGCCCCCACTGCGGTGTGCTAAAATTTGATCAATTGTGATGGGCGTGAATATTTGTAATAAAATACTATTTTATTAAATTTTAGTCTACTTTGGCGTTCTAATATTTTCCTATAAATAGGGTGCTTAGTTAGAATTGAAAATCACACCAGAATCAGAAGTTTTCTCTCTCTATAATATCGAGTGTATTTTTATGAGTATTTAGATACTTTGAGAGTTGCTATTCAGTGCAAGTTTCTTCAGCACTATATCCGATATTTCAGTCAGAAGTATTGTTATTTTGAGGTAAGAGATGTTATTTTCTTCATAAATGATGTTATTTCGTTCAATATCATTATGCCGAAATATTGGTATGAATTTTATTATGAATTTTTTACATTTTTATGTCAAGGTTACTATTCACGTATACGGCACTATTCAATTATAAGGCACTATTCATGAATACGATACTATTCACAAGTACTATTCACGAAGTATGATTTTTCTTGTGAAATTTTTACCTTTTCGTGTCGGGGTTACTATTCACGTATACGGCACTATTCACGAATACGGCACTATTCACAGAAAAATTAATTTTTTTCCCTTTATCTAAGTTGTCTATTATGGTTACTATCTTTGATTGTATCCATGTTTTGATCTTCATTCTTAAATTTTGCTCCATAATTGATTATTATGGAGTATTTTTAAACTTGGATAAACCGAAGTACGAATCCCTAATCTTTGTCCTTTTATCCCATTAAATTCGTTTTCTTTAAGTTATTTTTTATCATCCTCAGTCCTAAATGATGATACAAATGAATATCTTTGGCCTGTAGTGCAAAGATGAATGATTACATGATGAATATATTTGACATGTAGTGTAAAGATGAACATGTGTTGAGATGAACATGACCAACTGGTGATACAAATGAATATCTTTGGCCCGTAAAGCAAAAATAAATATTTGGTTCAAGATGTATATTGATTGATGTTATAGGGATAAAATATTGATAATGAACTTGTAAATCATAGAAGATAGTAGACTTTATTCTCTACTTAACTCTTCTAATGAACTGTTATTTTTCACTGCAAATATTGAATTAAAACTTGTTGTCCATTATATTTTATCTGATGTATTAAAGGCTAATGATATTTTGTTCTACATTATCTTAGTCATAATATTCTTTACTGGGCTAGTTGAGCTCACCCTTTTTTTTGTTCCATTTTTCTTCTCAGGAGGTGAGAATATAACAAAAACTAGTCGGGGTATGGAGTGATGGGTTCAGACAGTTGTTTTAGCAGTTCTCACTATTTTATAAATTTTATAAAATAGTGTATCAATAATTATAATGAGGTCTCCTTTTTTAGTTTGAATATTGCCTATTAGACAATATTCGTATAAAAACTCTCAGCTACGTTTTGTCGTATTTTATAAAAGAAGTTTGTAACGCCCCCAAAATAGGTCCATTCCATCCAACCCATTTTGAGTCGCCAAATACATGGTACAGATAACAACTACAACTTTATTATAACAATTGTCGTGCAAAATACAATAACACATATGCTGTGAGTTTGAATACAAATATATATCAAATGTGACTCATGTCCCAACCGTGGACAGCACCTCACAATGACACCTTACATAAAGGTATAGTCAAAAACTGTTTTAAAAATTATAATCTTTAGGAAGTGCTCAAGAAAACCTTCGTACATGGGAGGCCATACTTCTAGGTTATGATAGATATCATATGGCCACAGAATTATCCTTGGTTGACCCAATAGACCCCAAAGAAAAACGAGAAGTTTACTATCATATTCTTCCCAATGGTGAGTCTTCTCTTGACATATCATTATCTCCAGTGTCTCTAATTGAGAATTATACTTCAAACAAACACCAAGATTATATAGGTAGTGCTCGCAGATATACTCGGCAAGTGGATGTGCACAACCATGTCTTATGATGACACGAGGTTGTATATCGTTAGACATCTTGTATGATAGTGGCAAAATACCCTTTCAACGTTGGGTACACCTTACCCTATTGGATTCACCAAATAAAACTACTAAATGAACTTTTCTATACTACTTCGGGAGAATCTCCATAGCTAAAGACCACCGTTCTATTTTCCTGTTACCCTCGCTCGACCCAGCTACACTCTTATTACCTGAAAGGAATTGTGAAGTAAAAGGGTGAGCACAACTAGCTCAGTAAAGAATATCATGACTAAAGATAATTAAATTATCAATAGCCTTCATCAATAATAAATCAGAGATTTAGAACATATGGTAGATGATAAAAATTTTCAACCATAGTTGCAGCGGAACGAGCAATCCATTAGAAGAGTCAAATAGACCATAAAGTCTATTATATTCTCCATGTTAAAAATTCACCAGCAATATTTTATCCCTGTAACATAAATAAACAGTTCCCATTCACATTCATGTGAATAACTCATAATCATATTTATGGTTCTAAATTCCTCTTCTCATCCAGGACAAAGATAATTTTCATCACTTGTCTTTACCTGAAACATCAAAGATCATGGTTATACCAAATCACAGTTCCTGTTCATAATCATACTAATAATTTCATCTTTGCACTACGGGCCAAAGATATTCATTTGTACCAGTTGGTCATGTTCATCTCAACACATGTTCATCTTTGCACTACTGGCCAAAGATATTCAACAACATGTCATCTTTGCACTACGGGTCAAAGATATTCATCAACAACTCATCTTTGCACTACAAGCCAAAGATATTCCTCAACAGTTCATATTTGTACTACAGGCCAAATATATTATTATCTCAAAGAAATATATAATCATTTCAGAATTTATATAACCAATAATTATAATCATGTTGATCATTTCACCTTTGCACTTAAGCTAAATATATTCAATTATAAATTCAATGGTCATGATCATACTAGTCAACAATTCAACTTTACACTACTGGCCAAAGAGAACTCATAGTCATGATCGTACCAAAAATCTACCTATCTTTACACTCAAGTCAAAGAGAAATATCATCATTAGGGTTATAAAAATATTATATATGATAATAAAAAATAATATGATCAACATATAGTTTTAATCTCAAGAGTAATATTCATAAATCAACTATAATTTGGTTAGAAAAAGAAACTAATTTTGTCATAAATAGTAACTCGTGAATAGTAACCCATGAATAGTAACTCGTGAATAGTAACTCATGAATAGTAACTCATGAATAGTAACTCGTGAATAGTAAATCATGAATAATAATCCGTGAATAATAACTCATGAATAGTAACTCGTGAATAGTAACTCCTGAATAGTAACTCATGAATAGAAACTCGACATGAAAAAGGTAGAAATTCCACAATAAAATTCATACCAATATTTCGGTATAATGATATTGAAAGAATAATATTTCTTAAGCTTATAAACAATTTATTTTAATTATTTGCACTTTACTAAATAATGTATTTAATCATCCTAAAATGCCAAACTCATAAGATTTCATCACCAATAACCAAAAACCCTCATCAAAAATCTGCATATACCTCATATAGGATTCTCAAGCCATAAAATCCTATTGTCTAATTTTCTTATTTCACATAACATATTTAATTCATTTACTCATAACTAGTCTATTTTCATAAAAAATACCAAATCAGTTCCAAAAATATTTCTTTTCTGGGATCTAGCAGAATATAGTCCCATATTGAACATATATTTTTCTCAGAATTTTTAAAACTCATTTACTTTTTTTCATATGGCCAAAACAGCCGAATATTTAGACATTTTATCATAAATTGTAATTTTATCCAAAAATCCCGAAATTCACAGAGTACACTGATATTATATGTATATACTTCCAATAAAAATTTTATCAATTTTGGAGTTAACCACAAGGAGTTATAAGCGGTTACTTTTAAAATAGTCTTTTCTCGTAAAATTCATAACTCTTAATATATACATCCAAAAATCACCATTTTTGGACACTGTAAAACCCCAACTTTTATAAATAAAGATGAATTTTCTATAAATATTATTTTTGAATATTATGGAGTTAATTTGATATAATGTTATAGTTATGAGTAATATTTATAAATTTTGTAAAGTACGCAAGTTGTTATATAATATTCGATTGGTCGGGGAATATTCGTTTTAACAGAGAATATTCGTACAACGACACAATCATTGGTGGACCCCACAACGGAATTATTGTCGAATTGAGAAAACGACAAAAATATTTTATTAAAAATAACGGCGGAAGTTTTACCATTGTTACTGTTGAACTACTCGGTAGTAAAAGTACAGTAATACGTGTGGTTGCATAGTAGCACACGGTATTGATTATTAATGCTTATGTGAGAAGTCACTCAGTTTGATTTAATTATTGTCAGTTAATAATATGAATTATTTAGCGATAATGACGTTTTGTTTTATTCGTATTATTAACGTAATAAAACAGAAACATCTTTTTATATAAAACAGAATACTTTATTAAAGTTATTCTATAAATAGAATATATTATATTTTATTTAAAAGATTTTTCTTTAAATATGGACCGTCAGATTAAAGTAATCAATCTGGACCGTTCATGGATTAGTTACTATGCATTCTATTTTTTTATAAATAGCAGCTCATTCCTTCATTATTTCTTACGAATTCACTGAACTCTAGAGAGATAAACTATAGAGAGAAACTATAGAGAGAGAGAAGAAGAGTATTCTGCTACTTAACTACTTCCTTACTTCAGCTCTTCTTTAAAACGGTAAGGGGTGTTATTCTTTCTTATTCATTAAGAGAACTGTTGTTATTCCATTTCTTATTATTCTGTTGGAATAACCTGTATACGCGGTCTACCCTATACTTGGTGACATTCTTCTATTATTCTGTTGGAACATCCTGTCTGTGTGTTTTACACCGGACCTGGTTCCGTTTTTATTATTATTCTGTTGGAACATCCTGTCTGTGTGTTTTACACCGGACCTGGTTCCGTCTTGTTATTATTCTGTTGGAACATCCTGTCTGTGTGTTTTACACCGGACCTGGTTCCATTATTTATTATTCTGTCGGAATATCCTGTCTGTGCGTTTACGCCGGACCTGGTTCCATTATTTATTATTCTGTCGGAATATCCTGTCTGTGCATTTACGCCGGACCTGGTTCCATTATTTATTATTCTGTTGGAATAACCTGTCTATGCGGTCTATCGCATTCATGGTGATTTCTTTTGTTATTCCATTCTTCATTGTACTCAGTTGGTTAAGTTTTGACTTCTATACTCCATGAAATTTGTGGAATATCCTTGATAATTGCGTTTCATCCAGTATCTTTTCATGAAAATATTCTTCTAAGCATTCTTGAATTTTACTCCACAATGCAGTATCATGTTGACAATTTGGACGTTGTTAATTCTTGGATAAATTAATTCTTGAACTTGTTTTATTGAATTCTTATATCATTGTCATCATCCTCATGTTTATAAAATGTTAAAAGTCATCTATGGCCTGTAGTGCATAGATGGACTTGGTATGATTATGACTAGGGATTATTCGGTATAATCATGACCGTAATGTTACAAATGATGTGGTAAAAATCTTCATTGGCCCGTAGTGCATTGATGGACAGTTGTTGGCATGATCATGACCATTAATGAATACACGAATATCCTTGGCCGTAGTGCAGGGGTGATTCGATGATGTGGATTATTTTATTAAGCTGAGTCCCAGCGATAACAGTGTTAAAAAACCTTTTAAATCATAAAAGATAGTAAAGTTTATTTTCTACTTGACTCTTTTAATGGATTGCTTGTTCCGCTGCAGTTAAACATGATGTCTATTATATTTTATCAGTTTAACATTGTTGAAGGCTAATGATAATTTATTTTGCATTATCTTAGTCATAATATTTCTTACTGGGCTAGTTGAGCTCACCCTTTCTTTCACTGTTCTCTTCAGAAAATGAGAACGTAGCTGGGGCAAGTCGGGGAACGGAGTGATGGTTCGAATGATAGTATTAGTTAGTAGTCCTCACTATTCTATATAATAGCGTGTTAATAAATGTAATGAGGACTCCTTTTGAGTATGAATACTCTCTAGAAGATAATATTTGTATTCAAACTCACAGTTTATGTTTTGTCGTATTGTACACGACAGTTGTATTAGTAAGTTGTATTTGTATTTTGTACTATGTATCTGACGACCCAAGATGGGTGATGTATACCTAATTTTGGGGGTGTCACAGACACAATCAATAAAACTCATCAAAATATCATTTCAAATTTTTCCAGAATTTTTTGAAGGTCAGAAGAATTACGAACTGAAAAACATAATAACCCTTAAAATTCCTTACCTCAAAAGAGCAGTACTCCTGACTGGAATAACGCTGAACGAACTTGCACCGTATAGCAACACTCAAGATATCAAAATACACACAAGAATACACTCGATAATATAGAGAGAGAAATAGAGAGAAAACTTCAGTTTCTGTTGTGATTTTCAATTCTAACCTAAGCACCCTATTTATAGGAAAATGCTTAGAACACCAAAGCAGAAAATTGAATATAATAATAATATAATTACAAAATATTCAAGCCCACCTCTAGATACTTGAATTCAACCATTAACATGTGCAAGTGAGGGCCACCAAAGTACAAAAAATGTTTTTCTAACAAAAATCATTTAAACTCCAAAAATCAATTCACACCCGATATACTAAAACTTCAATAATTCACAATAAATAGCCCTTTTATCAGAAAATTCAAATCTCGAGAGTTTTTATAGGAAATTTAATTCTCTACAACTTTGAAGAAGAAAGTTTTTCCAAATTCCAAACAAAAATTGACTGAAATCAACAAACGGGCGATTTTACAGTCTATAATAAATTTTCGGTCAAAAATTGTGTCCACCAACACACAAAACATGTGTTAAACATTTAATCCAACAAAAATACTCTTCCTCCTCATTTATTTATATATCTCACATTCATTGTAAAAATATCACCATTAATATATTATTAAAATAATATATTTAAATGAATTATTTTATCAGAAAAAGATAAAATATTAATTTTCAACAATTGTCACATTTAAAAAAAATTTCCATCTATATCCACATAAAATCAATATTTTTCTCATCATATAAATCAATAATTAATTATTCACAAATAATATTCAGAATCACAGTACTGGCAACCAGGCCGTTCCCAGGAAAGAGGGGGCTTTCTAATAAGGATCTCTCTTTACTGGCGCGCAATTAGATGACCAAACCTCTTCTTAGACAGAACTTTCTAGACATTTCCAATAATATTATCTAATAATATTATTCAGATAATATGAATTATTGCTCCGATAATAGAAAATACTGTGTAGTGACAATTATTAAAACAACAACAATATAAAATATCAACGCAGCAATTATTGAATCAATAAAATAAAATACTGAACAGTAATTACTGTAACAATTATTGAGTAATGTCTTCTTACGTAAAAATCAATAATTGGTGCAATACTGTGTGCTACTGTGCAACAACGCGTATTACTGTGTTTTAACTATCGGGTATTCCAACAGTGTTAACGGTAACAACTACGCCGTTATTTATAAACAACTTACTCTTGTCATTTTCTTCATCCAATCGCTTTCCGTTATGGGGCCCACAAAAGGCTGCGCCGTCGTATGAATATTCTCCGACAGTAAAAATATTCCCCTACCAAACGAATATTTCCCGACAACAATGAATATTTTATAACCACTTGCTTATTTTGAAAATTTTGCACATTTCACCCATAACTTTAAACTTTTATCAATTTAACCATTTACTAAATAGAAAAATTGAATACTTTTATTTCATAAAATTCAGGGTCATACAAAGTTTGTATTTGATTTCTGTACCATGTATTTGGTGACTCAGAATGAGTGATGTATACCTATTTTGGAGGCGTCACAAGTGACGTATAAGTGAATAGTGTCGCATACGTGAATAGTAATCCCGACACGAAAAGGTAAAAATTTCACAATAAAAATCATACTTCGTGAATAGTACTCGTGAATAGTACCGTATTCGTGAATAGTGACGTATATGTGAATAGTGTCGTATACGTGAATAGTAACATCAACATGAAAAGGTAAAAATTTCACAATTAAATTCATACTAATATTTCAGCATAATGATATTGAACGAAATAACATCATTTACGAAGAAAATAATATCCCTTACCTCAAAAGAACAGTACTTCTGACTGAAATATCGGATATAACGCTGAAGGAAACTTGTATTGAATAGCAACTCTCAAAGTATCTAAATACTCACAAAATACACTCGATAATATAGAGAGAGAAAACTTATGATTCTGGTGTAATTTTCAATTTTAACTAAGCACCCTATTTATAAAAAAATACTTAGAACGCCAAAGCAGACTAAATTAATAAAATAATATTTTATAAAAAAAATTTCATGCCCACCACAATTGATCAAATTTCAGCACACCACAGTGGGGCCCACCAAAAATTAGATTTTCCACTACAACCAAAAGTGGGGCTCATATGTTTTTAATAAAAATATTTATTTTCGAAACTTCAATAATTCATAATAAATAGCCCTTTTATCAGAAAAATACGAATTTTATGTCTATTCCATAAGAAATTTAATTTTTTACAACTTTGTAGGAGAAATTTTTTCCAAATTCTAATCAGAAAATGTCCGAAATTAACATACGGATGATTTTTAATACCTCCATTCTGACAAAATACTAATAAAATATCTTAACATTAATTCCTTCATTTATATTAACATAAAATAAATATTTTCTTATAATATAAATTAATAATTAATTATTCACAAATAATATTATAGATTCACAATATGACAACCAGGTCGTTTCCAGAAAAGTGGGGGCTTTTCGATAAGGATTTCTCCTTACTGGAGCGCAATTAGGTGACCAAACCCCTTTTCTAGACAGAACTTCCTTAGACATTGTCAATAATGCTATCTAATAATATTATTCAAATAATATGAATTATTAATCTGATACTGGGAAATATTGTGCAGTGATAATTATTAAAACAACAATAATATAAAATATCAACGTATCAATTATTGAATCAATAAAATAAAATATTAAACAGTAATTACTGTAACAATTATTGAGTAGTGCCTTCTTACATAAGAATCAATAATTCAAAAATATTGTGCAATACCGTGTGCTACTGTGCAACCACGCGTATTACTGTATTTTAACCACTGAATATTCCAACAGTATTAACTATAACAACTACGCTGTTATTTGTAAATAGTTGCGCCGTCGTACGAATATTTTCAGACAACAAGAATATTCCACGACCAAACGAATATTTTCTGACAACAATGAATATTTTATAACAACTTGCTTATTTTGTAAAATTTATACATTTCACTCATAACCAAAGCATTATATCAAATTACGACCTTATTATTCACAATACTAATTAGAAAAAATTTAATTTTATTTATAAAAAGTTGGGATCTTACAATTAATATCAATAATCTCCATATAAATGAGAATATCAAAACAATAACTAGTCTTACAATAAGAAATATAAAATCATGTTATAATGAGAATCAAACATATGAATTATGATCTCCTAGTATCTCAAATTTAAAATTTAACCATATTAACTTTTTCATTACATATCTTGTTTTAAATGATACAAATTAGTTGACAAATTTGAAGGAACACCGCCCATATATGACCAAGAAGATATAGTGTTTTAATTGTTTTGTCTAATGTTAAAAGAAAATAGTAATAAATTTAAGATATTAATAATATTTATGCTATCAGAATAATAAATATTTAAAAAATTAAAAATATTATTAAAATAAATATAAATGTGTCATCATATATATTTATTTTAATAACATAATTATTTTTTTGACATTAAAATTTAATATTAACCAAACAAGAAATTTTCTTTATGAAGAAAGAAAGAATGAATATTTTAAGTACAAGTGTATGGCTTTCTATTTCTAAACATTACCATAAAATAACGAAAAGGCGGTCTATCATTTTCTCAGCTTTCAAAGCAACACGTCAGCGCTGATATGAAAACCCACAATTTACCCCAAGACTACACAATAACACAAGGAAAGTGATAAGGGTAATATCGTCATAATAATACAGTAAAATGCCTGCTACGCGTTCCAACTAAGTAGGCCCAATATTCCATCACCATTACCGACCTTTCAACCTTTCATTAAAAAACAATATAAAATCCCCTTGCAATCTCTCTCTACACTTTCTCTCTCTAAAATCCAACAACAAAACCTCTTCCATTCCGTTTCAATCGCCAAATAAGCCACTGTTTCCTATTCACATAACATTTTCTCTCTCCTCACCCAACAAACAAACTAGAAAAAATTATGGCTCAGAAGAGAGAGAAAGAGGAGACGGAGCTGAAGGTTCCTAAATCAATGTCCCTATGCTCACCACCGATCCCCACAGCTTCCTCAAAGCTATCCGGGACCGACGACCAGAGCTTTAGTTCTGCGAGGTTGCCGGAGAGCTGCTCAGATCCAAAGTCATCTGACTTTGTAGATCTGAGGATGAGTTCTGCGAAATCACAAGAGAACGTATCGGATCTGAGAGTTTTATGTAGATCCGAAGACGGAGAGAATAAACTGAAGAGAAAATGGGTGAATCGGTGTTCAGGATGCAAGAGGAAGGTTGGATTGATGGGGTTTCGGTGTAGGTGCGGAGAGATGTTTTGTTCGGAGCATCGGTATTCCGATCGGCACGACTGTAGTTACGATTACAAGGCAGCCGGACGGGAGGCGATTGCTCGTGAGAATCCGGTGGTGAGAGCTGCGAAGATTCTCAAGGTCTGACAAAAAGATGAAGATGGCATAGAATGAGATGATTAATGGTCAGGTCAGATTAGATCGAGTTCTTCATTTGTAAAATATGGCGCCAACCTACAGAGATAACTTTTGTGGGTTGATTTAGCCTTGCATGTAATGCTTCATATGGTTGGCTGGTGGTCTGATTTAAAGATTGGAGAGAAATATGGGGGATTTTGGGTGTGTTGATGGAGGGGTATGTTATGTAAAATTTGATGAAAGATCAAGGGTATTGTTGTCATTTAAAATTTAATTATTGCGATAGTGGAATTTTTCTCTTTTTTATTTAGTAGTATTATTGTTTTTTCATGCATGACGCACCATATGCAATGAAGCTCAAAACTAATGCAATGAAAAAAAATAAAATAAAGTGGAGGATTAGTAATGAGATTAAGCTAGAAAAGCAAAAAGATTTAAGTTTACTAAACTCTTGATATTGTTTTAATGTTTTTCATGTTTAAACCATTAAAGACTAAGGGATAAAAGAATATTTGACAAGCCTTATTTATTATTTTTTTATGAATGAATGATATTAGGCGATGTGCTCGTGCACTAGTATGTGCCTATAGTGTTGTCAGAGAAGATCCTTCAGTTGAGTTGAAGTAGTTAGCATGAAGTTAATTTTAATTATTTGATTAATATAATATCGACAAGCAAGTTATAAGGTGATTTTTTTTTTTACATGTTAGTATTGTATTTATCAATTGATCAATTTTCTATGAAGTTAATTTTATGATAATCGGATCCCTTCACTTGAATCTCGTGAATAAAGCTCGAGAAGACAATCAAGTTGGATGGAAGAATATTTAAGTGTAGAAGGTTTATCTGAGGAAGATAACATGACTAATTTAAGTCATGTTTGCAATTAATAATTCAGTTCTATTCGAAGAGGTAATAAAAGATGTAAAGTGGAGAACAACGTACGATGGATATTGAGATTGAAGCTATAGATAAAACTGATATTTGGAAATTGATGAATTTGCATATTGGGACAAAGAAGGTTGGTGTAAAATGAGTGTATATGACCAAACTCAATGAAAATGGTAAGGTAAGCACATTTGTTTGCAAAGGGTTACACCCAAAAACATGGCATGGACTACACTGAGGTTTTTGCACCTGTAGCATGTTTGGAGACAAATCGATTAGTAGTTTCTCTTGCAGCTTAGAAAAGGTGGACAATTTTTCAGCTAAATGTAAAGTCAGCTTTCCTTCGTAGAGAACTAAGTGAAGAGGTTTCGTCGAGCAACATCCTGGTTATGAGAAGAAAAGTGATGAACAGAAAGTGTACATGTTAAAAGAAGGCTCTATACAGACTAAAACAAGCTCCACGAGCTTGGTATAATAGGATATAATCTTAATTTACTAAAGAAGGTTTTGAGAGGTGTCCTTATGAGCATACTTTGTTTATCAAAATGGGAGAATGAGGTCAAATTTTAATTGTCTGTCTCTATGTTGATGACTTGATTTTTACGGGCAATGATGAACATATGTTTGTTGAATTTAAAATTCTATGATGCGTGAGTTCGACATGACAAATCTTGGAAAAATGAGATATTTTCTTGGTATAGAAGTGATGCAAAGATCAAAGGGTGTTTTTATCTGTCAAAGGAAGTATACACATGAGGTGTTGGATAGGTTTGATATGGATAAATGCAATTCAGTTCATAATCCAATTATTCCAGGTTGCAAACTAATAAGAGATGAGAATAGAGTAAGGGTGGATAGTAGTCGTTACAAGCAAATTGTAGGCAGTCTAATGTATCTGCCTACTCGACTCGACATTATGTTTGTGGTGGGTCTTCTTAGTAGGTATATGGACCGTCCCACAGAGCTTCATCTTTAGGAATCCAAAGGGTGTTGGGGTATTTGAAAAGGACTTCTGATTTTGGGATACTATATAGAAAGGGTGAAGATGAGAAATTGGTTGTCTATACAAATAGTGACTACGCTGGAGATTTAGATGACAGAAAGAGTATTTCAAGTTATGTGTTTTTAATGAGCGCAGGAGTCGTTTCTTAGTCATCGAAGAAACAACTAATAGTCACTTACCACTGAAGCTGAATTTGTTGTTGCAGCTTCATGTGTTTGTCAAGCAGTTTGGGTAAGAAGGATTTTGAATGGTTTTAATCATGTTCAAAGTGGTGGTATAACAATCTTTTGTGATACCAGCTCAACTATTGAGCTTTCGAAGAATCCTGTATTACATGGTCGAAGCAAGCATATAGATGTAAGGTTTCATTTTCTTCGTGAGTTTACTAGAGATGAAGTTGTAAAGTTGATCCATTGTCATACTCAAGAACATGTTGCATACATTATAACCAAGTTAATAAAGTTTGATATGTTCGTAAAGCGGCCGGAGAAGTCTTTTGGGGGTCTGCACTGGTCCAAGTATAAACTGAATGAAAATTAACATTCAATTTAAGGGAGGATGTAGAAGTTCACTACAAGAAAAAGGCCTATCAGCGACCGCTTATCTGTTACCGCAGTCGGTCGCAGATCCTTATCAGCGATCGAATGCGGTCGCTGATAGGCGTCGCATAAAATCTGGTCACTGTAATGCACATCAGCGACCACTATTAGCGACCGATGTATCTGCAATCGATATTAGCGACTGAATTAGTCATTTCGGTCGCTAAGTTGAGTCAACATGGTTCAGGACCAAAGGCTGACATGGGCCACGTGTCAGCGACTGCTATCAACGAGCGCATGCTGTTGCTGATACCCTTATGTGATTTGCAGTCGTTAATAATTCTCAGCGACCGCATGCAGTCGCTGATGTTATAAAACTGAAAACCAGCTTTTGCCTATTTTGCAGAATTCCTAAAAATTTATACCAATTTTGTACCTGCTTTATCCCAACACACATACACAACAATATAAACAATGTGCACAACAATATTAACATCCATCATCCATATATATACCGACACATACACCAAACTAGTATATAAACTATATAAACCTTTAAAAACCAATATGAATTGAATAATTTAAAACACAAATATAATGTTTAAGTAACATACATATCGACATCCAAATAATGAATATAAAAGTACAATATTCTCAAAGAACTACAAAACAACACTAAATCGGTCGTTAAGCATCATTGTCTTGATTAGCTTCTCATTCATCACCCTGTAATTAACAAAATAATAAAACAAGTTACAAATATAGTAACTATGTTGATACTGGTATTACGACAGTATACAACAAATTGATTACCTCGTCGCCATCCCCATGCTGTGCTGCTGTTGCCGCTACTACATCAGCTAACTCATCAGGACTTAGAGCCGCCAGATGCCTGCCCAATATCTTTAGAAGATCGCGATCTCGACATATAGCTCTCACACAGTCAGCAGGACTATGAACAGCTGGATGACTCAATGACTGTGAAGACTGGGTAGCAGAGCTACCTGAGCCACTGAAGGATGGGCGTCGTCGTTGTCCTTGACCTTTAATGTAGTTCCTCTTCACAACAGACGCCCTCTCCCACAACTCTTAGTTAATTGGCGGACGTGGAGTGCCTTCAGGATAGCGCTCATTTAATAAACGCTTATAAGTATCATGTTATCACGTTAACAATTAAATAGTTAAAAATAAATTCTGTAAGCATTGATAAACAAGATCAGGTTGTTAAAACTTATTACCGCTATCTGGATAACATCAGGTAGACCATCACAGGTGGTCACGTATACATCCAGCCAATGGATAGTGTGAGATCCCAGATTTTATGAATAAAGATTTAATTTCTCGAAATAATTTTTTTAATATTATGGTGTGAATTTAGTATAATGTTATAGTTGTGGGTAGTATTTATAAATTTTGCAAAGTATGCAAGTGGTTATATAATATTCGATTGGTCGGAGAATATTCTTTTTGTATGAAAATATCCGTACGACGGTACAATTATTGGTGGACCCCACAACGGAATTATTGTCGGATTGAGAAAACGACAAAAATATTTTATGAAAATAACGGCGGAAGTTTTACCGTTAACTGTTGAAACACCCGGTGTTAAAAGTACAGTAATACGCGTAGTTGCACAGTAGCACACGGTATTGATTATTGATGCTTACGTGAGAAGTCACTCAGTTTTGTTCAATTATTGTCATAGTTTTTGTTTTAAAGTTTGGCGTATTATTTGGACCCCTATTTACCCATTTTTCAAATAATCGGAAGGAAGTTATAATGTATATATATATATATATATATATATATATATATATAATACACACACACACACACATATATATATAAGGGATAATGAAAAGGGAGGGAGAAAATGTGGTGGTAGTGATGTTGTATTAATATTATATATATATTTGTATAAAATTGTGGGTGGGTGGTGGTGAGTTGATGGATGAATTTGACCGGTTATGAGAGGATTTTTCAAAGCTTAGACATTATTGCCAAACATGCAATATTAGCTTGTAAAGTAGGGTGCTTCCTAATTGATCGAGCTGTTATATTGGCATGTGTTCATTTTTCTAATTGGCCAACTCTTTGAAAATGAATACTGATATGTTGGATCCGTGAAGCTATGATGTTCTGTCTGTGAATTTTTAAAAAATAAATGTTGCGTCCGTTTCTTAACAGTACCCCTTTCATTCTTCTATAAATAGAAGCTCATTCCTTCATTATTTTCTTTCGAATTCACTGAAACTCTAGAGAGAGAAACTATAGAGAGAAAGAAAAAAAGTATTCTGCTACTTCACTACTCCGATATCAAGTTTCTTTTACGGTAAGAGATATTATTTGTTGTACTCGTAAAGGGTATTCTTTCTTTCTTATTCATGAAGAGAACTTCTGTTATTCCATTCTTTATTATTCTGTTGGAATAACCTGTATACGCGGGCTACCCTATACTTGGTGAAATTCTTCTGTTATTACACTTTTATTATTCTGTTGGAACATCCTGTCCGTGCTTTACGCTGGACCTGGTTCTATTATTTATTATTCTGTCAGAATATCCTGTCTGTGCTTTACGCTGGACCTGGTTCCATTATTTATTATTCTGTCAGAATATCTTGTCTGTGCGTTTACGCCGGACCTAGTTCCATTATTTATTATTCTATCGGAATATCCTGTCGGTGCATTTACGCATGAGCTGGTTCCACTATTTATTTTTCTGTTGGAATAACTGATGAGTATGAAATATGTTATATTTTTATTCCTTAATACTTAATCTTTTGTATTTATTTTGTGCCTAAATAAACTCATTATTCTTATATTTTTATTTTAGGTACAATTGAAGGGGTTTCATAATTTTAGAAATAAATTAGAGGAGGTTTACGGGATTCCTAACAAATCAAGGATTCAACAATTAGTATCATAAATGGATTTGGATTCACGCGGCAATGAGTTTAAGCACATGACAATTGTGGGATTTAATTCCAATTTCAAATCTGAATTTTAGATTCTAGAAGAATAGTTTTTACAATTCTATTGTAATTAGGATTTCTTTTAGACTAAGATTTATTTTCAAATTGAATTCTATTTCTTTATGGAAATTAGGGTAATTTGTAATTCCTTTTAGGGTTTAGATTTCTACTTCCTATAGGATTTAGGACTTTGTCTATAAATAGAGAATGCTAGTCATGATTTTATTCATTCAATAATCAACTATCATCTATTGGAGTGCAGACTCAAGAGCATATCAGGCTAGTTCTTTTTATTCAGTTCTAAAGGGAGGTGAATCCTTGTTACAAGTAATTGATTAATTGAGTATTATTATTTATTTCTTCTTGTGTGAAATTTCTTCTGATAATCTGTTTTCATTGATTGCATGTTAATTGATTTAATTAATTTAATATGGCCAATTGAATTAGTTTGATCATTATCATATGCTAGATTAAGATTGGTATTACGTGTAATTGATATCTGTCTTTATCATAAGTAGCAACTTAGTAATAATAATTGTGGACAAACTTTTGTTTATTACTAAGATTATCAGAAAACAAGTTAAACAAATCGAGCTTATGTGTTTGTTGCTTGGATTAGTCTAATTCTCTATTTCTTAATGCTTCTATCATATTAAATCTAGAGAGCTTATTCTAGGTTGTATGCTAGTTAGAATCTGGTGGAGAGCTTGTTTCATACAGTGATAATCTAAGGAGAATTTCGGATATCAGAGCTTATTATTATCTAGGGCTAATAGTTTCATTGAAGGAAAAATAATAATAACTTGATTAATTGATTATTGTACTTGGAGAAACTGAACTGCATAACTGAAGTTTTTACATATTTGGTTAATTTCATCGTTAATTCTTGTTCTCTTAGTTTAAAAATAATTTTCAAAAACCCCCATCTTTATTTTCTGTTTAAATAGTAGAATAATTCTAAAACAACTTTACTCTCTGTGGGATCGATCCTTACTTGCTACTGTGCTAATTATTATAAATTATGAAGTGAAAGTGAGGTTAATTTAGGAGTATCAACGACAGATCCCAATAACCTGTCTGTGCGGTCTATCGCATGCATGGTGATTTCTTTTGTTATTCCATTCTTTATTATACTCAGTTGGTTAAAACTTTGACTTCTATACTCCATGAAATCAGTGGAATATCCTTGATATTTGCGCTTCATCCAGTATCTTTTCATAGAAATATTCTTTTGAGCATTCTTGAATTTTACTCTACAAAGTAGTATCATGTTGACAATTTGGACGTTATCAGTTCCTAGATAATTTAATTATTGAACTTGTTTTATTGAATTCTTATATCGTTGTCATCATCTTCATGTTTATATTTTGTTGAAAGTCATCTATGGCCTGTAGTGCATAGATGGACTTGGTATGATTATGACTAGGGATTATTCGGTGTAATCATGACCGTAATGTTACAAATGATGTGAAAAAATTCCTCATTGGCCCGTAGTGCATTGATGGACAATTTTTGGTATGATTATGGCTATGGATTCTCTTTGGCCGTAGTGCAAAGATGAATTGTTTTATGGCATGATCAGTACCATTGATTAAAACATGATTATCTTTAGCCGTAGTGCATGGATAATTCGTGGTCGTGATACTAAAGAATATCCTTGGCCGTAGTGCAGGGGTGATTCGATGATGTGGATTATTTATTAAGCTGAGTCCCAGCGATAAAAGTTATGAAAAACCTTTTAAATCATAAAAGATAGTAGATTTTATTCTCTACTTGACTCTTTTAATGGATTTCTGGTTCCGCTGCAGTTAAACTTGATGTCTATTGTATTTTATCAGTTTAACATTGTTGAAGACTAATGATAATTTATTCTGCATTATCTTAGTCATAATATTTCTTACTGGGCTAGTTGAGCTCACCCTTTCTTTCATTGTTCTCTTCAGGAAATGAGAATATAGTTGGGACGAGTCGGGAAACGGAGTGATGGACCAGATGATAGCATTAGTAGTCCTCACTATTCTATGTAATAGTGTGATAATAATTGTAATGAGGACTCCTTTTGAGTATGGATACTCTCTAGAAGATAATATTTGTATTCAAACTCACAGTTTATATTTTGTCGTATTGTACACGACAGTTGTATTATTAAGTTATATTTGAATTCTGCACCATGTATCTGGCGACTCAAGATGGGTGATGTATACCTAATTTTGAGGGCATCACAGTTGGTATCAAAGCTTAGGGATATGATCCATGGCTAAGATGTGAGAATAGAACTTGGAGGGGAGAGACGGGGAATTCCTTCGCTAGTATGACCTACCTAAGTTTATCTGTTATTTAATTGGTTGGTCAGAGTATATTGATAATATGTGACATGTTAATTAACCTTTGTTTTGTGGCAGTATTTGAAAATGGCAGCTGAAAATGTCAACAATGGAGTGAATGAGACCGTAGAGACACCTTTAATCACTAACCAGTATAATGTAATATCAGGAGAAGAAGAAATTTGAGATATCTACGTGGTAAGTGAAGAACTAATAGTTGCACCTGAGATAGTTGCAGAGGTAGCAGCTGAGAGTGAGGAAGAAGAAGAAGAAGAGGAACCTGAGGAGAATTGGTTAGAAGATGTTTATGATCAAAACTTAGAATTATAAAATCGTGTTCATGAGTTAGAAGAGCAGGCTGAAGAACGGCAGACGGTTGTGGAACAAAGGGATACAACAATTCAAAATTGTGTTACCCGATATGTGATGCTCGAACAAAATCACGCTTTGGCAGAGTGTAAGATATTAAAATTGGAATCTGAGAATTCAAATATGAAGGATCAGCTGAAAGAAAAAAAAACTGAACGAGTGAGAATGAAGGATGCGTGGGTAAAAGTCGCACGACGTGTTGATATTGTAGAAAGAGACGTCCGATCCAAAAAGGATAAAATAGATGATATACATTTCTCTTTTTGGACAGCAATTGGGAGTACCCAACATCGAGTTTTGAATTACCCTGTACAGAGCGGTCAATCTCAACTAGATATGGATCGAAGATTGATGATTCAGATCATAAATCAGGAGTACGATGAAGCAGTTGAGGGTGGAATATGCCCTATAAAAAAGTCAATTCCAACGATAATGATGACACCAAATGCTACCCCAGACGAGTCAAAGCCGGGTAGTTCAAGGGAGAGCGATTGTCATGACTTCCCAACAAGTGAGGAACCCAAATGAAGTTATCGCGGGTAAGCTAATCATAAACCCTTGCGAAGTTTATACCTTATTCGATACCGGTTCTACCCACTCTTGTATTTCACCTAGTTGTGTTCAACGTTTAAACTTGGCTCTTAAGAAATTAGACTTTGACTTATCTGTTGAAACTCTGTTTGGAGGCACCTTCGTTGCCTCCACTATTTATAAATCTTGTTCAAATCAACACTTTCACGTTACATGACTATCTTGCCTCTTTGAAAATACTTGTCTTTGATGCGATTTTAGGAATCGTTTGGTTAACTACTCATCATGCTTTTCGTGAGGTTGTTAGCTTTCATATTCCTAACCAACCTATTATGCGAATTCAAGTAACCAAACCACTAAAGTCAATCATTGTCATATCAAGCCATAAGTAAAGAGCCCCGAGCCTTTCGCTGATGACTTCCTTATGTGGAATGCACCCAAGCCAGACTTTCCATAGGAGACGTTGTGAATGACGGTGGCAAGTTGATAGGTATCAATGTGACGTGTTATCCAAGTCTTGGATGAGGGTCACAGTTTTGAATGATGTTTCTATTGTTAATAAATTTCCTGACGTATTCTTGAAGACTTCTTATGTAAGACCCCAAATTATTAATAAATGAAATTTAATTTCCTCTATTTATTATTCTGAAATAGTAAGAGTTGATTAATGTGGTTAGTTATGGGTAAAATGCGCAAATATTTTAAATAAGCAAGTGGTTATAAAATATTCATTGTTGTCGGGGAATATTTGTTTGGTCGTGGAATATTCTTGCTGTCGGAGAATATTCGTACGACTGTGCAGTCTTTTGTGGGCCCCATAACGGAAAGCGATTGGATGACGAAAACGACAAAAATAAGTTGTTTATAAATAACGGCATAGTTGTTACCGTTAATACTGTTGGAATACCCGGTGGTTAAAACACAGTAATACGCGTTGTTGCACAGTAGCACACGGTATTGCACTAATTATTGATTCTTACATAAGAAGGCACTACTCAATAATTGTTACAGTAATTACTGTTCAATATTATATTTTATTGATTCAATAAGTGCTGCGTTGATATTTTATATTACTGTTGTTTTAATAATTGTCACTACACAGTATTTTCTATTATCGGAACAATAATTCATATTATCTGAATAATATTATTAGATAACATTATTGGCAATGTCTAGAAAGTTCTGTCTAAGGAGAGGTTTGGTCATCTAATTGCGCGCCAGTAAGGAGAGATCCTTATTGGAAAGCCCCCTCTTTCCTGGGAACGGCCTGGTTGCCAGTACTGTGATTCTGTAATATTATTTATGTATAATTAATTATTGATTTATATGATGAGAAAAATATTAATTTTATGTGGATATAGATGGAGAAAATTTTTAATGTGACAATTGTTGAAAATTAATATTTTATCTTTTTCTGATAAAATAATTCATTTAAATATATTATTTTAATAATATATTGATGGTGATATTTTTACAATGAATGTGGGATATATGAGTATATGAGGAGGAAGAGTATTTTTGTGGCATTAAATGATTAACACATGTTTTGTGTGTTGGTGGACACAATTCTTGACCGAAAATTTATTATTGACTGTAAAATCGCCCGTTTGTGGATTTCGGTCAATTTCTGTTTGGAATTTGGAAAACCTTTCTTCTGCAAAGTTGTAGAGAATTGAATTTCCTATAAAAACTCGCGAGATTCGAATTTTCTGATAAAAGAGTTATTTATTATGAATTATTGAAGTTCTAAAGTTCCGAAATAATTGATTTTTAGAAGTTTTAATTATTATTTTTAAGAAAAACGTTTTTTTCAATTGAGGGGCATGTGTTAAATGGTTAAAATCAGCTGGTGGTGTGCTTAGGAATTTTGTTTATAAATAATATTATTATATTCAATTTTCTGCTTTGGTGTTCTAAGCATTTTCCTATAAATAGGGTGCTTAGGTTAGAATTGAAAATCACACCAGAAACACAAGTTTATCTCTATATCGAGCGTATTCTTGTGAGTATTTGATACTTTGAGTGTTTCTATACGGTGCAAGTTTCCTTCAGCACTATATCTAGTATTCCAGTCAGAAGTACCGTCTTTCCGAGGTAAGGGATATTATTTCTTCTTAAATGATATTATTTTCTTCAATATCATTATGCCGAAGTATTGATCTGAACTTTTTATCAAATTTAGAACTTTTCATGTCGGGGTTACTATTCATGAGTTACTATTCATGAGTTACTATTCACGAGTTACTATTCACCGAAAAATGAAATTTTCTTCTTTTCGTTCAAATATCTATTCTGGATACTAGCTTTGATTGTATCCATGTTTTGATCATTCTTGAATTTTACTTCAATATGATAAGGTATTTTTGGACATGGAATAGCTGAAATACGAATCCTTAATATTTATTATTTTGTTTCACTGGATTCGTTTCCTTAAAAATATTTTTCATCATCCTCAGTCCTAAATGATGATATAAATGAATATCCTTGGCCTGTAGTGCAAAGATTAATGATTTTTGATGAATATCTTTGGCCCGTAGTGCAAAGATGAACAAGTGTTGAGGTGAACATGACCAACTGATGGATATCTTTGGCCTGTAGTGCAAAGATGACTATTTGATTCAAGATATTTATTGATTGATGTTACAGGGATAAAATGTTGATGATGGGCTTTTAAATTCATAGATAATCGTAGATTTCATTCTCTACGTAACTTCTCTATGAATTATTATTTTTCGCTGCGAATATTGAATTAAAACTTGTTGTCTATTGTATTCTATTAAATTTTTCCCTGTTGAAGACTAACGATAATTTATTGTATATTATCTTAGTCATAATATTCTTTACTGGGCTAGTTAAGCTCACCCTTTTCCTTGTTGTTCCATTTTCTTCTCAGGAGGCGAGAATGTAGCAAGTACTAGTCGGGGTATGGAATGAAGGTTCTAGGAAGTTGTTTTAGTAGTCCTCACCATTTTTTTTTGTAAAGTATTGTACCAATAATTGTAATGAGGACTTATTTGAGTGTGGATATTGTCTAGATGACAATATTTGTATTTACACTCATAGTTTTTATGTTGTATTAATAAAGTTGTAGTTGTTTCTGTACCATATTATTGACGACTCAGAATGGGTGTTGTATACCTGTTTTGGGGGCGTCACAGTTGGTATCAGAGCTTAGGGATATGATCTCTGGCGGAGATCGGGGAATAGAACTAGGAGGGCAGAGACGAGTAAATCCTTCGCTAGTGTGTCCTACCTAAGCTTATTTGTTGGTTGATCATAATATAGGGATATTATGTGATTTGTTAATTTGTTAAATTAACCCTTGTTTTATGACAGTATTTGAGAATGTCGACTGAGAATGTTAACAGTGGAGTAAATAAAATCGTGGAGACACCTGTACTCACCAACGAGGAAAACGTGCAACAGGCTGGCAATGTTCCTCCTGTGAACAACACCACTGAGCAGACGGTGAACGATGAGATGTTTAGAAGCTTTTTGCGATTCATGCAAAACCAGACGAAGGAGATTCCTGTTCAAAATATAGGAAGAAACAATGGCAACGCACAGCTGGTCACAGCCAAGCAGTTCAAAGAGTTGGGACCACCAGAATTCTGGGGAAAGCCAGATCCGATTAAGGCGGAGACATGGGTCAAGAAAATTACCAAGATATTTGATGTCTTGGGATGCACGGAGGAACAGAAGGTTCCATTCGCCACCTTTATGTTCCGTGGTGAGACAGACTACTGGTGGGAATCTGTGAAGCGTACCCATCCAGCCGCACTCAACATGTCTTGGGAGACATTTCAGAAACTATTCAATGACAAGTACTTTCCTAAAAGTATTCGTCATATGAAGGAGGTAGAGTTTATTAGACTGGAGCAGAATAACATGACGGTGTCCCAGTATGAGGCGAAGTTTGCAGAGTTGTCCAGGTTTGCACTTCATTTAGTGGAGAATGATGAACGTATGACACGGATGTTTTTGAGAGGTTAGAAACCCGACATACGTCAATATCTCATTTCTCATAAATTTTCTCTCTATTCAGATGTTGTCAACATGGCTCAATTGTTGGAGCGAGATAACGAGTACGGTCAATCGAGGGACCACAACCAGGATCATATCGGTGACAACAGTCATCAGAACAATGATAACCAGCGGAGAAAGAAAAGTACAGACAAGAACGGCAACCACTCTGGTGGTAATCATGGCCATGAAAATAGAAGAAGCGAGTCGGGAGGAGATTTTAAAAAGAGGAGATTCAACAATGATAATACGAAGACGTCAGCACCGGCAGCAACTGGTTCCAAGGGAGGAGAACGACCACCGGTCATATGCTATAAATGTGGAAAAGAGGGACATATCAGCCCAAACTGTCCACAACAGTTTAAGGTATGCTATAATTGTGGAAAGGAAGGACATATCGCTCGAGATTGTACGATAGCGAAACCAAGTTCAGCGGGGACGGTGACTCAAAAGGCTACCCCAGAAAAGTCAAAGTCAACGGTTCCTGAAAGAGCGTTTGTCGTGACTTGTCAACATGCGAGGAACCCAAACGAGGTGATCACGGGTAAGCTAATCATAAATTCATGTAAAGTTTATACCTTACTAGATACCGGTGCTATCCATTCATTTATTTCTCCTGCTTGTGCTCAACGTTTAAACTTGACTCCGGAGAAATTAGACTTTGATTTATCTGTGGAGACTCTGTTAGGGGAAACTTTCATCACATCCACTGTTTATAAATCTTGTTTGATCTAAGTTGGTACCATCACCTTACCTGTTGACCTTATCTCTTTAAAGATACTTGCATTTGACATGATTTTAGGAATTGATTGGTTAACTACTCATCATGCCAAAATTGATTGTTTTCGTAAGGTGATTAGTTTTCATATTCCTAATCAACCTGTTGTTCGAATTCAAGCAATAAAGCCATTAAAATCAATCACTGTCATATCAAGTCATAAAGCCATTCGTTTATTGAAAAACGGATGTCAAGCTTTCTTAGCCCATGTTATGAATTTGAATAAAGACACGTCAAATTTGAATAATATTCCTGTTGTTAGTAACTTTCCTGATGTATTTCCTGAAGAACTTCCCGGTCTACCCCCAGAACGTGAAGTTGAATTCTTCATTGATCTTGAACCTGGTACAAAGCTCATTTCTAAAACCCCATATCGAATGGCTCCTATTGAACTTCAGGAGTTAAAAGTCCAACTACAAGAGTTGTTGGACATCGGTTTCATTCGTCCTAGTACATCTCCTTGGGGTGCTCCTGTTTTATTTGTAAAGAAGAAAGACGGGAGTATGCTACTTTGTATCGATTACCGGGAATTAAACCATGTCACTATCAAGAATAGGTATCCGCTACCTCGTATTGATGACCTGTTTGACCAGTTACAAGGAGCACAATTCTTTTCAAAAATCGATCTTCGTTCTGAATATCATCAGCTGAAGGTTAAAACTGAGGATATTCCGAAGACTGCCTTTAGAACTCGGTATGGGCATTATGAATTCTTAGTCATGTCTTTTGGATTGAGTAATGCTCCTGCGGTTTTCATGGATATGATGAACCGAGTATTCAAGGATTATTTGGATCAGTTCGTTGTTGTCTTTATTGATGACATCCTCATATATTCTAAAAGCCGTGAAGATCATGAGCACCATTTGAAGCTGGTACTCCAAAGGCTGCGTGAAAACAAGTTATATGCTAAGTTAAAGAAATGCGAGTTCTGGCTTGAGGAAGTAGCATTCCTAGGGCACGTGGTGTCGAAACATGGAGTATCTGTGGACCCGGCGAAGATTGAAGCAATACAAAGCTGGGAGCAACCGAAGACGGTGACCGATGTACGTAGTTTTCTGGGCTTAGCTGGTTATTATCGGAGATTCGTAGAAGGGTTTTCTTGAATCGCTACCCCGTTAACTCAGCTGACTCGGAAGGATATCAAATTCGTATGGAGCGAAGAATGCGAGAAGAGTTTCCAAGAGCTTAAGAGGAGACTCATTTCGGCACCTGTTCTGACAATACCATCTGGTTCGGATGGATTTGTTATCTACAGCGATGCTTCAGGCAAAGGGTTAGGATGTGTTCTTATGCAACGTGGGAAAGTCATAGCCTATGCCTCGCGACAACTTAAAGAATATGAGAGGAATTATCCTACTCATGATCTAGAGTTGGCAGCAATCGTTTTCGCGCTAAAGATCTGGAGGCACTATCTATATGGGGAGAAGGTGGAGATATATTCAGACCATAAAAGCCTCAAATATTTCTTCACTCAAAAAGAACTCAACATGCGGCAACGACGTTGGCTCGAGCTGTTGAAAGATTACGACCACACTATTCAATACCATCCTGGAAAAGCAAATGTGGTAGCTGACGCGTTGAGTAGAAGATCATATGCAGGAACAAGTGCGATGATGTCAAGTATATGCGTAGAACCAACTTTAATCGATAAAGTTAAAGTTGCTCAAGCTACAGACCCGGAGCTGATGCGTATGAAGAAGAAAGTGCAAGAAGGTGCTATTCCAGAAGCAAGAATCGATGAAGAAGGAATACTTCGAGTCCACTCCAGACTTTGTGTTCCTAACGATTCTGATTTGAAGCACAAGATCATGATGGAGGCACACAATACACCATTTACAATCCATCCTGGAAGTACTAAAATGTATCGTGATCTTCGACATACATTTTGGTGGAACAATATGAAGAGAGAGATTGCAAAGTTCATCTCGAGGTGTTTAACTTGTCAACGTGTAAAGGCGGAGCATCAAGTACCAAAGGGTCCATTGCAACCACTTGAGATTCCAAAATGGAAGTGGGAACACATTACCATGGATTTCGTTACGGGTCTTCCAACGGTTTCTCAAGGCATAAATGCTATTTGGGTTATAGTTGATAGATTAACCAAGTCTGCTCATTTCTTGCCGATACGAGAGACTTATTCCCTTGAACGTCTTGCTAGTATGTACGTGAATGAGATTGTAAGGTTGCATGGCATGCTAGTATCCATAGTTTCGGATCGTGACCCAAGATTCACTTCAAGATTTTGGGTTAGCTTGCAAAAAGCTATGGGCACGGATTTACGGTTCAGTTCGGCATACCATCCTTAAACGGACGGGCAATCAGAGAGGACTATTCAAACTCTTGAAGATCTATTAAGACTTTGTGTCCTCGATTTCAAAGGAAGTTGGGATAAGTACCTACCATTGGTGGAATTCTCCTACAACAACAGTTATCAGGCAAGTATAGGTATGGCTCCCTTTGAAGCATTGTATGGACGAAAGTGTCGCTCTCCAGTATGTTGGGATGAGGTGGGAGAAGCAACGGACCAGAGTTGGTACGAATGACTACAGAGAAGATCCAAACGATTCGACAACGTATACAAACGGCACAGGATCGACAAAAGAGTTATGTGGATCTTCATCGAAAGGACGTGGAATTTGACATTGGGGATCATGTATTATTACGTGTAGCTCCATGGAAAGGAGTTACAAGATTTGGGAAGAGAGGAAAGCTCAATCCACGATTTATTGGTCCATTTCAGATTCTTGACCGAGTAGAAAATGTGGCCTATAGACTTGCGTTACCTCCAAGTATGTCTCGTGTTCATAATGTTTTTCATATATCTGTGCTTCGTAAATATGTGAAAGACCCGAACCATGTTATTGAGTTAGAACCGGACGAGATAGCTGAAGACTTAACGTACGAGGAGGTACCTATCAAGATCATGGATAAGAAGGAGCATGTCCTACGCACGAAGGTCATACCACAAGTTAAAGTTTTGTGGAGAAACCATGCTATTGAGGAAATGACCTGGGAGTTGGAAACGGAAATGAAAGCGAGGTATCCTCATCTTTTCGAAACACCAGGTACGTATGTCAATTTCGATGACGAAATTTCATAAGGAGGGGAGGTTGTAAGACCCCAAATTACTAATAAATGAAATTTAATTTCCTCTATTTATTATTCTGAAATAGTAAGAGTTGATTAATGTGGTTAATTATGGGTAAAATGCGCAAATATTTTAAATAAGCAAGTGGTTATAAAATATTCATTGTTGTCGGGGAATATTTGTTTGGTCGTGGAATATTCTTGCTGTCGGAGAATATTCGTACGACGGCGCAGTCTTTTGTGGGCCCCATAACGGAAAGCGATTGGATGACGAAAATGACAAAAATAAGTTATTTATAAATAACGGCATAGTTGTTACCGTTAATACTGTTGGAATACCCGGTGGTTAAAACACAGTAATACGCGTTGTTGCACAGTAGCACACGGTATTGCACTAATTATTGATTCTTACGTAAGAAGGCACTACTCAATAATTGTTACAGTAAATACTGTTCAATATTATATTTTATTGATTCAATAAGTGATGCGTTGATATTTTATATTACTGTTGTTTTAATAATTGTCACTACACAGTATTTTCTATTATCGGAACAATAATTCATATTATCTGAATAATATTATTAGATAACATTATTGGCAATGTCTAGAAAGTTCTGTCTAAGGAGAGGTTTGGTCATCTAATTGCGCGCCAGTAAGGAGAGATCCTTATTGGAAAGCCCCCTCTTTCCTGGGAACGGCCTGGTTGCCAGTACTGTGATTCTGTAATATTATTTATGTATAATTAATTATTGATTTATATGATGAGGAAAATATTGATTTTATGTGGATATAGATGGAGAAAATTTTTAATGTGACAATTGTTGAAAATTAATATTTTATCTTTTTCTGATAAAATAATTCATTTAAATATATTATTTTAATAATATATTGATGGTGATATTTTTACAATGAATGTGGGATATATGAGTATATGAGGAGGAAGAGTATTTTTGTGGTATTAAATGATTAACACATGTTTTGTGTATTGGTGGACACAATTCTTGACCGAAAATTTATTATTGACTGTAAAATCGCCCGTTTGTGAATTTCGGTCAATTTTTGTTTGGAATTTGGAAAAACTTTCTTCTGCAAAGTTGTAGAGAATTGAATTTCCTATAAAAACTCGCGAGATTCGAATTTTCTGATAAAAGAGCTATTTATTATGAATTATTGAAGTTCTAAAGTTCCGAAATAATTGATTTTTGGAAGTTTTAATTATTATTTTTAAGAAAAACGTTTTTTTCAATTGAGGGGCATGTGTTAAATGGTTGAAATCAGCTGGTGGTGTGCTTAGGAATTTTGTTTATAAATAATATTATTATATTCAATTTTCTGCTTTGGTGTTCTAAGCATTTTCCTATAAATAGGGTGCTTAGGTTAGAATTGAAAATCACACCAGAAACACAAGTTTCTCTCTATATCGAGCGTATTCTTGTGAGTATTTGATACTTTGAGTGTTGCTATACGGTGCAAGTTTCCTTCAGCACTATATCTAGTATTCCAGTCAGAAGTACCGTCTTTCCGAGGTAAGGGATATTATTTCTTCTTAAATGATATTATTTTCTTCAATATCATTATGCCGAAGTATTGATCTGAATTTTTTATCAAATTTAGAACTTTTCATGTCGGGGTTACTATTCATGAGTTACTATTCACGAGTTACTATTCACGAGTTACTATTCACCAAAAAATGAAATTTTCTTCTTTTCGTCCAAATATCTATTCTGGATACTAGCTTTGATTGTATCCATGTTTTGATCATTCTTGAATTTTACTTCACTATGATAAGGTATTTTTGGACATGGAATAGCTGAAATACGAATCCTTAATATTTATTATTTTGTTTCACTGGATTCGTTTCCTTAAAAATATTTTTCATCATCCTCAGTCCTAAATGATGATATAAATAAATATCTTTGGTCTGTAGTGCAAAGATTAATGATTTCTGATGAATATCTTTGGCCCGTAGTGCAAAGATGAACAGGTGTTGAGGTGAACATGACCAACTGATGGATATCTTTGGCCTGTAGTGCAAATATGACTATTTGATTCAAGATATTTATTGATTGATGTTACAGGGATAAAATGTTGATGATGGGCTTTTAAATTCATAGATAATCGTAGATTTCATTCTCTACGTAACTTCTCTATGAATTATTATTTTCCGATGCGAATATTGAATTAAAACTTGTTGTCTATTGTATTCTATTAATTTTTTCCCTGTTGAAGACTAACGATAATTTGTTGTATATTATCTTAGTCATAATATTCTTTACTGGGCTAGTTGAGCTCACCCTTTTCTTTGTTGTTCTATTTTCTTCTCAGGAGGCGAGAATGTAGCAAGTACTAGTCGGGGTATGGAATGAAGGTTCTAGGAAGTTGTTTTAGTAGTCCTCACCATTTTTTTTTGTAAAGTATTGTACCAATAATTGTAATGAGGGCTTATTTGAGTGTGGATATTGTCTAGATGACAATATTTGTATTTACACTCATAGTTTTTATGTTGTATTAATAAAGTTGTAGTTGTTTCTGTACCATATTATTGACGACTCAGAATGGGTGTTGTATACCTGTTTTGGGGGCGTCACATCTTAGCCTACCCCTAGAGCGTAAAATCGAATTTTGTATTGACCCCAGTACAAAACTCATTTCTAAAAAAACCCTTAAACATTTATCTAACTAAAGCGAACGTAACATGCGCCAAAGACGTTGGCTCGAGTTGTTAAAGATTATGATCGTACCATACTATCGTGGAAAAACGAACGAGGTAGCTGACGCGTTGAGTAGAAGATCGTATGCGGTTACAAGTGCGAATATACGAACCCACGTGAAGATAACGAATATACGATTAGAATCGACTTTAATCGATAAAGTTAAAGCCGCTCAAGCTACATACTCAGAGCTGATGAATGTGAAGAAAAAGGTTCAAGAGGGCGATATTCTAGAAGCAAGAATTGACAAAGAGAGAAAATCTCAACTCTCGATTTAATTGACCCATTTTAAATCCTCGATCAAGTAGGAAATGTGACTTATAGACTCGTTTTACCGCCAAGTATGTCGCGTGTTCATAACGCTTTTTTTTACGTATCGACGTTACGTAAATATGTGGACGACCCGAACCACATTATTAAATTAGAACCGGACGAGATAGCAGAAGATTTAACATATGGGGAGATACGTATTAAAATCTTGGATAAGAAGGATCATATTCGACGCTCAAAGGTTATACTTCAAAAGTTAGAATTTGAAGTAAAGTTAAGTTATCCTCACCTGTTCGGCATACCAGGTACGTACGTAAATTTTGAGGGTGAAATTTCATAAGGAGGGGAGATTGTGAGACACCAGATTTTATGAATAAAGATTTAATTTCTCGAAATAATTTTTTTAATATTATGGTGTGGATTTAATATAATGTTATAGTTGTGGGTAGTATTTATAAATTTTACAAAGTATGCAAGTGGTTATATAATATTCGATTGGTCGGGGAATATCCTTACGACGGTACAATTATTGGTGGACCCCACAACAGAATTATTGTCGGATTGAGAAAACGACAAAAATATTTTATGAAAATAACGGCGGAAGTTTTATCGTTAACTGTTGAAACACCCGGTGTTAAAAGTACAGTAATACGTGTAGTTGCACAGTAGCACACGGTATTGATTATTGATGTTTACGTGAGAAGTCACTCAATTTTGTTCAATTATTGCCACATTTTTTGTTTTAAAATTTGGCGTATTATTTGGACCCCCCCCATTTATCCATTTTTTAAATAATCGGAAGGAAGTAATAATGTATATATATATATATATATATTTTGACATGTATATATGTGTGCATGTGATGTAGTGGGTGTGGGTAAAAGTGTGCCGTAGAAATAAGGGATAATGAAAAGGGAGGGAGAAAATGTGGTGGTAGTGATGTTGTATTAATATTATATATATATATATATATATATATATATATATATATATATATATATATATATATATATATATATAAATGTGGGTGGGTGGTGGTGAGATTGATGGATGAATTTGACCGGTTATGGGAGGATTTTTCAAAGCTTAGACATTATTGCCAAACTTTTCCAAACATGCAGTATTAGCTTGTAAAGTAGGGTGCTTCCTAATTGGTCGAGCTGTTATATTGGCATGTGTTCATTTTTCTAATTGGCCAACTCTTTGAAAATGAATAATGATATGTTGGATCCGTGAAGCTGTGATGTTCCGTCTGTGAATTTTTAAAAAATAAATGTTGTGTCCGTTTCTTAACAGTACCCCTTTCATTCTTCTATAAATAGAAGCTCATTCCTTCATTATTTTCTTACGAATTCACTGAAACTCTAGAGAGAGAAACTATATAGAGAAAGAAAAAAAGTATTCTGCTACTTCACTACTCCGATATCAAGTTTCTTTTATGGTAAGGGATATTATTTGTTGTTGTGATGAACGAGAATTCTGTAAATTAATTTTTAATATTTATTGAATTAAATAAATATTTTTCGATGATTTAATTATTGGATTAAATAATTAATTGATGCAGTTGTGGTAGATTAATTTAATTATATATATGTGTTATATTTATTAAATTAATGTGGAGAATTTTATTATTCAAAGCATGTAATTATGTGAGCTTATTGAATTAAATGAATTATTTAATTAAGCATGATGTTATTTTAGTTAAGTTAATTATTAATTAGAGATTTAATAATTTGAAATTTATTATTAATGAGAAAATTAATTATGTGACTATGTGAATTAATGAGAAATTATTATATGTTATTTAAAGTAAAATAAATAAAATATTGAATTTATTTTATAATGAGTGTGACATTTTCAAACTATATGATAAAAGGTTCTATTAAAATATATATGATAAAATGTTCTATTAAAATAATGAGCTTTGAACTTAATTACTAGCCAAACATGGCCTTAGAGGAGTTATGGCCAGTTAACCCATGATGGGCAACTGACCATGATGCGCGTCAGTTCTCTTCTCCTTTATACGTACTCTCCTTCCCTTTTCTTTTATAATTTTTTTGGCTAACTCTAGAAATACAGAGAGAGTTCAGAGAGAAAATTGAGAAGTTTTGAGAGAAATTGTAAGTGTGAAATCAACAGGTACTTGTGAAAAGAATTTCATTGATCATCTTCTAATCTACGCTTGGGTAATCTCCTCAACCCAATTGTTATATTTACGTCTTTTAAAATTTCCATGAGTATGACTCCTAAGTCTTCTGTAAAGTTTTTGTAATTGAAATTGTGAGAGTTATGTGCATATATGTGTTAAGATGTCATTTTAATGTGTTTTAATATATATTGTATATAATTCCTTATCATCAATTCATAATTTTACATCGTATATGATTGCTGCAAAATTGCAGAGTTTGGGTTTTGTCCATATGGCCTTATACGTGATATTTTATGTATTGATCATATAGTATCCCTAAATTTTACACTTGTATGTTGTTATGCATGTTAATACGAAGAGACCAAGCTTTAAATGAACGGATTTGGCTTTATAACGAATCCGTGGCGCTGAATTTTAGGAATTTATGTTCAATACTTCAAGAACATCAAGAACAGTGGAAATTTTTATGTTTTAATTCTGTGATTATATGTTTTAATGAGTTAGAATTACTTTACAGATGTTGGGTAATGATTATATGTGAATATTAACATGTGGGTATGTTAAATTAGTGAAATTAATGATTATTTGGTATCCTTTTCGCTGAACTCTGTGTTCTTCGCGAACTGGGAATCGAATTCTGGAGTCTCGCGCCGCGGCGCCAACTCCAAAACTGAAGTCCCGCGCCGCAGCACCACCGCGCCACAACGCCAAGTATCAGACCGCAGCGCCACGGTGCCATAGCGCCAAGAACCAGTACAAACGTGGCGCCGCAGCGCCACTCCCCAGAAAATTCAGAAATGAGATATTAAAAATGTTTAAGTCTAACAATGTGTTAGTGGATTAATATAATGAACATGTAAACATGTTAGAGGTATAATGTGATGATAAAAATAGTTGTTTAAACATGTAAATAACATAATTACATGTGATTTAAATTATTGAATACATAATTAGATTATTATTCATGAAGTACAAATTATGTGATAATGAGATAAATTGACTAAGTATAGTCGATAATTAAAGTAGACAACGAGAATGAGTTTATGATGATTAGTTAAGTTATAATTAACTGGTATTGTCTATGTGAATGGTATGTAGGATTTAATTCAAAGAACGTGCTTAGTTAAAGTGTAATCTACGCACGAGACAAGTTTCCTAAACTTAAACTCTTAAATTTGAGCAAGTTCCCTAACCCTACTTGTCATTATTGTTCAAGCTTATTATTTATCTTGAGTAAATTATCATTACTATTATTAAAGTTCAAATGTTATATTAAAGATTTATTATCTTTTCAAAGCATGATTCAGTTATACAATAATTGTTCTATTGTATAATTCTTGAGATTATTGTTCAAATTGAATATCATTATTGTTGAATCTTATTAGACTAGTGAAACCTTAACGATTCAACTAGTCCTTAGTTGATGAGCGTTCTAAATTTCAGAACCCTTGATGAATTATCTAAACCAAACTTCCTTTGGTGCGGACTCGAATGTCAAACTGAGATGAACAACCCTGTATAGGGGATTATTTACGCTTTAGCGTTAAGATATTGTGCACAGTATGGTACTAAGGGCTGATCCCCCTAAGTACGAGAAGAAGGTCCATAGTCTTATGACTGTTAAAGGTTTTAAGTATAACCCTTGTTAACCTAGGACATAGTTCAAGGTCTTATGACCCTCAGAATTCTTTTGATTCTTGTTATTCACTCTCGATTCAAAAGTTGAGCTTTTATTCAGATGTCTTTGATTTATTCGCATGTTGTTATACTGTTATTTCATTTTTATACTTGTGGGCATTTGTGCTCACTCTTGCTTAATAATAACATTGCAGTTAAGAACGAAAGAGCTGACGAACCTTCCTCTAGTAAGGGCAAGGGAAAAGTTAGCAAATGATGGAGACTTGTTATTTGATATGACTTGTTATTTTATATGATGTATTTGTTTAAGACTTAAGTTAAAGATGTTGTTTAAGACTTATTTGTTAGAATTCCGCACAGATATTTTAAGGTTAGTTTAACCTGGAATTGTATTATTATTATTCAGATGTTGTAACCCTATAATGGAAAGATTTTTATTTCTATTATTGCATAGTTTGCATTATTATGGGTAGGTAGATAGATGATATTTATATCGTGAACACCGAATCCTGTGGAAATAGAAGTACCGGATTTGGGGGTGTCACAGTTGTACTCGTAAAGGGTATTCTTTCTTTCTTCTTCATGAAGAGAACTTCTGTTATTCCATTCTTTATTATTTTGTTGGAATAACCTGTATACGCGGGCTACCCTATACTTGGTGAAATTTTTCTGTTATTACACTTTTATTATTCTGTTGGAACATCTTGTCTGTGTTTTACGCCGGACCTGGTTCCATTATTTATTATTCTGTCGGAATATCCTGTTTGTGCTTTACGTTGGACCTGGTTCCATTATTTACTATTCTGTCGGAATATCTTGTCTGTGCTTTACGCCGGACCTAGTTCCATTATTTATTATTCTGTCGGAATATCCTGTCTGTGCGTTTACGCCGGACCTGGTTCTATTATTTATTATTCTGTCGGAACATCCTGTCGGTGCATTTACGCATGAGCAGGTTTCACTATTTATTTTTCTGTTGGAATAACCTGTTTGTGCGGTCTATCGCATGCATGGTGATTTCTTTTGTTATTCCATTCTTTATTATACTCAGTTGGTTAAAACTTTGACTTCTATACTCCATGAAATTAGTGGAATATCCTTGATATTTACGCTTCATCCAGTATCTTTTCATGAAAATATTCTTCTGAGCATTCTTGAATTTTACTCTACAAAGTAGTATCATGTTGACAATTTGGACGTTATCAGTTCCTAGATAAATTAATTCTTGAACTTGTTTTATTGAATTCTTATATCATTGTCATCATCCTCATGTTTATATTTTGTTGAAAGTCATCTATGGCCTGCAGTGCATAGATGGACTTGGTATAATTATGACCAAGGATTATTCGGTGTAATCATGACTGTAATGTTACAAATGATGTGAAAAAAGTCCTCATTGGCCCGTAGTGCATTGATGGACAGTTTTTGGTATGATTATGGCTATGGATTCTCTTTGGCCGTAGTGCAAAGATGAATTGTTTTATGGCATGATCAGGACCATTGATTAAAATATGATTATCTTTAGCCGTAGTGCATGAATAATTCGTGGTCGTGATACTAAAGAATATCCTTGGCCGTAGTGCAGGGGTGATTCAATGATGTGGATTATTTATTAAGCTGAGTCCCGGCGATAAAAGTCATGAAAAACCTTTTAAATCATAAAAGACAGTAGATTTTATTCTCTACTTGACTCATTAAATGGATTGCTGGTTCCGCTGCAGTTAAACTTGATGTCTATTGTATTTTATTAGTTTAACATTGTTGAAGACTAATGATAATTTATTCTGCATTATCTTAGTCATAATATTTTTTACTGGGCTAGTTGAGCTTACCCTTTCTGTCACTGTTCTCTTCAGGAAATGAGAATATAGTTGGGACGAGTCGGAAAATGGAGTGATGAACCAGATGATAGCATTAGTAGTCCTCACTATTCTATGTAATAGTGTGATAATAATTGTAATGAGGACTCCTTTTGAGTATGGATACTCTCTAGAAGACAATATTTGTATTCAAACTCACAGTTTATGTTTTATCGTATTGTACACGACAGTTGTATTATTAAGTTGTATTTGAATTCTGCACCATGTATCTGGCGACTCAAGATGGGTGATGTATACCTAATTTTGGGGGCGTCACAGATAGGCTGACCTTGAGACTGAGACTCCTATATAAAAAATAGGCCAATATTACTAAGTAAAAATGTGATATATATTCTACAATTCATGATTGTAAACATATTAAAACTTATAAATATGTACCCTGGTAGTGATATGCTGCAACTGTGAAATACTGCCGTCCTTGTTTGTTCCTTTAGCCTTTTCGCCATCGGGTACACCCGAGGATCTGTTAGTAACGACAGTCTGTCGTCTTTTCACCCAGCTCTCAGCTCTCCATTGGACACACATCTCAGCCCATATGGAATGGGTGCACCACCAGGGGGTATGCTCGTGCATGTAATCCTCTCCCTGGCCTGGATGGTCGATCGATGCATTGTGAAGTACTTTTTGTCATTCTTTGTTCAAATTGTCTTTGGTGCGGACCACGCACTTCTGCCAGAATAATGTCTGTATCACTGAAGTCTGTGCGTCCTCCCATCTATACTTTTTCTGCAAATAAAACAACAATAATAACATTACTAAATAATTATCCTTAAAATATTATATTATCTGTCATAATTAAAAAACACATACCTGAAATTCAGCCCAAACAGCATCTTTATGGGCGATAAGTGTGCTCGCCCACGTAATCACAGGTGTAGGCCAATTCTGTAAACACAACTATGATATGCACTTGACGATCTTATTATCTAAAAAATCACTATAATATACAACAATTTACATCAATGATAAGTTCAAATATTAAAGCAATTTACATCTAAGTTCTATATATCTTGTATAAATAGAATCTAAAATACTTATATATAAATGATGCGGGACATACGTGCTATTCGGAGGAGGACGAATCTGAATAAGAATTCGATCATTTGGATTAGTAGGGGCCTTTGGCACATGATTAAGCCCCTTACCCAAGCCGCGCTTTTTTTGCACTGCTTCAGAAGCCATCTATATATTACAAATTTCAAGATGTTATTATGAGTTATATTTGATTACATGTATATATGAATATATAAAATGACAATAATAACATGAAATTGCATTTAAATAATAAAGTACATAAACATGACAGTGATATAAAGATGTTGGTATAAACATGACAGTGATATAAACATGTATATATATGAATATAAAATGACAATAAACACAAATTGCATTTAAATAGTTAAGTACATAAACATGATAATGATATAAAAAATATGTAATGCTAAACATACATTTCATTTGTTCAAGTGTCAATGTCTGATTCAGAATCATCTTGTATACGTATTGCAGATTCATAACCATCATCTGCTTTAGATTTAGTGTCAGATTCAGTCAATAATTCTTCTTCCTCAATATCAATGTCATCTGACATAAGTATTGACCCAAGATCTAATTCATGTGGTTCATCTCCACCATCTAACTGGATTACTTCATTATCGTCCTCCACATTTATTATAGTTAAACTATGAAGCATCTGTTCTTGGTAAATCTCCCCATCAACTACTTCTACACGACTACGCGCTGGAGTATGAATTACAACTTGCTAATCTATAGGCGGTCTATCCCTTTTCCTAACAGGACTAGGAGTGTAGTATACTTGTACTGTTTGAGTTGGTAAAACAAACGGTTCGTTAGAGTACGCAGACCTATAGAGGTCAATATCGACGATTCCATGTCTGTCAACACGTATCCCTTTTTCTGAATCAAACCAACGACACTTGAACAAGTTAATATGACCCCCGTACGTCCCCTTGTACGACAACTCTACGATTTCCTCCAACTTCCCATAAAAGACACGATCAAGCTCATTGTAACAATCTCCTTGGACACACACTCCAGAGTTCGTTGTTCTTTTACTGTGCCCATATACCTTTGTATAAAATTCACAACTGTAAGACCCCGAATTTTATGAAATAAAAGTATTCAATTTTTCTTATAATTACTATTCAGTAAATGGTTAAATTGATAAAAGTTTAAAGTTATGAGTGAAATATGATTTTTTTTCAAAATAAGCAAGTGATTATAAAATAATCATTGTTGTCGGGAAATATTCGTTTGGTTGTGGAATATTCTTTCTGTCGGGGAATATTCGTACGACGGCGCAGCCATTTGTGGGCCCCATAACAGAATAACTGTCGGATGAAGGAAAACGACAAATTTGAGTTTTTACAAATAACGACGTAGTTGTTACCGTTAACACTGTTGGAATACTCGGTGGTTAAAATACAGTAATACGCGTTATTGCACAGTAGCACACGGTATTGCATAGTATTTTTGAAATTATTGATTCTTACGTAAGAAGGCACTACCCAATAATTATTACAGTAGTTACTGTTCAATATTTTATTTTATTGATTCAATAATTGTTGCGTTGATATTTTATATTATTGTTGTTTCAATAATTGTTGCTGCACAGTATTTTCCTTTATCAGATCAATAATTCATATTATTTGAATAGTATTATTAGATAACATTATTGACAATGTCTAGAAAGTTCTGTCTAAGGAGAGGTTTGGTCATTTAATTGCGCGCCAGTAAGGAAAAATTCTTATTGGAAAGCCCCCTCTTTCCTGGGAACGGCCTGTTTGTCATAAATGTGATTCTGTAATATTATTTGTGAATAATTAATTATTGATTCGTATGATAAGGAAATATTTATTTTATGTGGATATAAATGAGGGATATATTTTTGTGGTTAAAAATGAAGGAGTTAATGTTGAGGTGTTTTATCTGTATTTTTGTCGGAACGGAGGTATTGAAAATCAAATTAGGGTTTTTGAGATACTTTGCGGGGGTTATAATTTTTAATCCGACCGTTGGATCGTGGTAATTTTTGGATATGTTATACATATATAAGTTGAGTATATGTCCACAAATTTTGAACCGTTAAAAATGAACGTATGATTTATTATGAATTTTACAAGATGACTGGTTCAGAAATTGTTGAATTTTCGGAGTTTATCATTTTGGTGGAAAATTCTAGAATTGGTGGGCCCCACTTGTGGTTGGTGAAGAAATGTGCTGAATTATATTTCAAATGTGGTGGGTGAGAATAGTAGCAGGTAAAGCCATCAGGTTGCAGGTCAAACCTACCAAAATTTTCCTATAAATAGAGGGCTAAGTTAGAATTGAAAATCACACCAGAAACATAAGTTTTCTCTCTTTCTCTCTCTAGATTATTGAGTGTATTTTGTGAGTATTTAGATACTCTGTGAGTTTCTATTCATCAGTGCAAGTTTCCTTCAGCCTTATACCGATCAGAAGTACTGCTCTTTTGAGGTAAGGGATAGTAAGGGATAGTAAGGGATTTTAAGGGTTGTTATGTTTTTTAGTTTCGTAATTTTTCTGAACTTCAAAAATTCTGGAAAAATTTGAAACGATATGTTGATGAGTTTTCTTGATTGTGTCCAAAAATGGTGATTTTTGGATGTATAGATTGAGAGTTATGAATTTTATGAGAAAAGACTATTTTAAAAGTAACAGCTTATAATTCCTTGTGGTTAATTCCAAAATTGATGAAATTTTTATTGGGAGTACATGTATATGATAGAAGTATACTCTGTAAATTTCAGAATTTTTAGACAAAAGTACAATTTTTGATAAATGTCTAAATATTCGGCTATTTTGGCTATATGAAAAATAGTAAATGACTTTTAAAAATTCTGAGAAAAATATATGTTCACTATGGGACTATATTATGCTAAATCCCAGAAAAGAAATATTTTTGGAACTGATTTGGTATTTTTCATGAAAATGGTCTAGTTATGAGTAAATGAATTAAATATGTTTTGTGAAGAAAGAAAATTGGAAAATAGGATTTTATGGCTTGAGAATCCTATATGAGGTATATGCAGATTTTTGATGAGGGTTTTGGTTATTGTTGATGAAATTGTAAGAGTTGACATTTTATGATGATTAAATGCATTAATTAGTAAAGTGTAAACAATTAAAATAAATTGTTTATAAATTTAAGTAATGTTATTCTTTCAATATCATTATACCGAAATATTGGTATGGATTTTATTGTGGAATTTCTATCTTTTGTGTCGGGGTTACTATTCATGAGTTACTATTCACGATTTACTATTCATGAGTTACGAATATTACTCTTGAGATTAAAACTATATGTTGATCATATTATTTTTATCATCATATATAACATTTTTATAACCCTGATGTTGAAATTCTCTTTCACTTGAGTGTAAAGATGGGTAGATTATTGGTATGATAATGACTAGGGTTCTCTTTGGCCTGTAGTGCAAAGCTGAATTGTGACTGGTATGATCATGACCATTGAATTTATAATTGAATATCTTAAGCTTAAGTGCAAAGGTGAATTGATCAACATGGTTATAATTATTATTTATATAAATTCTGAAATGATTATATATTTCTTTGAGATATGAATATATTTGGCCTGTAGTGCAAATATGAATTGTTGATGAATATCTTTGGCATGTAGTGCAAAGATGGCCTGTTGATGAATATCTTTGGCCTGTAGTGCAAAGATGAACTGTTGTTGAATATCTTTGGCCCGTAGTGCAAAGATGGTTTGTTGATGAATATCTTTGGCCCGTAGTGCAAAGATGGATTTGTTAGTATGATTATAAACAGGAACTGTGATTTGGTATAACCATGATCTTTGATGTTTCAGGTAAAGACAGGTGATGAAAATATTCTTCGTCCTGGGTGCGAAGAAAAATTTAGAGTCACAATTATGATTATGAGTTATTCATATGATTGTGAAAAGGAACTATTGAGTGATGTTACATGGACAAAACATTGTTGGTGGATTTTTAACATGGAAGAGATAATGGACTTTATGGTCTATTTGACTCTTCTAATGGATTGCTCGTTCCGCTGCAACTATGGTTGAAATTTTTATCATTTATCATATGTTCTAAATCTCTGATTTATTATTGATGAATGCTATTGATAATTTAATTATCTTTAGTCATGATATTCTTTACTGAGCTAGTTGTGCTCACCCTTTTGCTTCACAATTCCTTTCAGGTAATAAGAGTGTAGCTGGGTCGAGCGGGGGTAACAAGGGAATAGAACGGTGGTCATCATTTAGTAGTTATATTTGGTGAAGAAAATAGGGTGAGGCGAACCCAACGTTGGAAGGGTGTTTTGTCACTATCATACAAGATGTCTAATGACATTAATTTCTAGAACAGTTTTTGACTATACCTTTATGTAAGGTGTCATTGTGAGGTGATGTCCACGGTTGGAACATGAGTCACATTTGGTATATATTTGTATCCAAACTTATAGCATATGTGTTGTTGTATTTGACGACTCAGAATGGGTTGGGTGGAATGGACCTATTTTGGGGTTGTCACAACAACCATTTATTTTGTAACCATTGCGGCTGATTTGATCCATGTCTGGTCTCATAGCTAGGACTTGTACATTAGCCGGAATCGTTGATCCCTCAGTCAAAACCTATAAAAACTCCATCTTATTAAATGAAGTCATAATTAATATGGAGTGTATATATATATATATATATATATATATATATATATATATATATATATATATATATATATGCGTTGTAAGACCCCAACTTTTATGAATAAAGATGAATTTTCTATAAATATCATTTTTGAATATTATAGAGTTAATTTGATATAATGTTATAGTTGTGGGTAATATTTATAAATTTTACAAAGTACGCAAGTTATTATATAATATTCGATTGGTCGGAGAATATTCATTTTAACAGGGAATATTCGTACGACGGCACAATCATTGGTGGACCCCACAACGGAATTATTGTCGGATTGAAAAAACGACAAAAATATTTTTTATAAAATAATGGCAGAAGTTTTACCGTTAACTGTTGGAATACCTGGTGGTTAAAATATAGTGATACGCGTTGTTGCACAGTAGCACACGGTATTGCACAGTATTTTTGAATTATTGATTCTTACGTAAGAAGACACTACTCAATAATTGTTACAGTAATTACTGTTCAATATTTTATTTTATTGGTTCAATAATTGCTACGTTGATATTTTATATTATTGTTGTTCAATAATTGTCACTGCACAGTATTTTTCATTATCAGATCAATAATTCATATTATTTGAATTATATTATTAGATAGCATTATTGGCAATGTCTACAAAGTTCTGTCAAGAAAAAGGTTTGGTCACCTAATTGCGCGCCAGTAAGGAGAAATCCTTATTGAAAAGCCCCCTCTTTCTTGGGAACGGCCTGGTTGTCATAATTGTGATTCTGTAATATTATTTGTGAATAATTAATTATTGATTTATATGATAAGAAAATATTTATTTTATGTGGTTATAAATGAAGGAATTAATGTTGATGTGTTTTATTAGTATTTTGTCGGATTGGAGGTATTAAAAAATTCAATCGGTGTTCTTAAAGCTCTATTGTGTGAGTGATAATTTTGATCCGACCGTTGGATCGTTGTGATTTTTAGATATGTTATGCATATATAAATTGATTATATGTCCACAAATTTTGAACCGTTAAAAATTAACGCATGATTTGTTATGAATTTTAAAAGGTGTTGAAAATCATCCATTTGTGGATTTCGGATATTTTCGGTTTGAAATTTAGAAAAACTTAAAGCTACAAAGTTGTAGAGAATTCGATTTCGTGTGGAATGGACATAAAATTCGTATTTTTTTTGATAAAATGACTATTTATTATGAATTTTTAAAATTTTAAAAATTAAAATATTTTTTTATTAATTTTGGGTTGGGCCCACTTTTGTTTGAAAACATGTGGGCCGCAAATTTGTGTCTAAGATGGCTGGCTTGTTATTCAACAAAGTTGGCGTGGAAGAAAAATATATAAATAATATTATTTTATTATTTTAATCTCCTATGATGTTCTAGCATTTTTCTATAAATAGGCGCTTAAGTTAGAATTAAAAATCACACCAGAATCAGAGAATTCTTCTTCTATAATCTTGAGCGTATTTCTTTAGAATTTTAGAAAGCTTTGAGCGTAGAAAACAGTGAAAGTTTTTTCAAGAATATCCCCGCTATACCAGTTAGAATACTCTTCTTTTCAAGGTAAGGGATGCTATTTTTGTTCAATATTCGCTTGAAATAATATTTTCTTTCATACTTTGTAGTATGTAAGTAATATTATTTTATTTCAGATTTCAAATTCTATACTCGTTTTGTTAAAATTTTGGCTTTTATACTCCATGAAATTAGTAGAATATCCTTGATATTTGTACTTCATCCTGTATTTTTTCATGAAAATATTATTCTGAGCATTCTTGATAAGTTTTTAACTTTTTCATGCCGGAGTACTATTCACGGGATTACTATTCCAGAAGTACTATTTACGGGATACTATTCACTCGAGTACTATTCACCCGAGGTACTATTCATGATAAAAATTGATTCGTTTTCGGTCCAAATTATTTTTGGTACAATATTATTCTTGAATTTTACTCCACAAAGCAGTATCACGTTGACAATTTAGACATTATTGATTTCCGAATAAATTCAATTATAAATCTTACAAAATTTATTCTTGAACTTGTTTTATTGAATTCTTTTATCATTGTCATCATCCTCATGTTTATATTATGTTAAAAGTCATCTGTAGTCTGTAGTGCATATATGGACTTAGTATGATTATGATCAGGGATTATTCGATATAATCATGACCGTAATATTACAAATGATGTGGTAAAAGTCCTCATTGGCCGTAGTGCATCGATGAATAGTAGTTGGTATGATCATGACCATTGATGAATACACGAATATCCTTGGCCCATGGTGCATGGATAATTTATGGTCGTGATACTAATGAATATCATTGGCCGTAGTGCAGGGATGATGTGAATTATTTATTAAGCTGAGTCTCAGCGATAAAAGTGATGAAAAACTTTTTAAATCATAGAAGATAGTAGATTTTATTCTCTACTTAACTCTTCTAATGGATTACTTATTTCGCTATAGTTAAACTTGATGTTTGTTATATTTTATCAGTTTAACACTGTTAAAGGCTAACGATAAATTATTCTGCATTATCTTAGTCATAATATTTCTTACTGAGCTAGTTGAGCTCACCCTTTTGCTTTCATTGTTCTCTTCAGGAAATAAGAACATAGCCGGGACTAGTCGGGGAATGGAGTGACGGTCCAGATGATAGCATTAGTAGTCCTCACTATTCTGTGAAATAGTGTAATAATAAATGTATTGAAGATTTATTTTGAGTTTTAATACTGTCTAGAAGACAATATTTGTATTAAAACTCACAGCTCATGTTGTATATTTAAGTTTGCATTTGTATTCTGTACCATGTATTTGGCGACTCAAGATGGGTGATGTATACCTGTTTTGGGGGCATCACAGTTGGTATCAAGGCTTAGGGATATGATCACTGGCTAAGATGTGAGACTAGAACTAGGAGGGGAGAGACGGGAAATTCCTTCGCTAGTATGACCTACCTAAGTTTATTTGGTATTTAATTGGTCGGTCAAAGTATATAGATAATATGTTGCATGTCAATTAACCCTTGTTTTGTGGCAGTATTTGAAAATGACATCCGAGAATATTGAGAATAGTAATGGAGCACAGGAAACCGTTGAGTCTCCACAGATCAATAATCAGGATAATGTACATTAGAAAGGCGACAATCCTCATGCAAATAACAATACTGACCAAATGATGAACGATGGAATGTTCAGAGGCTTTCTGCAATTCATGCAACATCAGGCAAGAGAGACTACTGTTCGAAATATAGGTGAAAACACTAGCAACTCTCGAACGGTCACTGCTAAATAGTTCAAGGAGCTGGGACCATCGGAGTTTTTTGGAGAGCCAAAACCACTTAAGGCAGAGACGTGGATAAAGAAGATCAACAAGATATTTGATGTCTTGGGATGCTCTGAGGAGCAAAAGGTTCCCTTTGCCACCTTCATGTTGTGGGCAGAAGCAGATTACTGGTGGAAATCTGTAAAGCGTACTAAACCCGCCGCACTGAAGATATCTTGGGAGAAGTTCCAACAACTGTTCAACGACAAGTCCTTTTCCAAAAGTATTCGTCACATGAAAGAGGTAGAATTCATTAAACTGGAGCAAAACAACATGACCGTGTCACAGTACAAAGCCAAGTTTACCGAGTTGTCCCGGTTTGCGTCCCACTTAGTTGATAACGAGGAGAGAATGACACAGATGTTTCTAAGAGGTTTGAAACCTGAGATACGCCAATACTTAATTTCTCACAAACTGTGCTTGTATTCAGATGTTGTAAATAGGGCTTAGTTATTGGAACGCGATAACGAGTCAACCTAACCAAGAGAGAGCAGCCAGCAAAATGATAATACCAGTGACAGCAGTCATCGAAGCGGTGACAACAAATATGGAGGGAATCAACATGCCAGAAATGGTAACCACTTCGGTGGTAATCATGGCCAAGACAATAAGAATGGACATTACAAGAAGAGGAGATTCAACAATGATGAAAAGACGTCAGCATCAGCACCCGTTGTTAAGGAAGGAGAACGACCACCTATCATATGCTACAAATACGGAGGGGAGGGACACATCAGTCCAAACTGCGCGATGCAGTCCAAAGCGTGTTATAATTATGGAAGAGAATGTCACCTAGCCTGATTTTGTCGTGCACCGAAGACAAGTCCAACTGGGATGGAGGCACCAAAGGCCGTCCCAGAAAAGTCAAAACCGGTAGTTCAAGGGAGAGCGTTTACTGTGACCTCTCAGAAAGCAAGGAACCCGAACGAGGTCATCACGGGTAAGCTTATCATAAACTCTAGCGAAGTCCATACCTTATTTGATACCGGTTCTACCCATTCTTTTATTTCTCCTACTTGCTATCAACGTTTAAATTTGACTCCAGAAAAATTTGACTTTGACTTATCTGTTGAAACTCCGTTGGGAGAAACCTTTATTACATCCACTGTTTATAAGTCTTGTTTGGTTCAAATCGGTACCCTCACATTACCTGTCGATCTTATTTCATTGAAAATACTTACATTTGATGTAATTCTAGGGATTGATTGGTTAACTACTCATCATGCAAAAATTGATTATTTTTGTAAGGTTGTTAGCTTTCATATTCCTAACCAACCTATTATGCGAATTCAAGCAACTAAACCATTAAAATCAATCACTGTCATCTCAAGCCATAAAGTTATTCGTTTATTGAAAAACGGATGTCAAGCTTTCTTAGCTCATGTCACATATTTAAATAAAAATATGTTAGTTTTGAATGATATTTCTATTGTTAATAAATTTTCTGATGTATTCCCTGAAGAACTTCCTGGCCTACCCCCAGAGCGAGAAATTAAATTTTGTATCGACCTTGAACCTGGTACAAAACCCATTTCCAAAGCCCCATATCGAATGACTCTTATTGAACTTCAGGAGTTAAAGACCCAATTGTAGGAATTGTTAGACATCGGTTCCATTTATCCTAGTACGTCTCCTTGGGTTGCTCCTGTTCTATTCGTGAAGAAAAAAGATGGAAGTATGCGACTTTGTATTGATTATCGGGAGTTGAATCATGTCACTGTCAAAAATAGATATCCGTTGCCACATATTGATGACCTGTTTGACCAGTTGCAAGGCGCTAAATTCTTTTTAAAGATCGATATTCGTTCCGGATATCATCAGTTAAAGGTTAGAACCGATGGCATTCCAAAGACGGCTTTCAAAATTCGGTACGGGGATTATAAATTCCTAGTTATGTCTTTTGGATTGACTAATGCTCCTGCTGCCTTCATGGATATGATGAACCGAGTATTCAAGGAATATTTAGATCATTTTGTGGTTGTCTTTATTGATGACATTCTCATATATTCTAAAAGTCGTGAAGATCATGAGCAACACTTGAGGCTGATACTCCAAAAGCTTCGTGAAAACAATATTTATGTCAAGTTGAAGAAATGTGAGTTCTGGCTTGAGGAAGTAGTATTCCTTGGGCACGTAGTATCAAGTCATGGAATATATGTTGACCCGGTAAAGATTGAAGCTATTCAAAGCTGGGAGAAACCTAAATTAGTGACCGAAGTACGTAGCTTTCTCGGCTTACCTGGTTATTATCGGAGATTCGTAGAAGGGTTTTCTCGAATCGCTACTCCATTAACTCAGCTGACTCGGAAAGATACAAAATTCGGTTGGAGCGTGAAATGTGAGAAGAGTTTTCAAGAACTCATGAGGAGACTCATTTCAGCACCTGTTCTAACAATACCATCTGGCTCGAAGGGATTTGTCATCTACAGTGATGCTTCTGGCAAGGGGTTAGGATGTGTTCTCATGCAACATGGGAAAGTTATAGCCTATGCCTCTCGGAAACTCAAAGAATATGAGAGGAATTATCCTACTCATGATCTAGAGTTGGCAGCTGTTGTATTCACACTTAAAATTTGGAGGCATTACTTGTATGGGAAGAAAGTGGAGATCTTTACGGATCATAAAAGCCTCAAATATTTTTTCACTCAAAAGAAACTCAACATGCGGCAACGACGTTGGCTTATACTATTAAAAGATTATGATCATACCATTCAATACCATCCTGGTAAAGCGAACGTAGTAGCTGACGCATTGAGTAGACGATCATATGCGGGTACGAGTGCGATATTGTCAACGCAAAGGCCCATTTTTGTATGACTTGCAAAGGATGGAGATGGAGTTAAAGACTCCAGGGACCCATGTGATGATGGCGAATATACGAGTAAAACCGACTTTAATCGATAAAGTTAAAGCTGCTCAAGCTATAAACCTAGAGTTGATGGGTATAAGGAAGAAAGTGCAAGAAGGTGCTATGTCGGAAGCAAGAATTGATGAATAAGGAATACTTCGAGTCAACTCCAGACTTTGTGTTCCTAACGACCCTGATTTAAAGTATAAAATCATGATGGAGGCGCACAACACACCGTTTGCAATCCATCCTAAGAGTACCAAAATGTATCATGATCTTCGACATATATTTTAGTGGAGCAATATGAAGAGAGAGATTGCGGAGTTTATCTCAAGGTGTCTAACTTGTCAACGAGTCAAGGTGGAGCATCAAGTACCAAAAGGTCCATTACAACCACTTAAAATTCCAAAATAGAAGTGGGAGCATATTACCATGGATTTCGTTATCGGTCTTCCCAAGGTTTCTCAAGGAATAGATGCAATTTAGGTCATTGTTGATAGATTGACCAAGTAGGCTCATTTCTTACCTATACGAGAAACTTATACACTTGAACGTCTTGCTCGTATATACATAAACGAGATTGTAAGATTGCATGGTATGTCAATATCCATAGTTTCTGATCGAGACCCAAGATTCATTTCAAGATTTTGGGTTAGTTTGCAAAAAGCTATGGGCACGAATTTATGATTTAGTTTGGCTTATCATCCTCAAACAGACGGGCAGTCAGAGAGGACTATTCAAACTCTTGAAGATCTATTAAGACTCTGTGTCCTTGACTTCAAGGGAAGTTGGGACAAGTTCTTACCATAGGTGGAGTTTTTCTACAATAACAGTTATCAAACAAGTATTGGCATAGCTCCATTCGAGGCGTTGTATGGAAGAAAGTGTCGTTCTCCAGTATGCTGGGATGGGGTGGGTAAGCAACATTGTTGGGACCGGAGTTAGTACGTATGACTACGAAAAAGATTCAAATGATCCGACAACGTATAAAAATCTCACAAGATCGACAAAAGAGTTATGCTGATCTTCATCGAAAGGACGTGGAATTCGATATTGGAGATCATGTGTTGTTGCGTGTTGCTCCGTAAAAAGGAGTTACGAGATTTGGAAAGAGAGAAAAGCTCAATCCTCGATTCATTGGCCCATTTTTAATCCTCGATCGAGTAGGAACTGTGGCCTATAGACTCGCCTTATCGCCAAGTTTGTCTCGTGTTCATAACGTTTTTCACATATCTATGTTACGTAAATATGTGAAAGACCTGAACCACATTATTGAGTTAGAACCGGATGATATAGCGGAAGATTTAACGTATGAAGAGGTTCCTGTTAAAATCTTGGATAAGAAGGAGCATATTTTACGCTCCAAGGTTATACCTCAAGTCAAAGTTTTGTGGAGAAACCACGATGTTGAGGAAATGACCTGGGAGTTAGAATCTGAAATAAAATCAAGGTATCCTTACCTCTTCGACATACCAGGTACGTACCCTAATTTCGAGGGCGAAATTTCATAAGAAGGGGAGGTTGTAAGACCCCAACTTTTATAAATAAAGATGAATTTTTTATAAATATCATTTTTGAATATTATGGAGTGAATTTGATATAATGTTATAGTTGTGGGTAATATTTATAAATTTTGTAAAGTACGCAAGTTGTTATATAATATTCGATTGGTCGGGGAATATTCGTTTTAACAGAGAATATTCGTACGACGACACAATTATTGGTGGACCCCACAACGGAATTATTGTTGGATTGAGAAAATGACAAAAATATTTTTTATAAAATAACGGCGGAAGCTTTACCGTTAACTGTTGGAATACCTGGTGGTTAAAATACAGTAATATGCATTGTTGCACAGTAGCACACGGTATTGCACAATATTTTTGAATTATTGATTCTTACGTAAGAAGGCACTACTCAATAATTGTTACAGTAATTACTGTTCAATATTTTATTTTATTGGTTCAATAATTGCTACGTTGATATTTTATATTATTGTTGTTCAATAATTGTCACTGCATAGTATTTCTCATTATCAGATCAATAATTCATATTATTTGAATTATATTATTAGATAGCATTATTGGTAATGTCTAGAAAGTTCTGTCAAGGAGAGGTTTGGTCACCTAATTGCGCTCCAGTAAGGAGAAATTCTTATTAGAAAGCCCACTCTTTCCTGGGAACGGCTTGGTTGTCATAATTATTATTCTGTATTATTATTTGTGAATAATTAATTATTGATTTATATGATAAGTAAATATTTATTATATGTGGACATAAATGATGGATAGGAAAATATTTATTTATGTGGTTATATATGATGAAATTAATGTTGAGGTATTTTATTAGTATTTTATCGGATTGGAGGTATTTAAAAATCCAATCGGTGTTCTTAAAGCTCTATTGCGTGAGTGATAATTTTGATCCGACCGTTGGATTGTTGTGATTTTTAGATATGTTATGCATATATAAGTTAAGTATATGTCCACAAATTTTGAACCGTTAAAAATTAACGCATGATTTGTTATGAATTTTAAAAGATGATGAAAATCATCCGTTTGTAGATTTCGGATGTTTTCAGTTTAGAATTTGAAAAAACTTAAAGCTGCAAAGTTGTAGAGAATTCGATTTCGTGTGAAATGGACATAAAATTCGTATTTTTCTGATAAAAGGGTTATTTATCATGAATTGTTAAAATTTTGAAAATTAAAATATAATTTTGGGTGGGGTCTACTTTTGTTTGAAAACATGTGGGCTGCAAATTTGTGTCCAAGATGACTAGCTTGTTATTCAACAAAGTTGGCATGGAAGAAAAATATATAAATAATATTATTTTATTATTTTAGTCTCCTATGGCGTTCTAGCATTTTTCTATAAATAGGCGCTTAAGTTAGAATTGAAAATCACACCAGAATCAGAGAATTCTTCTTCTATAATTTTGAGCGTATTTCTGTAGAGTTTTAGAAAGATTTGAGCGTAGAAAACAGTGAAAATTTTCTTCAAGAATATTCCCGCTATACCAGTTGGAATACTCTTCTTTTCAAGGTAAGGGATGTTTTTTTTGTTCAATATTCACTTGAAATACTATTTTTTTCAATACTCTGTAGTATGTAAGTAATATTATTTCGTTTTAGATTTCGAATTCTATACTCGTTTTGTTAAAATTTTGGCTTCTATACTCCATGAAATTAGTAGAATATGCTTGATATTTGCGCTTCATCCAGTATCTTTTTATGAAAATATTATTCTGAGCTTTCTTGATAAGTTTTTAATTTTTTCCTGCCGGAGTACTATTCACGGGATAACTATTCCCGAAGTACTATTCACAGGGTACTATTCACTCGAGTACTATTCACCCGGGATACTATTCATGATAAAAATTGATTCGTTTTCGGTCCAAATTATTTTTGGTACAATATTATTCTTGAATTTTACTGCACAAAGCAGTATCATGTTGACAATTTAGACGTTATTGATTTCTGGATAAATTAAATTATAAATCTTTCAAAATTTATCATTGAACTTGTTTTATTGAATTTTTATATCATTGTCATCATCCTCATGTTTATATTATGTTAAAAGTCATCTGTGGCCTGTAGTGCATAGATGGAATTTGTATGATTATGACTAGGGATTATTCGGTATAATCATGACCGTAATGTTACAAATGTTATGGTAAAAATCCTCATTGACCGTAGTGCATTGATGGACAGTTGTTGGCATGATTACGGCCATTGATAAATACACGAATATCCTTAGCCCGTATTGCATGGATAATTTGTGGTCATGATACTAATGAATATCCTTGGCCGTAGTGCAGGGATGATATGGATTATTTATTAAGCTGAGTCTCAGCGATAAAAGTGATAAAAAACCTTTTAAATCATAGAAGATAGTAGATTTTATTCTCTACTTGACTCTTCTAATGGATTGCTTGTTCCGCTGCAGTTAAACTTGATGTTTGTTATATTTTATCAGTTTAACACTGTTGAAGGCTAACGATAAATTATTCTGCATTATCTTAGTCATAATATTTCTTACTGGACTAGTTGACCTCACCCTTTTACTTTCATTGTTCTCTTTAGGAAATGAGAACGTAGCCGGGACTAGTCGGGGAACGGAGTGACGGTCCAGATGATAGAATTAGTAGTCCTCACTATTCTGTAAAATAGTGTGATAATAAATGTATTGAGGACTTATTTTGAGTTTTAATACTGTCTAGAAGATAATATTTGTATTAAAACTCACAGCTCATGTTGTATATTTATGTTTGTATTTGTATTCTGTACTATGTATTTGACGACTCAAGATGGGTGATGTATATCTGTTTTGGGAGCGTCACATACGTGCTTAAGAAATTGAACTTACTTTGTCCTTTAGCCAAAGTGCAAATTTTTTATCACGATTGATTTGAATATCTTTATCAGTTATGCCAAGATGCTTCACTTTTAACTCGTCATCCTACAATCTATATAATGTTATAAACATTAATATATTGGAATTATCAACTTAAGAGATAAATTATCAAGTTTACATGTGTACCTCACAAATTCGTCAATCTCCTCGCAATTGAGAAGAATGCAATTATGTGCAACATCTAATTCTTGTTCAGAGAGGAATATGCCACTAGTATAAAATAGTAAATAGATAATATTTAAATAATAATGTTTTTATAAAAAATGTAGTGATATTTTTTTCATAATATTTTTAACAAAACGTTGAAGATACATATGAAAAAACGTTATCTATTTAAGGTTATAAAGTTTTTTTTTATAGAAAACGTTATCTGTGGTAAAAACATGGAGGGAAGAAAAACACGGAGGTATATGCCTGGTAGTCGGGTAAGAGAAAAAAACACAGAGGTATCAGGTATGTGTAATTTCTTTCCTAATCAAACTTTACTTCATTTGTTCCCTTCCCTTTTTCGAAGTCCTCAAACTCTAACTCCATTATCTGATTACAAAACCTGATTACAAAAAGGTCGTATGTTACCTAAAATATCCATTATCTGTATTCCCGAACCTTTACCGGATCCGTTTGATTGAGGAAGATAAGAAGAGCTTGAACAAGCAATCCAAATCCAGTTTTGTGGAGGGAGATGAAGCCAAGAAAAAGGCGCATTAGCTCGATGGAAATGCTAAGCCCGAGACGAGCTCTGGCCGTTGGTAGTCAGGGAGTAAAGTTTAAATACTATTTCCGACCAACCTATTTCTTCTCTTCCTTTATAGAACCCTCTGTCTCTCCTAAACCCCAGACACAGAGAGAAAATGGCCGCCGGATTCCTGAGAAACGCAGTCAAAAGCCAGTATTTCGGTGACCATCTATGGCGAATACATTCAATCGCCGACTCAATTAAAGCTCCGGTCATCAGAAACTAATTTCCTCGCCAGCAGCAGCAGCAACCCTCAAAAGCTTTTAGCCGATTCCTCAACTCTATTTATAGAAAAGCCAAGGAGCTGGATTTTTCGGTTCCTAGTTCAATACTATCCTCACCCTTTTCGTCCACGGCGTCGTCTATTACAAAGATTGGGGTTATGGGGTGGTATTTGGGGGGATGATTAAATCTCGCCCCATTCTCACAAAATCCATCACTTTTGCCCTTATTTACACTATTGCGGATTTCTCTTCTCAGGTACCAAAACCCTTGTCCCAGAATGTTTTGTACATGTTTCTTTTTGTGGGTATGTATGCATTTTGTTTAGAATGTATAATTTTAAGTTAAAGCATGAATCTTGGGCTTGTTTGGTTATTATGCTTGATGTTCCCTCTAAATGTGTGGTTTATTGTCATTAGGTGGTTGCCTTGGTGGATTTTGATGCTGAACTGAAAAGGGTTAGAACTTTATGGCTTTATCAGTGGTCCATTTTAGTTGATTTTAGCATTATAATTTTTTTTGGTGTGTAAATTAACTTTATTGAAAGAAAAATATGTTCAGCAAGTTTTAAAGGAGGTGCATTTCCCCCATACAACTGAACAATCTAAGACGACATTCCCTTCAAAGCAAACATTCCTACAAGAAGCAAAGCATTACCCAATAAAACTAACAAAGAAACATCAAGCCTGCAAAAATATGTTTTAACTAATATTACAATCCATAGAAAGTAGCCAATTCTTACAAGTATTCTCTACTTTTCTTTGTTGACTAGCTTTATACCTCACGTCCTCATACTTCCTGCAAAATTTGAGCTCCACTAGTAACCTCATTTTCAAACATCCTCTTGTTCCTATCTCGTACACTTGTTAGTACACTTGTTAGTACTATTGAGCCCACTGACTGGAATGAAGCTCTTGATATAATTGCATATGGTTCTCTTGAGCAGGTTTTCTTTTACTAACCATCAACTTGTATTCTAACCAAAGGCTATATCCTAGTTATCTAATAATGCTAAGGTAAACCTCGTCTAGCCAAATTGATAGAAACATTGTGATTCACATCTCTTTAGATTTGTCTGATAAAGCTTTAGCAAAATGTGTGCCAAACTGATATAACCTATGAAATTCCCATCTTCATCTTAGATTTCTCAATTTTTTGTGTTTTCACATGAAAATAGTTATGTAGGGTTTCAAAATAGTTGTGTAGGGTATGTTCATTTCCATTTTACACTAGATTGCTTAAATTAATATTGTGATGCTTCATTAGTATATGCTCTATTGATTGCAAATGCTTCTAGTAAGCACACAACATGTTACATTTTGATTTTCTACATATTTTGGTGACATAAAAAATTTAATGAACCGTTAGTCCATTACTGCCTTGTCTGTTCTATATAGTGTGACATTATTTAGTTCTTATCTGTAGATGCTTCATTTCATTGAATTGTCTTAAATGCATGTACTCGCGATTCTAGCTAGTCTTACCAAGTTTCATGTGCGGTGACCTCATGTTTGTTAGTTTAGTTTATTTTAATCTTTAACTGATTTACAGATGTGTTGCACATAAGATTTACTGTAACTTGTTACCTCTCTTTGCTTGCTTTAACTAATTAGTGTTAACATCTAATTGTCATTGCAGGCTTTAATTAAATCTACAAACGGGCTAAGGGACTCCTTGCTTCCAAAGGAAGAACCAAAGCTGGCAGTTCCCCTTTTGCTGCTAATTGCTCAGCATCGTTTTGTGTAAGTTGTATATATTGTTGCCATTTGTATTGTACTTACGCAAATTTTTTGTTATGTCAATCACATATATTGATATGTTCAACATGCCATGCCTGCAGGGTTGTTATAAATGCAGATGGGCCTCACATTAAGATGGCAAGTGAGCAATTTGATACATGCCATGAAGCCTTTCTCCAATATGTGGAATTCTTATCTAGTGCAGTGACACCAACATCATCTTATGCTCAGCTGATTCCCTTTCTCCAACTAAGAATGCTCATCCTTATGATTTTTTTGGCATGCATTTAAATGCTTAAGTAACCACATTGTGTTATTGTACTAATTTGTACTAACACAACTATTCCTCTTATTTCAAAATGCAACTGCAGTTTAAGCCATAAGAAATAACTGCAAACATTTTGGTTGTGAAGACGAGCAAAGTCTGATTTTGACAATTGGTTCATTTGTTTGTAAATGTTATATAAATTTGTTTGATCTTATCTTGTCATATCATTATATTAATCCTGGTTTTCTTTCCTTGTTCAATTTGACTTCACGCGACTAATTTCAGGGCTCTAGAGGTATTGCTGTCAAGAAGACCGGTGGAGCTTTACTGATTGGCATATACGACGAGCCTATGACCTCGGGTCAGTGCAAAATTATTGTTGAAAAGTTGGGCGATTATCTCATTGAGCAGGGTATCTAATTGCAGTGGTAAGTAATCGGCTTTCATTTCCTGACCATTTTTATTATCTCCTCAAATATTTATATTCCAACAGAATGCTGATGCATTTATGTATATACAGATGGAAATTGTTGCGATATTTAATTCATAGAGATTAGCGTGTGGATTGCTACTTTGATGAGTGGAATTAGCTGTTAAGCTCGGTTAGGGGTCGCGAGGCCACATCAAGCTCAGCTAAGCCCTACAGGGCCAAGCTAAACTTAACTGCCCCCACTTTGGAACCTTTAAGAACTGCAAGGGCTACAAGACCAGTGAAGATTAACTTGTTGAACTTGTGAAATGAACAAAAGAATCAATTGAGTACCATGGAATATGTGTTAATTCATTGAGGATTGTGTTCTCTTGAGGAGTGCATATTCAAAGGCACTGCTATTAACTGCTATTAACTGATTGCCTGATATTTCATTACAGGATTTCCTCACAGCTCAGGGTGAATCAGGTCAGAAAATGCTTTGTTTAGGTCATATTTCAAAGATTAGCCTTGAATGATTTGAATTTGTTTTTCATGTAGAAAATTTTTTCAATTCATGTATTAGTGTTTGAAAAACTTCTGATTTCTCTCTCTTTCTTACATATTCTATATTTGGCAAAAGCTTTTGGAGATAAATCAGTGTTACATGTATCTTTACCATCTTAGCTTACAGAATTGATTCGAAAGTTCTCATATTTATTTGAAGGTGTTCTGTGGAGTGAGGGGTAGCCTTGAACCTTCTTGTAATGCAGTTGGCTTGATTGATCAAATTTTTCTTGGTGAACATCTTTATAAGCATCCTGTCTATAGAAGAACACAAGTTATCTTTGGTACTTTCTTTTATGACTCAGCTTACATATTTTCGTAATAGAATAACTTGCAATTAACTTTGGATAGATTACTTCTTCATGTTTATAGAATTGCAGTGTTAATTCTCCTGATTATGGACCTCTACCACCAAATTCACCTGGGTGGTGTCTTGCTCCATTTGAACCTAAAGGTATCTTAAGGTTAGATAAGCTCTCTGTGTGTGTCTAATATGTTCTTTTTTGTAAAAATTTCATCAGCAACAACAATTGAGCATATTGATGTGCATTTTGTTACAGGTGCTTATTGGAGGAGCATATAGACTAATTGATGTACCAATGAGCAACTGTATCAACAGTGGGATCAATAAAGTTTACATTCTAAGTCAGTTCAACTCAGCATCACTCAACAGGCATATTGCTACGCGCGTATAACTTTGGAGTGGGACAACCTTTGGAGATGGCTATGTTGAGGCAAGTTTTTTTCCAAGTCCTCCATTCTGTTCTGATTCTTCTGAAGCGCCATATGTTTACGCTTACATCTCCAGAAAGGCATAGGGGAGCTTAGAATTTCTTTCAGTTTCTTTATCAATCTCACTTAAATTTGTTTTCTCCTATTCTAGTTTCTAGCAGCAACTCAAACTCCAGGTGAGACAGGTAAAATGTGGTTCCAGGGCATTGCAGATGTCGTACGCCAATTTCATTGGCTATTTGAGGTACTAATTGTTAGTTCTAGATACATTCACATTTATACGAGTACACATTCATTTCTAACTTTTAACTTTTCTAATCAACTATATGTGTATATATATATATACACACCCACTTTACCTTAAGGAAATTACATAAATATTATCAAGTTGCAACAGTCGAATAATTCAAGTTTTCACAGCAGGCATATCAATTAAAATGCTGAACTTATGTTAAGAAAACAGATATCTTCCGCTTAACCACAAGAATTATGATACAGAGCAAACAAATTTGATTCTTTTATCTGAATCTCTAATGGTCTAATACTGTAAAAGCAACACAGTAATATATCTATAATGCCAAGATGACGACATTACACCAGTAAATTGCAACAGAAATTATTTTATTGAAGACACTTTGTTTTTCTACCTGATCAGATGAAGGGAAAATGGTTTCCTTGGGTCTCTTTCACCTAGCAGCTACACTTTTGGATTGTTGACTAACAGTGGAGTAATGTGCATTTCTTTGTCAGATTGTCTGTATCATTCACAAGTAACTTCATTTTATTTTAAATCAAGTGAACTCCTCGCCTTGACCCAATATTTGCATAACTTTTCTAGTGTTTGCATTTTTTTTAACCACAGGTGTTTCTTAAAGCTATGGCAGAGACTGGGCAAATAAAGCTTTATGGTGAACATCCAACAATTGACTGAGTGGGCAGCATATGTGGGCAACTACATGTAGAGCCTCGAGTTAACGGTGGATATGTACAAGGTTAGATGAATGTACGTATTTTGGGAGAACCTAGGCTTTTTCGCGCATGCTTAGGTAGTAGCTTAATTTTATGGATAGTTTGGTTTATTTTGTGGATGTAATCAAATTCATAATTCAATACAGTAGTAATTTATATTAAAAAGTGAATTTGAGATGTATATATGGATAGTTTGGTATATATTTGTGGATGTAGTAATTTAAAAACTGTAAACGAATGGTATTATTGGGATGATATTTTGAATGGTTGATACATTTTTGCTTTAAATTTAAATGAGAATTTAGGCTTTTTTTAGCTATATTCATGACATTAACAGATTACAGGTGCATAGGTAATATAGGTGAACCACAACATTTTTTCTTCTTTCTCTTTTTTTCAAGTCAATCTATAACATTTTAAAAA